>BMAU01019659.1:1267500-1867500 GCA_019973935.1 Trichonephila clavipes
TTTTAAAACGTCTTTCTTCTTTTAAGAATTGTATGATAGCATTTAAATGCATCA
Organism: Trichonephila clavipes; assembly: GCA_019973935.1. NCBI lineage: Eukaryota > Metazoa > Arthropoda > Arachnida > Araneae > Nephilidae > Trichonephila > Trichonephila clavipes. The sequence goes on from BMAU01019659.1 coordinate 1,267,555, forward strand.
AATTGAAAAATAAACACCTACTTATGATATTTTTGTGTAATAACTGCTAAATTAGGTACTTCCGTATTATCGCAACCGTATTGACTACATTATATGAAACGAAGCACATGGTTGCTAATTCAGCGCGTGCGACACATGTGAAATCGGGGTTGCCAACTTGGCGCGTTATCTTGAACGTCGGTATTGTTGCGATGTGATACGTAAGTACCTTTAATTATTATAATATCATGTAAATTCTATTTTATTTCATAATAGGTTATGATTTTTAAATAAATATGTTATGATTATATAAAACTGTGCACATTAATCACATTGATAAAGTTACTTACAAACTTTATAAGAAATTCTCGCTGCATATAAAGCTGCAAAAGTTTAAGAGACTCTACTAAATCATTCTGAAAACTCTTTCATATAATAACAGAATTATAACTAACAACTATATTTTAAAACTTTTGAACAGTTATTTTTATTTGTTTTATTCTATTTATTATTTTTGACAAGTTGAGAATCATTGTGCATTCTATAGAAACAACCTAATTTATGATCAATGAAATATAAACATTATATTGTTTTTAAATTATTATTGATATACTGTGATGCATAAACTTATTTTAAATTTTCTTCTTTTATTAATTATCTTATAAAATTATTAATTTATCAGTTAAAAACTGAACTTTTTTTTATTATTCGAAAACTTGTTCATTTTTAATAACTATTTCATTTGTTAAACCTTTGAATGATCATTGTGCAAACCTCATTGCTATAAATACAATTCACTTTTGTTGCAAATATATATATATAAGAGAAAAGCGACTCACCCATTCACTCATTTTTACTCACTCACTCACTCACTCATCACGGTATCTCAGGAACTGTTAAACATATAGACTTAAAATTTAGTAGGCATGTTCCTTTCATGGTGTAGAAATCTGCTAAGAACGGATTTTGTGAAAATTGACCCCCAAGAGGCTTTTGCGGGGGCTTAAGGGGCGTTATATATAATTATTTCCGTTTTAAAACTATTAGACTTACAAACTTGAAATTTGGCAAGTGTGCTTCTTTCATGGAGTAGAATTTTGCTACAAAAGAAGTTTTTTAAAAATCGACGCCCAACCCTAAGGGCTTAAGGGGCGTTATACATAAATATTCCCGCTTTTGAACTGTTAAACCCACCGACATGAAAATTATTAGGCATGTTCCTTTCACAAAGTAGAGTTCTTCTAAGAACGCATTTTGCACCAATCCCCAAGGGGACTGCGAGGGTTGAGGGGAGCAATAAAAAAATCTTTATTTTTTAATTGTTAGACTCACATACTTGAAATTTGCTAAGCATGTTTCTTTAGTTGGAAAGAGATTGACTAATAATGGATTTTATGGAAATCGTCTCCTATGCGGGAAGTGGGGAGTTACTGAGGTGTATTGATAAAAAATTCTCGTTTTCGAACTACTAAACCCACAATAATGAAATTTGGTATGCATGTTTGCATTGCATGAATTCAATGTGCACACCATTAGTGCACCTCAACCAGTGGCGTAACGGATATTATTTGGACCCCCTCCCGGTAAAGTCAGGTTTTGGGCCCCCAGTTGGATTTTACAAAGGTAGGTACTTGGCGGCAGTCAGTATTTGGAGCGCCCTAGAACCCTGGGCCTCCCACAATGCAGGGGTGTACGTTACGCCACTGCGCGCAACACATCCAGTCTATACGAGATTTCTGCTGCGTTCTATGAAGCATTGCAGGATCAACAATTTGAATGGCTACTGCAATTCCGATTTTCATTTCGTCATTATCAGTAATTGGATCGGCAAACAATGTTTTTCTCGTATCCCTACAAAAAGAAGTCCAAAAGTGTTATGTCTAGAGATCTAGGTGGTCATGTTAATGGACTTTATCCTTCCATCCATTGAAAGGGGAAATTTTTCTCACTAACAAACCCCAGTCAGTGTGGTGGGGCCCCTTTTACACTGTACATGTGTTACAGATGTAAATTCGATGAACCATACTACAACTTGCACTTGTTCTTGCTGTAAAGCCATTTTGAATTAGAAATGTTGCAAAACGTGAACGTTGAATCACCTTGTTTTCATTTCATAAAACAGGAACTTTAATCTTTTCTTTGTGGAACATTAAAAAAACCTTAAATAAAGATCTTTGTTTGTTGGTTTTTATTTTTAATTAATTTTTGAAAAGGTTATCATACTTTTCGGACATCCTATACTTCTCTGGGTTCTCAATTATCTCAAAATACAAGTAAAGTTTATTTGATATTGTATAGCAATTCTATTGTATTAAAATTCTGAAAATTGAGAAATACTTCCGAAACTTCCCAAAAATCAGAATTGAACCCCATCTACATTTTGACCGAAAAAGTTTCAAATTTTCCCCCCATTAATTCGATTTCATCTTCCTTAGGTTTCGATCGGCATTGACCCTTTATCGATGACATTGATTCGTTTCTTCACGAAAGAAAGGAACCATTTTCTATTTCACAAATATTAAATCAATATAACTCAATCAATAGTATCAATTATTTGGCAACATTTTGCTCCGGGACAAGAATTTTCTATGTGTGAGAAAAACCTTTTCTGAAAATTGATACCGTGGACTTAAAATTATCGTGTTACCCAACAAAGGCGTATTCTTTTTTAATTGCAATGTTTTCCTCTTGAGTATAAATAAGGGGCTCTTTTTTTCACATAAGCAATCTGTTCGTGCTCGTCAATCAGACGAGAGCTTAGAATTTTTTAAAGTGAAGTTTTTCCTGATCCTGTTAAAATGATTTACAAGGTAATCTTTTTTTTAATTTTATGTGAAACGAATTTTTTTCGGAAATATAAAGAGAAAATATCGTTTGTGAGGTTTTGAAAGAAGAAAATGAAATGATTTAAAGATGTTTCAAAGTGCATTTTTTTCCGAAAGGGTAATTTTTACGAATTTTAATTGATCTTCTTTAAGAAAAATTATTTTGAACAACATTTACTTAAAAGCGGTTGATAACAGACTACGTTTTGTCAAGTTCTGTTGAGTGCTTAATTTGCTACTGATGCAATCACGAAAGAAAATAAAAATAACTCCTCGGCACATTTAAAAATCTTAGCTATCAGTTATAGTGAACTACTAAATAAAAAAGAGCAGAAATTAATGTGCTTATTATATAATTATTAAATCATACATGTATATATAATTTTAAATATTATGTTATATTATTCTTTTTTAAATTTTATTTATTTAATGCAGATTTCTGTATTAAATAAATATATATATAGTTCGTTCTTCAATTTTAAATGAATCATTTTATAACTGCGAGTTCATTTTTTTCCATTTCTAATGTCAGGTGTCATCCACGTCTCTTGACCATGGTTCAAAATTACGAGGTCCGTCGCCAAGAGCCCTCGTGTAGCTGAACAGTGCGACGTTAATATTCGCTCACTCCATTTCTAATGTCTTTTTTCTGTATGTTAACAACTCTTAGGACATTTGTTGAAAAACTGGCATCATAACTAACAGTAATTCATTTTTTCTCGTTAATAGCTAGTATTCGAGAATATTTGTAGAAGAAATTCTATCGGCTTGCGATGCCAAAGAAATTTGATCTACCGTAAAAATGTTGTTTTTAATTTTTAAAATTATTAACTTATATATAATGCTTTAAATTCTTTTAAAGCGTTTTAGATTCGTTTTTCTCTCTTCAAATAAATTTAACAATTCGTAACGATTCTGGAGGTCATTACTGTGTAGTGTTGTTGTTGCTAATGCCACCTGCCTAACAAAGTCAGATAGAGGCCCACGAAATTCATCCTGGCAAGGGGCTAGAACAGGAGTGGCGAACCTTTAGAAATTTTCTATAGAAATGCTAAATGATGTATACACGTGCCGTCAAATAATTTTGACTTGTGTTTATTGGGAAAATAATAGAACTAAATACTAACAACACACAAAAAAATACATTACGTACTTTATAGTAGTAAATGTTTTAGTTATACGTGTAATTCAAATTATATAAAGTAGCGTGATTTCTGCTGTTGCAGATTAGATGACAAATAACTTATATTCGGATTGTAAGATGTTACTTTGAGCAGAATGCATGCTGAATTGGAGTCCTCTGCCAAGTGGTTTCTAAACGAGTCTTTAATATTATTCATCCCTAAAAATAATGACTCGTAAGCATAGATCGTTGAAAATATGCTTTAAATAGCTTGAGCCTGCCTCTTCAAACAGTTAAACGTATCTGGAATCGAATTTAATGTTTTCAAAATTTCGTTACTGTCATTTTTACTTATATTGCTTGTTAATCTTTCTGTTTCAATGAATTCTAATTTTTTCGCTGTTTTAACAAAGTTTTGAATCCATACTGAACTAGACTAGAAATCAATAAGTTATAGTTCAAATTCTTCAATTTCCAACCAATCGAATTGGGGCAAGTTCAGTTTATCAAATAATGTCACATCAGGGTACATAATAAACTTGAGCATTTCTGATAATTCATTGAACTGAGAAAATCGCACTGGAAATTTTTTGATTGAAGAATCAATCACGGTTGATCGTTTTGATCGGTGGCGTGCCCAAAATATTGTGCCGCGTGCCATCAATGGCACGCGTGCCAATGGTTTGCCATCCCTGGGCTAGAAGTACGCCTGTCGTTGGCCTTGAGCACCATTCAGGTGACAGCACGATTTAGCTCGGTGAAATTCCCGAAGGGAAGGAATGAAAGTTTTCAAAGCCTGTGAGACAGGTTGGACTTTCTTTGCGATAGATGGCTTCACCAACGATTTCCACCTCCACAATTTAGGCATGGAACTGGAGGGGAGGGAAATATTCTTCAGCCCCTTACACTTGTGATTTCAGCTGCGACCACCCACAAGACGTTCGAGCCCACTGATTTATGGAGCTCGTACTCCGTGTGTACTCGGAGGGTGTGGTGGCACGGGTATAGAACCCAGGCCTGGAGTCGAAAGCTCTAACCACCAGACTGCCCATGGCCCCACCATGTGGTGTAAAATATAAATAGTAAACTCTCACCAGATTTAGCTTTTGTTTGAAATTAAGCAATTTAAACGTGGCAATGAGTGTACGTATGGAACGTTTGCTACGTATGGAATTCTTTAATTTCAATTTTTTTTTCCAGTTCAAAAATTTCGAAATTATTATAATAATTTTAAAAAAATTATTGTATTGCATTTTTATAAACATTTCTTTAATCCGGAGCAAGAGGAAAATAATGTTTGTTCTTTCAGGTTCTGCTTATTGGGGTATTCGCTACTCTTTGCAACAGTGCAGTTTTATCAAAATATGAACCGGACGCAGCTCTGAAAAAGGAAGAACCTAAAGTATGATTTAGTGTGTTTTTATTTTTAAGAACAGTTCATGCACATTTCTTTGTAGCATTAAAAGATTTTTTTTTGTATTCTAGAAAATATCAATGGATATAATTAATAAATGATATCCATTAATTTAAAGTCTATAACAACCATTTTTTTTTCAAAGTCAGGTCGGATTTAAATTCAGAAAATTTAAGACAATGGCATTTTTGGAATACTGATTTATCTTAATTCAAATTTTGATTTAAGGATAACATTGCAATTTATTTTATAAATAGAAAAACATATCAATGTGCATAAATATTTTAATGACATATAGCAAACATATAGCTTGATTAAATGATGAATTGTGACTATTGAGAAATTTTTCGGTTTTTCCAGTAGATTATAGTTGTTATGCTGTTGCAAATTTAACAGTCGCTAGAGTTATAGCAAATTCATCTGAAATAGCATATAAACAAATTTTTTAGTATAAAATAAGAAACACTCTATTTATACATAAAATATTAGCTCCCAATATATATCAGATATAAGCTCTCATACTTAGTATATTTTTTTACCCAGGAAGTTTTTATACCTGCAGCAATCCTTAGATTTCTTGTATAATATAAAATGAAAATAATTTTTATGAGTTTAAACATATTAAGAAGGAAGGGGTTATGCTTTATTGAATTCTAAAAATAAAAAACCGTTTGTTAATTAAGGATGAATATTTAAAACATTAATTTAAAAATATTTTCACCTTCAGAGCAACAAATATCGAAAATAACAGTAATAATATTTTTAATTTTTTTTATTTGGTTGCAAGTTTTTTAAGGGGATATAGTGAGAATAATTTTATGAAATTCGGTCAATAAATAAATAAATAAAAGTTTAATCTAAATTGTTTTTATTTTTATTTTACTATTACGTGACAAAACATGAGAGGTCTAAGTTAAAAAAATCCACAAAAGAAAAATTTATGTTCGTTGATGGTCTCAACCTTATGTCAAATAAAAAATTTAAACTGATTTGTCTAAGAACAAAAAGTCACTAATTATCCTTCGATTAAAATAAAAAAACTTTTTTTTATTGTCAAATGTTTTGATAATTTTTTTTAGCTATCGCTATTGTTATATGTAATGAAAGTTGATATGCATTTTGAACACACACATATATATGTATATCTATCTATCTATCTATCTATATATATATATATATATACATAGTTCACATAAATGACTCTAGTTTTTAATTGAAACAACTTTGCAATATATATAAAATATATACAATTAATATGGTAAAGTAGCATATATTATCCTTTTACTTTTTTGTAAATGTGTATGAAATGAGCAGTTATATATATATATATATATATATATCCTTAAAGACGTTAAAATAATATTGAATTCTTTCTCAAAAGGTCAATTGAAATGAATTATGAATGAAGTTTTATTTCGTAGCTGAAGGATTTATATTATTTTATCATCTGTATTATTAGTATTTTGCTGTTCTGCTGTTTTAAAATTACATTTTAATTTTAAAGTAAGCAAAGTTGTTCATGCTATGCTTTTAATTTCTTCACAGTTCCCACCTATACCATACAACTTCGAATTCGACACCCGAGACGAAAATGGAACAACACTTTTCAGAAGAGAATCTCAAGATAGATCTGGAAAGGTGGAAGGTCGTTATGGTTACAAGGACATGTTCGGAATCGAAAGAATAGTTGAATACATCGCCGATGAAAATGGATACCGAGCAAAAATTAAAACCAATGAACCAGGAATTGCCAAAAAGAATTCCGCTGGTGTTGAATTCTATGCCGGTGGAAGCGGACAAGAAGCTAAAAGATACTACAATGCAAAACAGGACGAGGGATTTTACAATGCTGAAAAAGAAAAGAAGCAGGTTGCCGAAAGGATTGATTCAGATACTCCCCAACAATATTCTGGAATCATTACTCGAACATCCTCTCTTAACAGCGAACACCACCTCTTCCCCAAGAAACAAGACCAGTTCTTTCGAATAAACCAGAATTTGGCTACAGAAGTACGAGACGAGAACAGAGCCATTCCACAAGAATTCTTCTACACTCAATCTGTTCCTGCAATTAGCGAAAATAAGCAACATTTAGGAGTCATAAATGGACAGGTTGCAGCTATTCAATATGCAGTTCCACAGTTTCAGCCCCAAAGAGTACACATTCATCGTCGATTGATTACCGTCCCTCTGGCGCATTACAATTAATTTTATGATTACCTCAGAAAAAGTGATTCTTGCTTGAAAAATTAACGATTTTTTTCTTAATGCCATATTCAAAAATATTGGTTCCATAAACCATTTTTTCTTAAAGTAATCATCTGCATTTCTTAAAAGATGCAACAACAGTTCTTAGATAATGAATCTTTTTGAATCATATTCCTATTTTGCTTCTCGTTAATAAGAATAAATATAATCCATATAAAAAGGAGATTTTCTGTCTTTTCCGGACTGTTCTAAAGTGTAGCAAAACATTTTCTTACGTTAAATGTTTCGCTAAAAAGGAAGAATGATTTGTTACTTGACTTTTCTAAACTGTATTAATTTTTGTTTACTTCGTTGATGTGTTAAAAGAAAAATAAAGAGCTTTAAGAGAAGACTTTTTGTGTCATTTTATTTTCATTCCTCCAATAAACTTTTTGAAATTAAATGTTTTTCCGACACACTTAAATTATAGCTAATATTGCGTCTAAAATCCAAAATGTGTATTCAATTTCATTTTTAATGTTTAGTTGTACTGTATTAAAGATTCTTAAAATGTTTTTCCATGTCATATTGGGAACTAAATGTCAATTTTTATTAAATTTATCTAAGTAATAAATAAGTATTATCTTACACAATGATTTTAGAAAATGTGAATACTTCGAAATAAATTTAATTTGAATTGAAATTCATTTCTTTAAATAAGTTTATATTAAGGAATAAGGTTAAAGAGACTCATCAATAATTTTCAACAAGCTAAATATATACCTAGTTTATCTGAAATTTAACTTTTGTATTAATTTCTTTATTTAACTTAAATGATTCCTCGACAAATGGTAAGAAGTAGTACAAAATTTGTGCATATAAATGAATAACTACATATTTCATTATAATAAGTATGAATGAATATCCTCTTGCAAATGCTTTTTTTGTTTGGAATTATTTATTTCTTAATTAAATGTACTATTTTTAAATCTTTTCCTGGGGGAAATTCCATGTCCTCCAAAACTGAATGACTAATTTACATGATTATGAACTGTATTTATATTCTTAATTAGTTACACGTTTTCATGAAAGCATTTGAAAAGTTCCTTTACTTATAGCTTACTAAAAATAAATCTTCATGGTAGTTTAATCTTAGTTTACATAATTTACTTGGTCATAATTCACATTTTAATTAAATGTAGAAACAAACTTTAATCATATTTACTTTGCAGATTCTGTGATTTATAAAGTGTATAATAACTTTAAAATATTCTGTATTATTTGAATGAATAATTTATCAGAAATTGTACTTTATGTTAAAGAGCAAGCAGTTCCGAATGAAATATTATCGTTCTGATAACTAATCGATTACTTTCAAAATATTTATTGATTCATAAAAATCACTTTATAAGCCAAAATAAGATTTATTTAAACAAATATTTATTTTTTAAAAAATTAATTTCTTTCTCTTTTTAAAATTTATATTTTTTAAAATAATTATCAAATATCGGAATTCACCCATTATAGAAAAATAGGCCAACAAATTTCTTTACATTTTAAAAATACTAATAGATATATATTACTGATAAATTATTTTTAACATTTTTAAATTTATATAAAATGCGTATCAATCAATGATTATATCCAATTGGCTATTATGCCTTTTTATAATGCTAAATATATTTATAAACAGATGTAAATAGTCTTAAAAAAAAATGTCATTTACAGGTGGAAAAAATCATTGTTTATTTTTATTGCAAATTCTGGCAAAGAGAATTTATTATTTCACATTTCAAAAATCAAGGTGATGCCCTTCTTTTTAAATATTCTTTTGCTCTTAAATAAGATAATTATGATTTGTTTATTTTATTACAAGTGAAAAGCAAAGCAATTTGTAATTGATGCTCTCTTTAAATGAATACGAGTTCGTGCACAAAATCAAACAATGAACTCATGTCCTTCGGTTTTAGTTACAGAAAAAAAGTCTCAAAATTCCGTAGAAAAGTATTTATTTGAATGCAGGCAATACAAGGACAATCAGCAAACATATAAAACATATAAATAAATAAATAAATAATAAATTAAGCACATCTATTGACAAAATCTTCACAAGGACATAAGCAAGACGTCACTCATGGCAGCAAGGAAATGTAGAGCTCTACTTTTGTTTTGACAAGAGCTTCATTTTATAATTAAGAAAACATCCTTTTCTTATGAAATGAAGAACTTGAATCAAGCACCGAAGAACGGGGGAACAAAATACAGTACCTGAAAGAGAATTTTGTGTACAATGTTATTCATTTATAAATACCCCTTTATTCGATAAGTATATTTTATAGCACATGTTATAAGGAAAAGAATAGCAGAAGTACAAAGTTCAATTAATAAATCTGAATGTACATTATGCTTACATTATTTAAACTAGACTCCTAGATTTGACTTAATTCAAAATAATTTTTTGATTATGTTTGTATAAAAAGACTGTTTCGTAAGAATATAATAATTATACAACTTTTCACTGCGCATGTTTCACAGATGATTTGATTTTTGCGTTAATTATTACTTCTTTTAAAAAATTTAATTCATTTTGAGGTACAAATTTCCATTGTTACCCCAGTATAAACTGGGTTTTATATAATTATTAAATAAGTATATAAATTTTACAAGACCTTTTTTATATTCATGTCTTAAAAGTCTAACTAAAAATTTACACTTAGTAATATTACTTTTTTTTTTAAAAAAAAAGAAAGAATAGAAAATTTGGTTACTTGAAAATATAAACTATTGAAGCCAAAAACCCTAAACAGAAACAATAAATCAAATAGTAGAACATATACGACAACATCAAATATTTTTTGTTAAAGTAAAATTTCTTAGAAGTTCGTTTAGAAAATTAATTTATTTAAGAAAAGTACTTATATAAATAAACTTTTATCTTGCAATAAATTTCTTGTATTCTGACGCATAAAGATATGCTATTTTGTCAATCAAGAATACTCAAGTTTGCTTTAAAGTTCTATTTGAAATATTGCATATATTATGTACACGCCGCTTGTAATCCTAAGCAAAAATAATCAACTATTATCATTGAAGTATGGATCTATAAAAATTTCACCCTTTACCCCCGTTTTTATTTTTAAAGCAAACATTTATAAAAAAGCTAAGCTGATTAAAAAGTTACCATTTAATTGATTATTCTACTAAATTATCGAAGACACGTTATCTGTGTTTTTACCTTTAAAATTTAATTCCTACACAGACACTACCATGTTTGAAGACATGTTCAATATTTTCCAGAAACAAAAAACATCCGTACTTGAGATATTTTAACTGTCAGTTTTGAACTGATTCCAAACTGATGAAGTTTTAACTATGGAAATGCTAGAAATTAATGTTAAATAAACTTACAAGAGATAATTTGGGGAGGTCCAGAATCTAGTATTTTGAGTAGTGAGGAGCCTCATAGTGAGAAGACTCGTAATGAGAAGATTCGTAATGAGCAGCCTGGTACTGAGGCTCAGGTGCAGAGTAGGCACGTGCAGGTGCAGGGGCTCTGTGAGCTCGGGGTTCTTCAATAACGATGGGGTTGGCATGAAGGATGACATCAGCGGGGTTCTGGCTTTCCGTTCCGGGTTCGTTGGTCTTGATTTCAGTTCTGTAACCGTGCTCGTCAGCTACGTATTCGACTACTCGTTCGATTCCATGGAGATCCTATCAGAAAGAAATAAAAATGGAATTAGTTTTGTAAAAGAAGATCATAAGAAAATAGTCATTTGTATGAAAATGTGATACCAAATCAGCATTTCAATTTATTTTCAAGTAAGATTTTATAAATATTTCTAACAGCATTCCTTGATTAGCATGGACTCAAGTTTTAAGGGGGAAAAACTCATACATAAAAACTAGAGTTAAGGAAAATATTAGTAGGTATTATGAATAAATTACGTTGTAGAGAATTAATAGCTAATAGATCTGAACTATTAACAGATTTGATAATAATATATAAACCTATGCAAAGATGGAGTTGAATTTGAAATTTTTTTAAAAAAATATATTGGTTAATTAATTTAACTAGTAAAGGTTACAAAACTTACTCATAATCTGAATGGATTTTGAGAACATTAAAATTATTACCTCTACTAAATATAATTTTAAATGTGGTTTTGCATCAGTATGAAGTTGAACAAAATATGTAAGTAATTTTTATTGTCTTTAATCTAGCATTTCATAATAATAATGAATAATGAATGAATGATAATAATGTTTAATGAATGAAGTAGCAAAGAAACTAGAAAAATCGAGTAAATGGTACTGATCAAGAAATATTAATATTAAAGATATATCTTCATGAAGTTGTCTTGTTGCGCTAATGTAAATGCAACTTACCTTGTACCCGTAGCTTCCTTGAACTTTTCCTTTTCCGTCACTGGTTTCCTTTCGGAAGGTGGTGGTGCCTTTGTCATCATTGGTCTCGTAGCCGAATTCATAAGGAATTGGCTAAATAATAAAATAATTATATCATGAAAAACAAAGGCTTTAAATAGGCTACAGGAGAGAGAAAATACACTTTAATATTAGAGAGTTGATTTAATTATATGGAAAAGACAAGATCGATATAATTTACGATAACATAATCTTTGATGACTATTTGAAGATTTCTACCATCATCGCCAGAAGAGGGCACTGAAATCATTTGAGTATCCCTGAGTGAGCGGAATTCAAAAAACGAAAGATCGACTTATGTGGAAAACGAGACTACAAAGATGAGCTATTTTTGACTGATGTTTAACTAATTGACTGTTGGGCTTATAGTTAAAGGAAGATCCTTGCATAATTTTTATCTTTTGTTATGTTTAATAAAGTTGTTATGTTTTAATAACAAAATTTTCTGGCTACACAAACCTCCTTCAGCATTATTTGCTTGTTCAATGCTATATGTAAAGTTTAAGCTTTTTTAAATTATAAGAAAGCTTTTTAAACCTAACAGTTAAAAATATTTTAATTTTCTAGTTATTTAATGAGAAAAATGCTAAAATTTGAATTTAGATGAAAAACTTTCAACTTTGTAATATATGTCTCTATCCATATTTTAATTAAAAGACACCACAACGTGTAAGAATTGTTGATCAGACATGTGGTTAGGCATAATTTTGATACTTTTAATTATGAATAAATCATAAGTTTCATTTAACTAATTTTTCCTGTTTCTAAGCTTCGTCTGCAATGGTATATAAAGTTTAATTTTAAAAAGTTTTCTGGCATTTATTAGATACTAAGCGTTTTTGTTAATAAGTAATTTTTTTACTTAAATATTATTTTTACTTAAAATCAGTAAAATCGTATACATTTCATACTTCACTGCTAGCATAAAATTAGAACAAAACGTAAAGTCTGCTGTTTTGTGAATTCAGAAACAAAAAGTTAAAATCTTTTTAAGAAACGCTATCATTTGCGTCAAATTTCTTATAAAAATCAGAAAAAATGTACATATAGACTTCAAGTATAGAGTAAATAATATAAGTTTATACAGCTTTATTTTTTAATTAAATTTTAACATTTTATTGATTTATAATTATTTACTAAATGAAGATTAGAAGAACCACACAATAAACAAAGTAAAACATTGCTTAAGATTTATAGGCGCCTAAATATAATCATAGAATACAAATTAATTTTTTAAAGTATCCGACTACGTTCGGAACCGTGATTTTGCAAAAGCGTATAAATGGATAATATTTATGATATTTAGTGTCACTTAGATTAGAAAATGTATATAAAATAGTTTTAAGAATATTATTATAATAGAAGCATTTTTCACAAAAGGAGAACATTTTGAAAAAAGGTTATTCTAAGTTAATTTTTTGCCGAAATATTGTACTTGAATAATTTTTTTTTGTCAAAATGTCCTTAACAATTTTATACATGTATTCTAATCTAAATGACACTAAATATCATGAAAATTATCCATTTATGTACTTTTAAATCACGGTTCCGAACGTAGTCGGATACCTTAAGAAATACCTTCGTGATCTATGTGAATGATCAAGAGTTCAGTTGTAAGTATTCAGTATGCATAAATTTTTAGTTTGCATATCATCATAGAATCTTATTTTATAAATAACTTTTTTTTCGGCTTTTTAATTCACTTCCTGGAAGTAGTAAGATTATGCATTACTTTGATGGAAATAAACGATAAATTGATTTCAAATAAATCCTAAGTAACTTTTAATTAGTTTCTTTGTACTTTTGTGAATTTCATCTGAATTTATAAATAAATTTAATTGTTCTTTAAAACTTTTCTTATGAATTTTACTTTCTTTTAGTTTCTAGTTTATCAAAAAACTTGTTTTGGGTAATTACATGATCTGCGATTTAAAGCGACTTGTCTAAATGACGATCCAAACGATTTTTTCTTGTTTATTTTTACTAACAGGTTTATAATTAAGTTCAGTTCATAAACATTTAAATCAAAAGAACCATAAATTCTGCTAAAGTAATTAAAAATAGATTTCAACAAATAATAAATTTGATTATTAACATTTATAAAAAATCCCTCCACTCACACATGTTAATAAATGTAAAATTACATAATAATAATTTTATACGTAAAATATTTTTCTGATATAGTATAATAGTTTAATTTTGATGTTCGTCTTTGTAACAAAACCTGCGAAGATAGAAATCGTTAAAATAATATTGTCAGAAAAAAGTAACTTCCTTTAAAATACAAAATGAATTCCTTTTCGTTTAAATTCCTTTTTATAAATTTTCACTAATGTCACTTTTTTTTTTAAAAAAAAATTAAAACTATTCGTTTTACTTGAGACACCAAACATTTTTACGGAATTGTACAATAGTTTGTAATAAGAAATTTTTTAAATTAAAAAAAGATAAGGCTCCGAAATTTCCTGCAGTTTTTCAAATTAAATGTTTCTAGAATTAATATTTGGTTTTGGAATCCAGTTCAAGTAATGAATCCTATTATTTTACTTGAAAGTAACTAAATTTTCATCCGAAGAAATTTAAAAATGATATCAACGAGTTATAAAATCATAAATAACTTAAAAACACATTTCAACTGGGTTCTTATTTAAAGATTTTAAGGAATATTTTTATTTTTGATTAGAAGAAAGGGGCTATTATTTTAAAATATAGTTTTATTTTAAAGTACACTTTTTTATGCTGAGGGGGGCTTACGATTTTAATGAGAGATAAAGAAGGGGAAACGATACATTACAGTAATATAATTACAGGAATTTTTCACTTACTTCGTAGCTTTGTTTCTCAGCATGAGCTGAAGCAGCTGCTGGGGCGGAAGCTTGGTAGGGCTTGGCGACAGCTACAGCAGCTAAGGCTGCGATGAGAAGAGTCTGAAAAAGAATTAATATGATGCATTAAAAGAAATAAAAGCTTCTTACATACTTATTAAAAAAACAAAATTCTAAATCTACATATCTATCAGAATTTTGCTGACGAATCACAAATATCTTTATTAGAACATCATATCAAATGGGTAGACATTTTATTCTTAGTTATAAACAATTTATTAAATATTGATTACGTAACATTAAAGAAAGCAGAGATAAGTTATGCATTACCATACTGAAATTTAAAAGTTTGAAAAGATGCCTGTGTTTTAATTTAAATTAAAAATCGTGATTGTATATAAATGTATTCTGAAATTCACTTATTTCACAAATATTGTGTGATTTAAATTACAAAAAGCATATTATATATATTGTTTATAACTTAAAATGGATTTAATCAAGGCATTCGCTTCTTGAATGATTGTCAGAGATTAAATGGTTAATAACGTCGGAATGCAAGGCAACACGAGGGCTATTGGCAACTGACCTTGTAATTTGAGCCATAGACTGAACTGTCCTCCTCCCTCTCCGAACTTCCACACTATACAAATGGAAGGACATTTTCAACAGACTTAACGTGCATCAGCCCTTCTACACGAGGGATCTTCAGTTGCACTAGGGTTCGAACACAAGACACGTCGACCTCGAGTGTGGGACATTTCCATTGGTATACCGCGACCACTGACTGATTAACATACTCCAGGTATTAGAATTTTCTTTAAAGCTGAGCATTAAAAGTATATTTGATACAATTAAATTTAAGTTTTTAAATAATGAGTGAACTTCAGTTGTGTACAATCAGAAGTATAGATGATAGTTAAATTATGATCGATATAATATTTCAGACATGTATATATAATTGAATTCATAGCTGTAAAGTATAGGGATCCAAAAAAATTCTCTAAACAATACGTAAATCCAAAGTTAGCAGTTTAAAGTACAAAAATCTAAGACTATTGATGAAAAAAAATAATTTGGTAAAGAAAATTTTTAAATTACCAGCGAATCAAAAATACAAGTCCAAAAACATAAGCAAAAAGATTATTTTTTCGAACTTTTTAACAGAGTAATAAGAAATAACACTACGAGAAATCTAAGCTGGAAACTTTCATACCTTAGCGATCATATTGGAAGGATTGAAGCTTTAGTTGATATCCACAACTCAGATCAGAACAGAAAACGAATGTAAATTTCATGGAAATTCGAAGTCTTTATATACCTAAATTACCGCAACCATACTAAGTGATAAAAAACGTTATATAATACGGAAAGTGAATCAAGTTCACGCGCTACTCTAATT
Organism: Trichonephila clavipes; assembly: GCA_019973935.1. Classification (NCBI taxonomy): domain Eukaryota; kingdom Metazoa; phylum Arthropoda; class Arachnida; order Araneae; family Nephilidae; genus Trichonephila; species Trichonephila clavipes. Next base: position 1,283,750 of record BMAU01019659.1, read on the forward strand.
AATCATGAAAAGCATTTAGCAATACTATCGTGCGGAATGTAATTTCGATACTTTTCCCCTCGCAGCATCAATTGACACCGCCTCTTGTGCTCAAAAGCAAGAACACATCAAAGGACATGAATGAAAAAATTAGTGAATTATGCCGTTTCGTACGTTACCACAAGGGTATGTGGGTTTTGAGATGTTGAAAAAAAATTGATTCCAAGGCCACGCTTAGATTTTTTAATTGCACACTGATACTGAATACTAAATAATCGTAAAGTTCACATCGATCCACATTTGACATTGATCAATAAGTAACTAAATCTTGATAATATTTTCTATGAGAAAATAAAAGTACATGTATTGTAAGTCTAAACTTTTTTTCTATCAGTATTCCATAGAATTTTAAAGGCATTTTGGGCTTACTTTTTTTAATTTTTCCTATTTTAAAGCTGTTTTAATATTTGTTATGGAATTCTAAGGTATCTGACTACTTGTGACTAATTTTTTTTATTATAAATTTAAGTATGGGGATTTTTTTGTGGATTTTAGGTTTATTTAGAACATTTTAAGAAAAAAAGGCTAAAGTTAAGAAGAGAGAAAAGAAATTATTACTACTAAAATGGGTAAAAATTGATAAAAAATTAAATAAACTTGTCCCGCTTTGTACAAATAGTAAATGAACAAAATCTCAATTTTCCAATTTTGATGTATTACTTTGCTATTCTTTTTTGAAATGAGCTTCAAGATAAGAGATACTTTAATTTTTGCAATAACTAGAGTACTTTATCTTAGTTATTATATGAAATTGCTTAAAAAACAGTGATTATATTCACATAAAGAACTGTAAATTTTGTAATAAAACAGTGATTGATAAATATGAAGGTTAAAACACTTTTACTGTTATACAGAACAAACATACACAAAAAAGTCTGCAAATTATTTAAAAAACATTTTGAGCAATCGCTGTCCCCGTTTGAGTTTTGGGGGAAAAAACACATTTCGAGTAAAACGCTTTTTATTGTTTGACATCTTATGTAAAATTATGGCATCTGCTTTTTTACTAAAACACTTGTAGTTTTTGTTTTAGTGAATGGAAAATAAAAAACTTGTCATTTTTATAAAGCTAATGAGATGGCCTATAAAATAAATTCATAAAAAAATTTTGGCAAATTTCACAATTTTAGGGTCGTCGGATATCTTATGAAATGTATTCAAAATCATGAACAACCAACATCAATTTTGACTTAAAATTTTCGTTTTGTTCATCGTATCCAAATGAAAATTTTTGTGAGGTTTCTTATATATATATATATATATATATTATATATTTGAAATAATAAACTATTTAATGTCAAATTGTTACAATTAATTTATAAATTTGCTTACTTATAACATTTTAAAGTTACCTATCAGCGTTTCAACTATTTTATTACAGTTTTTAAAAGTATCTATAGTATATTTTTAATTATTTTTAGAAATTTTCTGCCTGATTCCTGAGTATTAATCTCTTTCAAGTTATAAATTAATTTTGAACTTATTCTAATGTACCAATATACTTGTCCTATTTAAATTGTTTGATGAATTTTGATGATTTTACAACATATATTTTTGTAAAATACATTTCTTTAAAAATAACACTTTTGATCTTTTATTTTAATCCATTCTAAAAATATTAATAAAAATTTTAATGTATATATAAATATATGTGTTCTTAATGAAAAATTTATAAAGTGTACTTTTAATTATTATTTCTTAAACTAACTTCAAGCACATAAAGGTTTAATTTTTTGGGTTTCGTTTATTGGGTAGGAGCGGGAGGGATGAGCTGTATCGTTTGTAACTTTGCGGTTTTGCCAAATATGAACCAGTTAAAGCAGTTATGAAGAAAGAAATGAACAGGAAATAAGGCACAATTTACTTTTGGTTCCATTTAGTGAAAGGTAGCCACAGAGCCTCTCAAACTAATATTGGTATTCTTAAAAAATTTAAATAAAAATAACCATAAATATCGGTTATCGCATACATGTAATACGTTTCTGTGAAGTGTACATGTGACATATTTGTAAGGTTCTCTTATTAAGTAAGGTTATGCGTTAATAGTAGCCTATTTTTTCAAAATATCAAGTATCTTTAACCTTTTAATTTATAAGGGCGAGAACACTCATGTTCCTTGACAAAAAATATGCTTCAAGCCATATCCGTAATCATAATCCTTTACAATAAATTATATTATAATTAAATATGATAAAACAATGAGTAACATTCATAATAATATAATTTATATTTTTATAAAGATTAAAATACAGCAGTGAAAAAGTAGACATTTTGGACAATCTTTTATACAAAATAACTGTTGAGTTAAAGAATTTGTTGAATCTAAGTTTAAAAATATAATTATAATATTAATTTTAGATGCAAGAAATATTACATTATAAGATATCACACAGACAATCTTTTATACAAAATAACTGTTTACACAATATTTAAAGCAATTTTACTAATTTTATTATTCAGTCGATCATGAATTACAATAATATTCAGCGAATTTTACTAATTTTTATTCAGTCGATCATGAATTACAATAAAATAAGCATTTTTATCGGTTTTTACCTTATTTGTGTTAAGAAACTACGGATTAAAACTACCATCGGCAAGATAACAAATCCTTTCTAGATTAAATTGAGAAAATACTATATTTTAAAAATTAAAATTTGCGAAAAACTATTTATGCTAAGACAAAATACAGAATTTCTTTCAGATATTTAATTTTTCTTATCTGATAATGTATTTCAAGTTTCTTTTAATTTTTTTGCAGCTCTTCCACATCAGATCTTTGAAAGAATTAATAACTGATATTAAAAGTTCTTAAATTTTTCAAATCTTAAACGGCAATTTTTTTTACTCTACTCATAGTTCAGATTCCTTAAAGTATTTATTTTACATAAATCAAAAATACTTTCAGGACCATGAATTAGATTATTGAGGATAAAATATAAATATTTGTATTTCAAATTATTAAAATCAATTTCAAAAATATATCAATAATTAGTACAATAAATATAATTCTTATTATTATAATTTTTTTTTTAATTTTTCATTTGTTTATATGAGTTTTTTAAGCAACAACAATTTAAAAGATCAGAGTAATTCAAACAAATTTTACCACCAACACAACTTTTTTAAAGGATAACAGTTGAAATATTCGCTAAACATGTAAAGTATTTTCAGAATCTTACATATTAAAAACACTCTTGGTATCACAATAATCAGTTTATGCAAATAGCGATCGCTTCTTTCAGATTTATTAATTTTGAATCTGAAAAAAACATAGATTTTTGGTTAGATTTGTGTTGAAATGTTTCATTTGTTTACCTTCCGTAATATAATTTAAATAGTGTTCTAAAGTGAAGATAGAAATAAAAAAAATTACCCATTCCATAGATTCAAAATTATTCAACAACAAAAAAAAATTTAATGGTCAATAATATTTGTAAATACCAATCCTTTGCTGATTAAATATTCCAACACTTTATAACTTTTATTTTTACTCACAGAAAAAAGATGGCATTAAAATATGATTTACATAATTGATACATACCGTAAAATCCAGCGTATAAAGCGCACCGTTGTATATACTATCAAGCTGCATTTTTTAATTTTAAGGTATATTTGCCATATAAAGCGCACGCCCTTTTTTACGACGGAACCTGCAATGTGCGTTAGAAATGTTATTAAGTTTTAAAGCCATTTATTCGAGGTATTACCCCAGGACTTTGAAAAAAATGGTAATTTCTAGAAAAATAACCAATTAAGTTCATAAGGTATGTCATTTCTTTTTAAAAAAACAATATCCCGATCTTTGTAGAAGTCTAGGTTTTTTTAAGCACATCTCTTTTTTTTTATTTTTGAAGCTCTCATTTTTATAACCGGCGTATAACGTGCACAAGTAAATTTCGATCTTGTTTATTGTGTTAAAAGGGAGTGCGTTATATACGCCCGATTTTACGGGGTAATCCAACTGATCTACTATATATATATATATATATAAAACTAAAAACTAAGATAAAAGAAAATACTTGAATTTTTTAACTTGATTTTTAAATTAAAAGAATTTTCAATCAAATTTGAATTTGATATTAAAAGTGCTTTTCTTTTTTTTTATCACTTTCTTATCCCTATTTCAAAAGAAACAGTAGAATCAATTCTTTCTTTATAGTTTTAGCCAATTTCATACAATTTATAAGAATTTCTGATTAACCTTACATTAGAAATTCTATATTTATTTCAAGGTGATATTGTTTTTGTTTTAAGGAAATTGCTCTACAATATTTATTTTAAATATACCTGCCATTCATATATTGGTACTAATTTGAACCAAATTAATATATATGAGCGAAAAAGGAGATAAAATAATGCTTCAAAATTTTTTTTTCTTTATTTTTGCAAAAAGGAAATATTTTTGAGAAATAAAAAAAATTTTAAATTTGTGATCAAAATAAAATCATAGAAATTTAGAAATTAATAGTGATAAGATTATTTTCATTATTTTAAGAATGCAACTCTTAGTTACATTTATTTGATGTTTTAGGCCACTTGATAAAAATTTAATGTAATTTGTAGCATTGTGCAAATTACAAATTATTATTTGTAGTCCTAATATTTTAATATTATCGTAAAATCCGTCGTATAAGGCACACTTAAACTTTCAACCTGCGTTTTTTATTTTAAGGTATATTCGCCATATAACACGCACCCCCCCCGTTTTTACTAAGAAACTTGAAATATGCGTATGTAATGTTCTTATGTTTTTATGTCATTTATTTGAGGAATTATCCCAGGCTTTTGAAAAAATAGTGCACTTCTATAATTAAAACTCTTTTTTATGTACACATTTTTTTAAAGCTATCATTTTTATACCCGGCGTACAGCGTGCAACCGTAAAGTTTGATCTTATTTTTGGTGTTGAAAGTGAGCGTTATACTCCAAATTTTATGGTATATAGTACCTATACGTACAATAGCAAAAAAAAAATAAATCATCTTAAAATTCTTTTCTTTTAATTAAAAAAAACATTAAAATTTTCTCTACACCACAGCATATTTTTTACAAAAATTCCCGAATCATATTTTACTTTATAACATTTTATCAATCAAAATAATAAACATTTGTTTTTTGTACATTCAAAGGTGAAGGTGATATAATTTGGTATACATTACATGAATTCAAACGAAACTGTTTCACAAGCACTGTAAAATTTGACATTCTTGGCTTCTAAAATAAATTAATTAATTAGAAAATGAGTACTTATGGTTATTTTCGTAAAGTGCTTTTATACTCAACATTTTCGAATACTAATTTTTGAAAAATAAGCTTAAGTGTCCAACTTTACATGGTACGTATTTCTTTCTTTTGATTCCTGTCTTTTAACAAGTCAAACAACTCATCTTTTAGCTAAAGACAACTTATCTTTTAACAACTCTCTTACAATTGTTGTATTGCCATAAACAGAAATACTATTTTTAGATATATAGATTTCTGTTGTATATTCATACATTAAAATATGTTAAGCACTGCGGTGTAGCACAATTTTCCTTTTTTACTACCAAGGATAGGATCCCTAGATTTAAATATAGTAAAATCATCCCTCTCGTGTGTTCTTTGATGTCTAATAACATTGCCTACACATTCTTCTCCCTAGGCATTTGGGTCAGCCCGACTTTTTTAATTTAAATGCATGTTTTGTAGAGTATCCGAAAATATATGGTATATTGTAAGAAATATAATTCTTAGCCTTTTTCAAACGGGATGATTCTTCAAGTTTCATTAAATTAAAAAAAACAGGTGCTTGTGTGTGTGGTTTCACTAACAAAAAATATATTTAACTTTATTGATTTTTTTTATCTTAGCGATCCCTCAAAATCAAACACAAAATACTTTGAACAAGGGTTAATGAGGTTTCAGGATATTCTATAAGGCTACAATTCCAAAACTGATAGTGTGAATAGTTTTTGACCAATTGACAATTTTTAACACGCTTTTATAAGCTTAACTTGCATGTAACAGAATCTTTGTGAACTCCATTTTTATCCACTTTAAAAGGTCAGATTAATAAAAAATTTTGCGCACTTTTCAAGGACCAATGACAATATAATAATTTCATAATTTTGTTCCATTGTCCTGATCAGGATATCATCAGGATTAAATATTTCCATATTTGGCGAGTAATACCAGACTTGGTGTCTAAAAGACTGAGTTAACAAGTAATATAAAAAACTTAAGTCAATTTTCCTACTTATAAGTCAACAAAGAAAAACTTTATTTTAGTTACTTTTTATTAAATAATTACAATTAATATAAATATGTATATACATGTGACAGAATCACAACATTGACAAAATAGAAAGCAATTTTCACTTTTCCTTTCTATAAATGGTGTTGGACTACTTTTTTTTGTTTGTTACTATTTATTCAAACATTAAATTTAATCATTCTAATAAAATAGTAGATTAAAAAAGAAATCACATTCTCAGAAATTAGGCCTCCCAGGTGGGATTCGAACCCACGGCCTTTGGATTAGAAGTCCAACGTACTATCCATTGCGTTACAGGAACACAACGCTTGATTTTCTTTTCTATGTATGCTATTGGACTATTATTTTTGCTAGTAACTATTTACTTGTTTTTTTATTTAATTAATGAATTAATATTTGAAAAAATGTATTGACATTAAGTGTTATCCACTATAAGTTTAAAAAAATGTATTTGAACTTGAACGGATGAATAGAAAGTATTTTATGAACGATTGAAAATTTGAATACAAGATATATATATATATATATATATATATATATATATATATATATATATATATATATATATATATATATATATATATATATATATATATATAGGGAAAGAATGAGATAATAGTAGTAACTGAAAAAGGGGAGGGGGGCGTCAGCAATTTCTTACCATAATATGAACAACTGCTCAGCTTTTCAGAAAATGGAAATAAAAAAAGACTCGAACACTTGAAAAAAAATAATTTGTTTTAATTGCTAAGAACAGACATATAATGTCCGGTTTTTTTTTAATTCTCTTGTTGGATCTAGGGAATAAAACATCTTCATTGCTTCATTTTACCAAAACAGCTGAGAACTGATTCAAAGGTCACGGGATTAAATAATTTATAATTTCTCACAAACTCTTTGATACAAATAGTGCACTTGTATGTCTAATGCTGAAGCAAGTCTCAGAGAGAATATATTGAGCTCTTTTTAGTGAAAAACATCTTTAACTTTACACCTTTTTCCAGTATGAAATATTTCAAACTTAGCTCTTCCTGATTTCCTTCAGTTGGCTGATCCTACATTTTGCAAATCAGGCCATATAGGTGCAATGATAGGATGTTAATGGGTATTCCAGATTCTAAAAAATGACACATTTAAGAATAAATCATCAATGAATAAATGATAGTTTAAAAAACTAAAAAAACATCCTTTTATTGTAGATCGAGCTGAAAAATGAAAAATAAATTATAGTTTTTAAAAAAACGTTTTTATAGTGAATCGAACTAAAAAGTTAAAAAAAAATTCTTAATATAAGAATAAAATGATAAACGAGAAAACTAATGTCATTGTGATAAATGTTTGGAGTGCTTTGTAAAACATTTTTACACTAACTCAGCATTTCGGAATAGAACTAGCAAGAAATTATAACAATTGATATCGTTCACCCCACACTTTTACCACAATGACATTAATTTTCTCGTTAATCATTTTATTCTTATATTAAGAATTATTTTTTACTTTTTAGTTCGATTAACCATAAAAGAGTGTTCTTTATTTTTTAAAACTGTAACTCATTAAATGTGAAATAAATCTCATTGAAAATGAATTACTATAATGGAAAGATTTAAATTATATTTTATTTATAATTCCAAAGAGAATAAAATTTTAGTCATCATTTGAAATAAACACCACGGATTTGTTGTTAATGCCACCTGACAGATAGAGGCCAACGAAATTCATCGCTGCGAAGGGCTAGTTGTACACCTGTTGTTAGCTATAGCTTTGAGCACCATAAAGTACGATTTGGGAGGAGGTTAAGAGCCTCCCATATTTCTTTTGTTTCTACAAACCTCACAAAAGGACTTGTGCTTAACGGCTATTTAGAGTATTCCCTGCCACATACAGGCACTATACATGTATAAGCATCAATGCCTTCTCCGGGATTCGAACTTAGACCCTAGGGTACAGCAGCCCGCGAAGAAGAAACTCAACTGTTAATCCGGCTGTAGGGGAAGATTCATTTTCATGCCGAAGCATTAGTCCCCTAACATTCACTTCTTGGAGAATTTCTGGAAGACATTTAGTGGTTTACCATTTTGATGTTAGTGTTTTCTGTTCTTCCAACTTGATGGTTTTGAAGAATCCCGTACTACTTCTGAAGAAAACGGCAGGCATTACTTTTTTCAATGCTCATTGTCTTTTCACCATTGTCGGTATGATGGGGGCCGCCTTTCCATAAGGATTACAACAGTAATTTGTATATCGGCCCTGTTGTTGTTTACAAGCAGAGGAATTTCTGGGAGTGCCTCTCACCCCACCGAAAAGGGTGACGCATTTCCCACGCCTGGAAGAAGGCAATGTACCCATAAATACATCATGATATGGGATGTTTTTGGGAATTTCCGCGTTTTGGGGAGTCATGGACCCCGGGAAGATATCCCTCCGCTGACTTCAGACCAATCAGAAAAGCTGATTGTGTTTCGAAAAAGAATCCTCTCCAGAATACAGGGGTAAACCGCCGCGAAATATAAGCGCTTGCACGACGAATTTAGTCACTCTCTGACACAAATTTTATCACCGATTTTGGTCTGACGACCCTTTGACAAATTGCCGAGGTTGGAGACTCCCGAGATGGCACACCATGTTTCTCTCTCTCTCAGATCCTAATTCAGTTAAGTGATAATGTATATCTTTAGTAATTAACGTAATTTAAATGTTTTGTAAATAAATTAAGTGTAATTTAAAGAAGGCTTTTTAATTTAGTGTCCGTTTTATTTGTCTTTAATGATTAATGTCTAAATTTAAGCTATAGTGTGACGCCAAATGTTAATTTAGAACCTGGGTACTAAAGAACGGATAATAAGAATAAATTAAATTAACTTAAGTTAACCGGGCGTTGCATTATAATGGTACCGTGGCAGGATTTTAAATTTTTTTTTTTGCATTATAATGGTGCCAGTTGACCAGAATCTTAAAATTTTTGGTCGTTAGAAAATTTTTTTTTTTACATCCTTTGAGTTAGAAATTTTTTTTTTTTTTACAATTTTTTTTTTTGTAAACGTTTCTTGATGGATCATCAGGACAAATTTTCATCTCGTGTGCTACTGTGTATTTTATGTATTGCTTGAATTTGATACTGTGAATTTTTTTTTTCTTGCAGTTTTGTCAGAGAGTCCGGGGTGCAACGATGACGCAGGTACTTGTGCTCTTTAATTTTTTTTTTTCTTTCAATATTGATGTGAATTTTTTTTTCTCTATGCATGTATTTACGCGAGAGTTAAGGGTATTGTTCCAAGTCCACGGTATAATTTAAGGGCTCGTGCAGGTAATTCGGCTCGTTAAATACGTTTCTGCGCTAAAATATTTGAGGGAGACTTAATTTTTTTTTTTTTTACAATTTTACGCTTCGTCATTTCGAGAGCACGCATTGAATGATACCTGTCTCATAGTTGCACCTTGTTTCATGCTATGTTTTATGTTTTTTTTTTTTTTTAGTTATATCAAATTTTGTACTCATTTATTTAATGATTTCCTGTTATTTAATGAATTCCAGTTAAATTTTTTTTTATGCAGTTTGTTTTATGTCGTGATTTTATGCTTAAATGACATAGTGTTGTTTGTGGTTAATATCAATTTTAACTCTAGATAAAATATTTTCATGCTGTGTGTTTTGTGCACTATCTTAAATAAATTTGTAATGCAAGTGTTATTCAATGATAATGATGTACGTACGTCAATTTTTTAATTTTAGTAATTTTAAGCTTTAATTTATGTTTGTGACAAAGGTCAAATTTTGGGGTCTCTGGACACCTGTCATGAAATTTGAATGTTGTTATGATACATACATATTTTAAATTTTTTTCCCTATTACATAATTTGTTTTGTGATTATTATCTAGAATTTCAATAATTTTTTCATATAAAAGGTTCCTTTATTGAATTGTTTAGTTTATGCTGAATTGATTGTTTATAACTGTACTTTCTGGTTAAATTTTTATTTTTGCATAGAAGATCAATTTTGGTAGCAGCATTTTTTTGTTAGAATCAATTTTATTGCTAAATTGTGTTGGTGTATTAATTTTAAGTGGTTGTGTATTACTAAATGATGATAACATTGGAATTTATGCTTGTTAAGATATGGATAGAGATTGTTGTTTGAATATTTTCTATAAGATATTGGGTTGAAACTTTAATATTTTTTTCCCGCGCATGTTGTTTTTTTTTTATGTGAGATGATTGCTAACTTTGACTTAAAATTTTTTTTGTGTTGCCGTTAAGTGTTTTAATGCTCTTCTAATTTCTGCGTTGTTTGTTTTGCTATAGATTTGGAATTTTTTTTGTTGTGGTTTATTCAGGGGTTTAGATTAATATTGTGGTTGTTAAATTAATGTGCAGTCAATCATTGTGTCTCGCTTGTGTGCTAAACTGTACTAGGAATTGAAGGTCTTGTTTGTCGATATAGTATTTCCGTTGGTTTAGATTAATTGTGGTTGTTAAATTAATGTGCAGTCAATCATTGTGTCTCGCTTGTGTGCTAAACTGTACTAGGAATTGAAGGTTTTGTTTGTCGCGATAGTATTTCTGTTGGTTTAGATTAATTGTGGTTGTTAAATTAATGTGCAGTCAATCATTGTGTCTCGCTTGTGTGCTAAACTGTACTAGGAATTGAAGGTTTTGTTTGTCGAGATAGTATTTCTGTTGGTTTAGATTAATTGTGGTTGTTAAATGAATTTGCAGTCAATAAGTGTGTCTCGGTTGTGTGCTAAACTACTAAGAATTTTGATTTTTGGTCGGTCGATATTGTTTTTTTTTCTCGTTGGGGCTAGGCTTACATGTGTTGATTTATGTCAGTGCGGGTAGATTATTTCACTGAGTGTTGACGTTGATTCAATTTTTTTTTTTTGTTCTGGATTTTAGTACGTAGTTCTGCTTGTTATTTGGTAAAAAAGTTTTTTTTTTGTTGTTGGTCAGCTAATGGTGTTAAAAATGTTTCGTCCATTCGTTTCGAAAACGTGGGGAGAGCTTGTCCGCACCCCTTTTCGTCGTATCCCCCCCGCACGACATCCGGTATAGGACAAAACACTGTTTGTTGGTTGGAATTTCTGTTTATTGGTTACTCCTTGTCGCAGGGACTCCTCCCCGCGGGCAGCATAATTCAGGGGTGGAATTTTTGGATGTCGGATTCTTGCCGCCTTAGGAGGGGTCTTCCCTTCCCCCCCACTGCTGTCGCGACAGAGATTCAGCAAAATTTTTCCGATGGGTTTTCGTTCCCCACCCCTTGTTTCCAGTTTTTACGTTACGGTGCTGTTGCTATGAGACTCGGAACTCATAAATTTTTGGTTTGAAACTGTTGGAAGAGGATCGGGCGTTGTTGCTAGGAGAATTTGGAAGTGTTGGAATAGGATTGGGTGTGAATTTTTTTTTTGTTGTTGTTTCACTACTTGTAAGGAGTTACATAAGTTTGAGTTAAGAGATTTCGTGGAATATTTGAGACAGTTATTTGAAGGAGATCGATAAAGTTTGCACTGATGAATTTGTTGAATGGTTGGGAAGTTTTTTTTTTTTTTTTTTATGGAGATAGTTGAGTTTGTGTTCAAGGTGTACGTTTATTCGATGGTTGTTTTTTATGGAAATGGATAATTGAATTGAAGGGAAAGTCATGGTTTATTTGAGAAAATTGTTTGATGTACAGAAGGATATTTTGAGTTACGGATTTTGGGCAAAGGAAATATTGAGTTGATATAATTATACGGTATAATTGAGAAAGTTGTTTTGATGTAGATAGGATAATTTGAGTTAATGATTTGGTACAGTTCCGAGTAAATAGTTGATGAACATGGATAAGTTGAATTAATGGTTGTGTGGTATATTTAGGAATGTTTTGAGATGCATTTAGGAAAGTTCGAGTGGAGGATTATGCGAGATTTTTGTGAATAAGTTGATGAGCTAAGATGGGTTTTGGTTATTGATATTGTGGAGAAGTCGATTAATTATTTGAAAGTTGAAGATATATAAGTCTAGTTAAGTGTTATTGAGTATGTGAGATTTTGTGTAAATAAGTTGATGAGCATAGATGGTTTTAGTTCATGGTATTGTGGAGAAGTCGATTAATTATTTGAAAGTTGAAGATAAGTCTAGTTAGTGTTATTGGGTATGTGAGATTTTGTGTACATAAGCTGAGGAGCATAGATGGTTTTAGTTAATGGTATTGTGGAGCAGTCAATTGATTATTCGGTAGTTGCAGATGAGTTTAGTTAGTGTTGTTGAGGCATAAGATGTGAACGATCTGAGGTAAAGGCAATTTTGGATTATCGAGGAATCATTTTAAGGTTACTGAGAATTTTAGGTTGTTGTTATAGAATTGTACTTGAGTTATTAATTAGAGGATTTTCGATGAATTGAGTTAGCGGTATTGTTGTAAATCGAGGATCTTGTGTGTTTTTTTTTCGTGTTTGTATATTTGTTGCGCGTATAGTGAAACAATTTTAGTTTTTTTTTTTTATATTATTTGGACTTGTGGATACATTGTATTACGAGGATTGTTAAAAAGTTATGTTGATTAGTTAAGCGATATTTTTTTTTTTTATATTGGAAACTGTTTAATTCTGTGTAACACTTGCAATAATTTTCTTTTAGTTAAATTACTTTACTCTGTATGTATCGCCTCATATGACTTGGGTTGCATATCAATTTTATGTTTTAAAATTTTTTTTTCTGAAATTTTCAACTGCACTTGTGATTTCTGGAATTCATTTCTCAAATGGAAATTCAAATGTATTGAATGTGGAAGAAATTTTTTTTTTTTCTTTTAAAGTTTCTTTTAAACAATATTAATCGTTATAGTTTTTTTTTTTTACAATCGGATTTGCAAAATTTTTTTTTTATCTTAAATTCATTCTATCTCTTGTGCTGGCGTTTGCGGCATGCAGCAAATCGTTTGCGCAGGGAATGGCATGTTTTTTTTTTTGTGTTGCATTTGTAAACAGTGGGGGTGCATACTGATCACATGCGCACTCACAGTTTGCGATTCTAAATTTAATCACAGTATTTTTTTTTTTTTTCTTAATTTTATTTGTAACCAATGCTCGTAGTGAAGTTTTTTTTAAAATTCCTTAGGCTACTCAGCATTCTTGCAGGTTATAAATTTTTTTTTTATCATTTATACGATTAGTTAATTTATAAAATTTTAATTTGCAAATCTGAATTAATTCCGTTAAATTTTTTTTTAAACTTTTATTTGTAACCAATGCTTTTAGTGAATTTTTTTTTAATTTCTTAGGCTACCAAGCATTCTATGAAGTTACAAAATTTTTTTTTCTCCACTTATGCACACTCATCGTTTCAATCTCTATTTTTTTTTTTACTTTTACTTAATTATTTTCATTAAATATTATCAATGCTCTTAGTAAACCATTGAAATTTTTACGCTTGAGTATGTAAAGAGTTCTGCTAGTTTTTTTTTTTTTTTTTTTTGATGGTCTGGGACTTTCACTTCACATTGGTCGTGTCAAGATTTCGATGTTAAACGATTATGAAGTGTCTGTTTCTGAGCGCCACGCTTGAATTGTATGTAAATGTTTTCACTGGCGTTTATTTCTTATCAATGTATTTTGTTCAACACTCCTAAGTGTTGTTTTATTAGTTGCGCAGTTGTTACATACGCCAATTTTGTATTCTTACGTGTTATTTGTCTTAATATTTTTTATTATTTAGTGGCACACGATTCTTTGTGATTGTTTAATTATTTCTATTTGTCAGTCTGTGTCTGATGTTTTTGTGAATTGTTTGGGTGATCCATTCAGTAAAATTTTTTTTTCTCCTCTTCGTACATTAACGTCATTGTAGTTGTTGATAGTTCATTTGGTTTTCCCTCACGGAATAGGTTAGGAACTTCAGAAATTGATTGTATTTTTTTTTTTTTTTTTAACATTCTTATTTTCATTTTATGAGCGGTGAGAGGAGTTGGAAATTGGTGCTTGAGTCTTCAAGGGTGGTCACAAAGGGCCAAGTTTAATTTTTTTTTCTCATAACTGTTGTTTCATTACTAATATGGTTTCCCTGGGAGACAAGGTTTTGTTCTTTTTTTTTTTGCAGTTTAGCAGATTTCTTTAGCAATATCTGAGCGACGATGGAGCTGCCAACATCATGGATGAACATGGACAGAACCCCTCATAAGACGTGGACAGCTGATAGTGAACCAGGAGTCTACAAATTTTGTTCTTGACATAGACATTTGCCGACGCTAGGCCAATTCTGTATTTCGTTTGCTTACTGAAATTTTTTTTTATTATTATTCATTTTGGTTTTGTTAATCTGAGAGAGGGGAGGAGTGATGGGGGCCGCCTTTCCATAAGGATTACAACAGTAATTTGTATATCGGCCCTGTTGTTGTTTACAAGCAGAGGAATTTCTGGGAGTGCCTCTCACCCCACCGAAAAGGGTGACGCATTTCCCACGCCTGAAGAAGGCAATGTACCCATAAATACATCATGATATGGGATGTTTTTGGGAATTTCCCGCGTTTTGGGGGAGTCATGGACCCCGGGAAGATATCCCTCCGCTGACTTCAGACCAATCAGAAAAGCTGATTGTGTTTCGAAAAAGAATCCTCTCCAGAATACAGGGGTAAACCGCCGCGAAATATAAGCGCTTGCACGACGAATTTAGTCACTCTCTGACACAAATTTTATCACCGATTTTGGTCTGACGACCCTTTGACAAATTGCCGAGGTTGGAGACTCCCGAGATGGCACACCATGTTCTCTCTCTCTCAGATCCTAATTCAGTTAAGTGATAATGTATATCTTTAGTAATTAACGTAATTTAAATGTTTTGTAAATAAATTAAGTGTAATTTAAAGAAGGCTTTTTAATTTAGTGTCCGTTTTATTTGTCTTTAATGATTAATGTCTAAATTTAAGCTATAGTGTGACGCCAAATGTTAATTTAGAACCTGGGTACTAAACAGAACGGATAATAAGAATAAATTAAATTAACTTACAAAAGAAACATGTCTATCAAATTTTTCCATAATTTAGGCAAGGAACTGAAGAGGAGGGAAATATTCTCCAGTCCCCTGCACTCGTGCTTCAGCCCACAAGACTTCGGACCCACTGATTTAACAAGCACGTACTCCGTGTGTATTCGGAGGGTATTTGGTGGCATCGGACCCAGGCCTTCTGGTCTGGAGTCCGGTACTCTAACCATTAGACTAACCACGGCCTTGTATTAAGTGTTCTACTCTTATGCTGATTTAATGTTATAAAATTATTTTTGTAAGGATCGAGAGGAAATAGTAATATAAATATTAAGTGATAGCTATTCATCAGAATATCCAAATGTTTTTATCTTAACGCATGCCGAGAAAGAAGACAAATTAAGATAAAATAGCTTTAAGCTCTCGAGAGAAAAACTGTTGCTCAAAGTTGTCTATAAATCTCGAACTATTTGACCTTTCTGAACTATTTTCTGGAAAATTTCTCCGATATAAATAAATTTAAAATGTATCAAACTATTTATCAATAAATACTTTATTTTTTTGTTTGTTATTCTCACATCACTCTAATTTGTATGAGAATTTTAAAATTACTATATCCTTCTTACAATGTATTTTGGAAAAATAATCTTGCTATGAAAACAGACACAATTGGTAAGAAACCAATTCCCCATCCACTCCCATATAAGTTATAAATAAGGATATTTTCAATACTTTATTGTATTCGGCTGATAACTTTCAAAATGTTTATACACATTACTAGGGAAACACAATTTTTTCTTCTTAACTAATCTAACCATAAAATGGGTATAATCTTGCTTATTACTTTTTAGATAAGAATGTGAAAGCTTAAAATAGTCTTGTTTTGTATTGCAATTGCTTATTTTCGTGAACAGTCTTAATTTACATTTACGAATTAGGTCAAATAACACACAGTGTTAGTACTAATAAGCTGAACGTAGATCTAGTTAATCCTGTATTAAGATTTGGTTATTTGTTTCCATTTAAACATCTTAATAAGCAAAGTGAAATAGTACATCCTGCATTTATATCAATATGTATAATATCACTAGATAATGGCAAATAAATCTAAAACTGTATATATTACCCTTTTTTTTTTCCTCCAAAATAATCTTATTACCGATTTGTATGCAAATTTAAGTATCTTTTTTTGCTGGATATTAATTATTTCCGGGATGAATGGCGTATATCTAATCCGAATTTAAAAAATGTGCTTTTCATTTTTTTTCTTCTTAAATGATTCATAAATGATCATATGTAATTGCTCCCCATTCACATGTATGTTTCCCAATTCATGGCACACTAAAAGTTAACCTTTAAGATATTTTAATATAAAGTTTGTCTATATGAAATAACGGGTCTGTTTCAAAAAAAGAAATGTATTTACAACTTATGGAAAATCTGTTGTTTGTCTCATCCAATGCATTCCCTATTAGTGTTCATGCATCTATCCATTCTTATTTCCCTCTATTTAAAAGCACATGCTGCTGTTTATTTTCTGAAACCTATTTTAATAGGTGGGAATATTTTCTTATTAAAACCCTCCAAGGATTGAAAACAGCTTCTTTTAGGCACAGATTTGAGGGAAAGGAATTCACAGGGTGCTAAATCAGGAGAATGTGGAGGATGTTCCGGTGCTGAAAGCGAAGTATTCTTCAAGTTTTCGAAGGAGTATTTGTACAAACTAATTTGCTACACGGTGCATTTGTCAAAATTGATGGCTTCAATAACATGGGCACTCAGTTGATAGTTTACTCTTACAATCTGATCGTTCCCAACCACATTTTCGAAACTTATCGAAGTTGCCCGGCCAACTGCAGAGTTCGTTGTTTATCATTTTTTCGCGACTTTTGGTGAACTGTTTAAGCCAATCAAACGCATTTCACGTACGGGGCATTTTGTCTTCTCCATAAATACGAGTAGGCATTCACATTTCGTTGGTACTTCGTACAATTCAGAGAGAAACTTGAAATTCACAAGCTTTGAACTTAACATTTTAACGTCAAGAGAGGTGAGAAATACAAGCACAATGGTGAAATCCAACTCATATAGTGACTCTAGGTCAACAATCCAGCACTGTCATCTTCTTTCATAGCAGTTATAAAGAAAAGCTACAAAACCATTCTCGTTACTTTGGAGACAAACCTAATATTTTTTCATAAATTTCCATCAAATTTACAGAGTTTTTCTTACGATTTTTAATTGTATATGTATACATATTTCGTAATTTGCAACCTGAGAAATATGAAGATTAGCATAATTTTTAACTATAAAATAATATTAATTAATTATTAGTTAATCTCAGTGTTTTCGAGTGAGTGAGTGAATATTAACGCCGCACACTGTTCAGCTACACAAGGGCTTTTGGCGACGGACCTCGTAATTTTGAACCATGGTCAAGAGACGAGGACGACACTAGAGCTGGCATCCCCCTCTCCTAACTACCCCGCTACACCAATAGGAGGACATTTGAGCTCTCGACAGGTTTAACGTGCATCACTTCCCTACACGGCGGGTCTTTAGTGGTACTGGGCTCGAGCTCGTGACATGCCAGCCACGATCCGATACCTTGACCTCTAGGCTACCACGGCCACATAATTTTTTCGAGGATAACTATGGGCAATGAAATATATATTACTTTTTATTTACTTCTTAAACACTAGCAGTAAGCATTGAAAAGCTCAATATGGACAAATAATAAGGGAAATTATCCTTATCAAATACAATCTTTCCTTATTATAATGTTTCAAATAATCTTTTCATAAATTAATGTCAACTGAAAATTTAAAAAAAAACATTTTTAAGTTATTTAACTTTGAATTTTGAATGCAGAATGTAACACGCGATGCATATCAACTGATGATTATGGTAAACAAAAAACTGCTTTGAATTATAATCACGTAAAACCCGAAGACATTCAGACTTGGAGGATAAACTGAAAACACATTTTAGAAAAGTAAAGAAAAAAATTAATTGATTGTTCATTTTGATTACAAACTGGAAGTCGAATAATTCACGATTGTGTATCAAAAGTCAAGGTAATGACCTTTTTTGAAGATTCTTTCGCCATTAACAAGATAATTATGATTTGTTTGTTTTCTCACAATTGGTAAGTAAAATAGTTCAATACCGAAGCATTATTTGAATGAATATGAGTTTGTACAGAAAAAAACAATGATTCATGTCCTTCGGTTTTACATTTAAAAAAACTAGTTTTGATACACTCAAGAAAAAACTCAAAACTCCGTAGAAAAAGAATTTATTCGAGTGCAAGCATCACAAGGACAATCAGCGAACATATAAAACATATAAATAAATAAATAACAAATAAAGCACACATCTATTGACAAAATCTTCACAAGGACAGAAACAAGACGTCACTCAAGCCAGCAAGGAAATGTAGAGCTCCCCACTTTTGACAGAACTTCATTTTACAATTAGGAAAAAAAACTTTTCTTATTAAATGAAGAACTTGATTCAAGCACCGAAGAAGAAGAAAGGAGAGATAGAATGCCGTACCTGTGAAAGAAAATTTTTTACTGTGCTGTTCATCTATAAATGCCCATTTATTCAAACGCCAAACAATTATTATTCTTTTCAAACGATAGAAAAATTCATAAATTAGTTTGAAAATTCAGTTAGTTTTTATATGGATATGGTTTATATGGTTTTTATTCCGTAGCAAATTACTTCCTTCACTTCAATAATTGTTCTAATAATTCTCTTTACCTGATCGAAGATACATACTTCACACCTAAACTTTTAAGCCAAAATCCGCCTTTTAACATCAAAATATATAATCTTAAATCTCTTTTTTTTTAGATTTAATCATATTTCTAATTTTGAAAATTTGTTGATGCGTTTCTTGAATTTGACGAAAGATTATTCCATAGAACTGGGACGGGCAATTGTTTTCGTTCAACTTCCAGATTGTGAAAAATGAGGGAATCTTTTAGTTTTAAAATTTATTAATCAACTTTACACCTGAGAAAAGGTATAAACTGAACCATAAAATCATTAAACGTAAGAAAGAACACAGCGGGGGGGGAGTTTTATTCAATTCATTTACTACGTCAATTTCCTATCTGTAGCCGCAAGCACGTTTAACCTTAGAATCAGTTTAATGAGACAAATATACTCTCTATCATACTTTTCTTTAGTTTTTTTTTAAATCAAAAGAGTAAGATTGCTTGTTGAAATCCTCATCATAGCATGAAAGTTAATGATCTATATTTACTTTTATTCATCTTCGTGCAAGAAAAGTTTACTCATAAATATATGTTAAACCAAATTTAGAGAGTATTTCCTATTTGGCGTTTCTGACTGACTTGGCGGGACATTATTTGTCAAGCCCTGCCATAGAAAAATATTTTATCACCACTTTGGAAAAATTGGAAAAAAAGAAAGTCTCCCAAAAGGTTATACGGCAATACTGAATCGAATTTTTATACAGAACGGAAAATACTGAATAATATAAATTTTAGGTACGAGCAAGCTGTACATAAACTTACAAGAGACAATTTTACAGGACCAAGTTTCGAAATTTAGTATCGTGGGTAGTGAGGAGCTTCATACTGGGGAGCTTCGTAATGAGGAGCATGGTATTGAGGAGCTTGGTACTGAGGAGCTTGGTACTGAGGAGCTTGGTATTGAGGAGCTTGATATTGAGGGTAGTGAGAAGCATGGTAGTGAGGTTCAGGTGCAGAGTAGGCAGGGGCAGCCTTGGGTTCTTCAATAACGATAGGTTCAGCATGGAGGATGACGTCAGCGGGGTTCTGGCTTTCGGTTCCAGGTTCGTTGGTCTTGATCTCAGCTCTGTAACCGTGCTCGTCAGCGACGTATTCAACTACTCGTTCAATTCCTTGATGATCCTATCAGAGAGGAGGGAATGAAATTAGGTGTCACATAAATAGAGCGAAAAAGTTTTTAAAAAAACCTATCATTTGTTTGATTGTTTGATTTCTACAATACATTTTGAAGTAACAAGAGGTTTGTAAGAAAACTATTGTGGAATATATTTGAGTCAAGTATCATATAGTTTCCTCTATAGAATAATTCTTTATGCAAAAGTAAACTTGAATACCCAAATCATTGGTATACATGTGAATATTTTCCTCTTCCTTTTAATGAGCGAGGACATATATTTAAATGTATACCTCCAAAGAATTTAATTCAAATAACGTTTCTCTCTTTTTTTTATAATCAAATGTTTTTATTCCAATTTTTTTCCAATTTTAACACTTCTTTATGAGGGTTTCTGAAACAATTGTTAAGGCAAAGAGATCCCAAGAAGGAAAAATCACAGAAGTGCTGTGGTAGATTCATCAAGTTCAAATTGAAAAGTTTGTAAGTTATTTAAAATTATTACCAAAATATTCGATCGTTATATCAAATATAGAAGCAATTGTGAGAATAATCCGGGAGGTTATATTAAAGGTAAAGTAAATAAATCATGGTTAATTATAATATTAAAAATATTTTTTTAATATTCTCTTGTTGCAACTTACCTTGTATCCGTAGCTTCCTTGAACTTTGCCTTTTCCATCACTGGTTTCCTTTCGGAAGGTGGTGGTGCCTTTGTCGTCATTGGTCTCATAGCCGAATTCGTAGGGTTGTGGCTAGGGAAGAAATAAATAAGCAGAATGAAAAGAAAAGCGAGTATTTTTATAGGAAATTTAATTCAATTAAACGTAATCGGTAATAAATATTTTTAGTAACGCACATAATATTTCTACAATACACCTCCCTCTCAAAAACAAACCCTTTCTCTTATTTAAATTTAATTTGAATGTGCGTTTATCTCTCTTTCGTATATTTTTTTGCATATATAATTAAGTATTTATGCTGCTCAATTGTTCTCTTAATAGAATTTTGATCCACGGTCAAGTGACTAGGACGACACTTTGTTTTGTTACTACTAATCTCCCATCTACTCAGATGAACTCAGACCAGATCAGCGAAACCGCGTTGATTGTAATGAAATCCGATACTAGAAGTGGACAATCATGGACATTTTCCCAGTCCGGTTCAAGGCAGTCCAAAATGTACTGAAGTGAAACCTGTTCTAGCTGGCATTTAGGGAGAACAGGAAACCTCTTATTGCCTCCAGAAAAAAGTGAGACATTTTTAGTGGCCACTGGCAAGTCGGAAAAGACAAGTGTCGGACTGTCTGTCACAAGGAAGAGATAAAGAAAATCCTGGTCTTTTGCCTTTATGCCATTCATGAAACGGAGATTTTAACCATTTTTCTCTATTTTGAGCCTTTTGCCTTGAGAATAATTCTAAATATGTAAGCTCTGAGGTGGAAGGAGCAGGATGGTCTAGTCCTTCCTTTGCAAGAGTCTCAGCCAATTCTTTTCCGTAGATATTGATATGGAACCGGATCCATTTAAACCATACTTTATGACGGTGAAGGGTTTAACTTTTCGTAGAGTAGATTAGCTGATTTTATTTCCTATGTAGGGCCAGTTTTTGAGGCGATGAATTGAACTACGACTGTCATATAAAATCCAGAGGTCTCCGTAATTACTTTCGCTCATGATTTTTTCTAGTCCCATGTCAATTGCTATTAATTCTCTTCGAAAAATGGAACAGCAATCAGGGTTACGACGCTTGAACTTGTACATCACTTTCCAAACTCGCCCATCACATAAACAGGAGAACTTTAAGTCTCAATGGATTAAATGCGCATCAACCCCTATACACAACGAGTCTTTTGTGACACCATGACTTGAAACTATGAGCTGACAGAAGCAACACCAGTCACAAGTTCACGACTATGACCACCCGATTACCAAAGCCATAAATTTTCCAGGAACAATTCTCGAATATCAACTTTCTCTTTTAAGATTAAATATACTCTTCATCCTAAGTTTAAGATCTTTTTTCAAAAGTAGAAAGAAAGGGAGGCTTATATCACAGAAATTTTATGTTTTAATAGAGATTCTTTATAAATTCAGCTGAAAACTTTTCTGAAATTTATTTTATATAAACAAAACGTATACCCATGTAAATATTAGAACCAAATTCAAATACTTTTGAAAAGGATTCTATAAATAATTTCAAAAATTGAACATTTTTAGATACTGAAAGAGGATATTTTTGGAATTAGGTACGATTCTCACACAAATGGTGTTTTAATTTAACTGGCTCTTTTTATACGTTTTGTTAGTCCATGAGGCATCTTAGACTTTTAATGTAAGTCAATCACATTATAAAAAATATTTTCTGTCTCTGTAAAACATTCATATGTCTTTTAAAATACAAAGAAATTCGTTTAATGCTAAGATTAATTTATTAAATACATATATCCGTGACTATGCAAATAAAATATTCTAAAAAAACTTAATTTTGTTGAAATATGTTTTTTCTTAAATAACGTTTAACAAGAAAAAGTATTTCAGTCCCCCTCAATTTCATATTAAGGGATTTTCACTGTAGTTCACTTGGATAATCTCTATAAATTTATTCAAATAAATTATTCTAATTCAAATTATGTAATTTAACTGATATGAATCAATTAATTACACAAACACAAATTAATTAAGCTATCATCTAAGGTGCAACCTTTCTCGCAGAATAGTTGCATAACCAGTTCAATTTATTCAGTAACTGTTATATAGTGCATCATTATGATATCGATCTATAGCCTTGGTTATGGATTACGACGAATAACGATTAAATCCCGAATAATGATGCCATAGAGTATTAAATAAGAAAAGAAAGGTTTAAATAAGTAAATGTTGTACTTTCATTTTAATTGCATTTATAAATAATTGTTGCATTTATAAATAAATTTAAGACTCCTTTACACATTTCCTATTGTTTTACAATTTTTTTAAGCCGGTAAATATATTTTGTTATTTTTTTTAGCTAAAAATCATTGTTATAATTTGCCTAAATTTCTATAGCAATTAAAATAATTTAGAAGGGGTTTTTACACCCTTTTCTTTTTTTATTTTTCTTTTTTTATTTTCCTTTTTTTCTACTTAATTTACATTACGTAATACACTTTTCCTATTTAATTTAAAATGTAGAATTAGAACAAAAATACAATATACATATTCATTAATCGAAAAAGCTAATTAGTATTTTTCTTTTGGCAACATTAAATTATTGTTAATTTTCTTCAAAGTGATACGTATATTTTCTGTTATAAGTATTATAAAAATTTTCTTATACTCTTCAATAAAATGCATTTAATAGAAATTAAATCGGATTTCTTTGCAAAATATATTTTAATTGAAATTTTTTTTTATTTTCATTCACGAAGTAAAGTTGTTTCTTACGGTAGTTGAAGAGTACACTTTCAAGTTTGAAACATTCCGTCTAAAGTAAAAATGGTAATAAAAATTATTCATATAGTTAGTACAATAATAAGCACAAACTGAGGATTCTGCACATATATCTTAAAAAGGATCTTTAAAAATATAAAAAGATTAACAAAATCTGTAATATTTGTTCCCTTTCATTAAAAAAATTCACAAGTATTATGTTCTGTTTAAAAATATTTTCGTGAGAAAAAAATATATTTAATACTAAAAAATTAGGTATTTTTTTTATCCTTAAGAAATAAATTATCTTTCATAAGCAATTATTTTTTTGCGTGATGAGAAGTGTAAAATTAAATTACATTTATTTCACATGTAACGCATTTTTGAAAAAATATAACGATTCGCTTATAATTTCAGTACGAGTTGCCTGAAATTTTATAAATACAGATAAAAAATATTGTAATTTATACAGCTAGATGCTATTATTTTATATAAACACATTTAAATTATTAATCCTTTTAATTTTTCACTGTACCTTCTTTTTCATAGTCCTTTTAAATACTCCAAAGATGATTGGGGGGGAATTTTTATAAAAGTTCGAAAATGACTTATTTAATGAAGCATATGTACTCTTTTTTTTCATACAATTGTATTCATTAATATATTAAGATGTAAGAAAATAAATTTGCATGGAAAATGTATCTCCAGTCTAAAATTTTATAAGTTTTTGAAGAACAATTCATAGCATTCAACATTCATAGAGAATTTAACAGTCTTACTGAAAGATACCATTTTTATTTTTATTTTACTTAAGTGAATTAAATTCTCTTAGTAAAAAAATTCAAAATTAATTGAAGATTTGTAGAGTAATGAATTTTATCTGAAAATACGCATTTGTTTCTCACTTATCTTATTATTTTTGAATTTCGTTCTAATTAATTTGATTCAGACAAAATGTACCTATATATCCAAGATCTAGGGCTTTTTATGAGTGATAAAAATAGAAAGGAGTATGTACGTTATTTTGCATAAGAGCAGAAATAATATGTTCTGCTTCAGTTATAAGAACAGGATAACAAAGGGATGTTTTTACCAAATATTTACTTACAGGGTATTTTTCTTCCTCAGCATGAGCTGAAGCAGCAGATTCAGCTGGAGTGGGAGCCTCGTAGGGCTTGGCAATAGCTACAGCAGCAAAGGCTGCGATGAGGAGGACCTGGAGACAGAAATCACATGACATTCATATTAGGAAATGAATACATTTTCAAAAAATATTTAATAAAATCCATTTTTAAAAAATGATCTCTTTTTTTTGCTATTATTGAAGTTGTGGTCATATAAAAATATTTTTTAAAATCTTAAGTTAGCAGTATACTATCGAAAAAAGTCTTAGAGCTGTTTAGTATTAGTGAAAAATGAGTGAATAAGTAATATTTTGGCTTTTTTTTTAGTAAATGTATAACAAACCTAGAATTTTGAAGAGATCTCTAGTTTAACAAAAAAAAAGTAGTAGGGCATTTTTTAAACTATTAATTTAATAAGTATAGAAAAACGTAACTGAAGGAACTATTGTCAAATGTAATTCTCAAATGCTAATTTTTTATGGGAAAAAATTCTTTTCTGTAATTTTTAGTATACGCATGTTTTTCCTAGTGCTTTTTTCAGAAGTTACTGTTTTGAAGCAAAGAATTGCTTCAATATTTTTAATATTTCAAGTACAGCGAAGGTGAAATAAGATTTTCTATATATACATTTCATGATATGCACCATAGAAGTTTTCCTTATAAAAAATTGAAACTCTAAAATATATTATTTTTAAAAAATATACTACTCTAATATTCAAGACATTAGAACAGTTATGAAAAACCATGCATTGGCTTAAAAACTCGATGATGTCTATAAAATAATGTCTGTGTACGTTATATGTTGTTTACACGTATCTAAAAAATAAATAGAGATTTCATAAAAATTTATTGAAATAATATTTAGAAATTAGAATATTCTTAAAAGGGAAAATATCATATTATTTGTAAAAAATTTTTAATTGATCAGCGTCGTTCATAAAACTTGTATAAATGAAATTTTTGTAGAGCGATTGCGTGCATAAAGTCTTACTTAAAAGTCGTTAATCAATTCGGGTTTAAAAATAGGCACACACATTAAAGATATCGAACTTTACTAAGACTACAATTGTGACTGTGATCAATGAAAAATTTAATCAATAGATTGTTCTCAGAAAAAATAAAATAGCTTTACAAGAACTGTAAGTAAAATTTTCATAATTCTAAAATTCGAAATTTTAAGAATAATCGCACTAATAGTGGTCAGTAAAAAATCAACACACTAAGATAAGAAAAACTACTGAAATATGTCGTTATCAAAATTGCTTCAAAAGATTAAGATTCCCTAATAGGAAGTGGCAAGATCAAGGACAGCATGCCTCAACATCTAGCACAGCTCACTGCGGAACTTCCATTTTTTTATTTGTATTCATGTATTGATAAGACAAATCCACTTCTTACTTGCAACCAATAAAAGCCTCAGTGTAGTGGTGCAAAGACAAATTTCAGCTAGTATTCAGAACATTAATAATATACTCAGTGATGAATAGATATTTTGTGTATCCCACGGTCATCTGGGTGTCCGTTTTCGGAGTGGCAAGCAGGAAGCTTTGTTGAAATGCTGAATGAAGTTTGAACTTTTGTCAGAATTTAAGGATGCATACTGGCTAAGGACTTAGAAAAGTTAAATATCTGAACAGGAAAGGGGTAAATTTTGAAAAATACGTGGAGGTACTTGTGTATTTTGCAATCCCATCATAGTAAAAACTATTTCAGTATAACTTTATTTTCCAATAAAATTCTACATCTTGGTACATGTTAAAAGTCAATTACTTTTGAATAAAGGAAAAATCAAACAACTTCCTTGTTTTACCCATTCTTTTGGTTTTAGCACCACGAAGAATTTAAAAGAGCTTAGTGAAGAAACACTTTTTCAATATTTAGTTTCAAAGGCCAGAAATCCATAAAATCCAAGTTATTCATATCCAAAGATATCAGTGCAAGTTAAACAGATACAAATACAGAATTATCAGTAAAAGGATTTTCATTCGGAAAAAATATCTCAGAACTATCTACAGAAAATGCAGCATTCAAGCATTACAATAATTAATTCGAAAATTTTCATAAAAGACTGACGAGTAATTCTATTCGAAACCTAAATCAAACTCTTGCTTACCTTAGCGATCATAGTGAAAGGGGTTCAGCTTTGGTTGATATCCAACTCAAATCGGATCAGAAGACGAGTGTGTGTTCGATGAAAACGATAAGTCTTTATATACCTTAAGTCCAATAACTGAAACAAGTGTGAAAAAAACAATTATATAACACGCTATTATATCAAGTTCATGCACCACCCTAATTAATCAAATAAAGCATTTGGACACATGAGCTTGCGGAATGTAATTTCGATATCTTTCTACTTTTTCTCTGGCAACATCAATCGCTTTTCAATGACCGAAAGACACCGCCTCTTCTGCTCTAAATCAGCACTGTATCTAAGGGCCATGAGTGAAAAAATCGTTTGGTGAATTATACAAATTAGTACGTTTCTATGTGGGATTTGTGTTCTCTATGACCTGGGGAAAAATTAGGTGATCAACTGTTAATTTCGAATAGCTTCTGGGTTCACCTAGGGGTACAGTAAGTAATCCCAAGGTCATATTTGACACTTGTTTCATTAACATACATCAGAGTGCAGGACACTTCGAGCAATTAAGAACGTTTTTTTTGAAGGATAGATTGCTTATTCGTAATAATGTAGGTCCATAGAGTACATACACGTGCCAATGCTAATACATTTTTGAAATGAATGTTTGCTTAACATTTTAAAAAAGTCTTACGTTTAATACAAATCGTAAGAGTATGATAAAATCGTACTCAATATTAAGGTATCCGACTACGTTCGGAACCGTGATTTTAAACAAGCGCATAAATAGGTAATATTTATGATATTTAGTGTCACTTAGATTAGAAAATGTAAATAAAATTGTTTTAAGAATAGTATTACGATAAAAAATTATTTAAGTACAATATTTTGACAAAAAATGAGCATAGAATGACTAATTTTCAAAATATTCTCCTTTTGTGAAAAAGGCTTCTATTATAATAATATTTTGCCTGTATATAGCTCAAACCTTTGTACAGAGTTCAACTAGAATGTTTGAAATATATTATTTAGAAGTGGGTTTATCCATGTTTTACGACAACAGAGGGGAGAAATTTTAAGAAAAAATGCCGATAATTATTTCAATGGGTGGTAACTCTGAAAATAATGTGAATTTTTCCAAATTTATACTTGAGCCTCTGTACAGAGGTCTGAGCTATATACAGGCAAAATATTATAATAATAGAAGCATTTTTCACAAAAGGAGAATATTTTGAAAAAAGGTTATTTTAAGTTAATTTTTTGCCGAAATATTGCATTTAAATAACTTTTTTTGTCAAAATGTCCTTAAAACAATTTTTTATGCATGTATTCTCTAACCTAAGTGACACTAAATATCATGAAAATTATCATTTAAGTCAGTGGTTCTCAAACTTTCAATACTTGCGACCCAATATTCAATCTAAGTCTTCATCGCACCCCCCTCCATACAAAAATATCATACCAACGGCGTATATAAACGTCTTACTCATTCAGGGCGTTAATTACCCACGACGTATATATACGTCTTTCTAAAATACGATCTTTTTTGTTAACTGTTATCCTTTAAATTATTCCGAAGGTTTAGAATGCAATAAAATGACCTTGACAGTGTGTTAGAAGGATTTTCTTATTCCCCCCCTCCCTCCCCCCTAATACCCACATACGCGTGCATACGTGCAAAACGGTGGCATTGGGAGGGAATCGCGAAACTTTTAATCGGCAGTCAAGGGATTAATTATAAACTGTACAAATGATCAATATAAGTGCTAATTTTTGCAAATAATTTTATATATTACAAGCCCATTGGGTCACTGGTGATTATTAGACTTGTTCTTAATTTAGTATTTTTAATTAATTATAAAATGCATTCTGCAGTTCTGATACATTTATAGGCGTATTATATCAGTGTAAAAGTTTTTTTAATCATGTCTGAATGTATTTTTTGTTTGCTTTCAATAAATTAATATTTTTTAATAATATATGCTTTCGACTTTTCAGTATGTTCGCGCCCCACAGTTTGAGAAGCACTGATTTAAGTGCTTTTTTTAAAATCACGGTTCCGAACGTAGTCGGATACCTTAAAAGAATGTTTTTCTTCTGAAATGTATAACATTAGTAGAGAGCATTTTTATATTAATTTTTAAATAAATGTACATTTTTACGCATGTATTTGTAAACAAACGTGATTCTTGGACACATGAGTAAAAAATACAAATTATTGTGCATGAAAAATAAAGCAAATAATCCCTCTTGTGTCTTTTATAGTTAAATTTAATATAAAACCAGGTTTTATTATCAGGAAAACACGGTACTCAATCTAATTTCTCTTACATTTGATTTGAGGTTATTTGCCTCGATACCCTCATGATCTCTCCTTTCTTTTAGATCATTTTTCCACACCCTAAGAAAGAAGATTTGTTGTTTTACTTCAAATCTTCAGATGAACTCTTCTTCGTGATGGCTGCCCACGCTTCGGATGTACAAAAAGAATCCAGAAATTTCCCGCCTCTAATCGAAAGTGACATGTTCGATTTTTCATCCAACTTCCTTTTGAAGAATCACCTGTAACCCACCCTTAAATTTGCCTCCAACAACAAAAGTAAAACATTTTCCTCCGTCTGAGATGATAATACAAGCTTTTTGTCTATTTCGGAATACATACTCCTATTTCTTAAATATGATCTACTGTAACAAATGAAAAAATTCTTCCAATAGCTGTAATGTTATGCTTAAATTTCACTTCTTGAAATATAAAACCGGTTAGTAACATCATTTTGAATACTTTTAAAATTGAATACAAAAAAAATTTAATGCATGAACTATAAATTCGTCATTTAATCGCACTTCCTCACGATACTACCATCGATAATGTTGACTCACTACAAAATGTTTTGTTCGCCGCTTTGATAAATCTAGAACATTAAGAGAAAAAACGTGGGAGTTCTGTGTTGCTGTTGTTTTCAAGTTGCGCATCTCATTTCCGAGCAAATTGTCTACGGATCAAAAGGGAATTCTTACGATGAGTAGGGGAAAAAATCGAACAAATTAAAAATTGCCAACCGATCTTTGAAACGCCTTTCTTTAGCTTCAGTGGATTATCATAACAAAAGGTGGCTGTCAAATTGTGATGTATAACTGTTTTCATACTGTTGACTTCAATCATTCCGAAGAATAAACAATTTTAGGAAGTAAAGTTTATAAAATATCTGTATATAGATGACTCTTAGAGGAAGAAGGAACTATTTATTAAATATAAGGACGAAATTCGTGAAAATTTGTTTTTTTTCGGTACAACCTACTTAATAGTTTTATTGTTAAAATGCATGTGTTGCTGTTTGTGGGATAAAGAAGGGTGTAGCATGTCATGAAAGGTCTAGATTACTCACAGGGGAAACTAGAAATTTCCTGTTATAATAATTTTACTGTTTAAAATTAATTACGAATGTTGTGAAATTCAAAATTGCTTCTTAGCTTCCTAGCCAAATAACCCAGCCTAATTCTTTTAAAGTTTCGTTTAGAAGGTGTGATTGTGACCTGTATATCAAGACCTTGATTACATGTTGAAAGTAAAAGGGAGGACCCCCAGTGTTATTTCTTGAACTTATTGAGACCTGCATTCAAATAAATGAGGTCATGAAAACTTTATAAACTCTGCAATGATCCATACAATTTTTGGAAGATCATATATATTATTCAGCTCGTGATTTTCTTCTAAGATTTTCATTTCCTCTTAACTCTTTTCAGTGCAACATTTATCATTTAGCAAATAACCGTATATTCCGCGTATAAGCCGAGAATTTTTGGAACTTTCTTACAGCTAAAATACGAAGGTTGGTTTATATAACTGGACTTAGCTGCGCAACAGCCCATGAGGATTAAGGCCTACTGCCTCAGCTTACTTGGGGGGGAATGCCCTGATGTTTCGGTCAGTCTTACGTGAAACTCCCAGCGTACAGTTCCCAAGCAAGCTTGGTACTCATTTATCGACCCACTGAAGGAATGAAAGGCTGAGTCGACCTTACCCAGTCCGGGATGTGAACCCCAAACCTGTGGTTGGCTTATATACCGACCAATAATGTCTGAAAAAATGGTTTTTTCCCTCTTCCTTTTTTTTGTAAAAAGTTGTGCTCAAGCGATTTTAATCTTTTAACTTTTCAAATGTTTTGAATGCAACTCATTGTTAAAAAAAGGACGTTAAGATATATCCTTCAATCCTAATGGTTTCAGTGCCAAAAGTTCTGAATAGCTCATAAAACTTACATTCATTCATTGAAATGTCTGAATGCATGGGATCATCACGCAACTAGTTTTTGCCTCTTTTAATTTTGGTACATCTCTTGATGAGAGGGTTGGGGGTTTTTTCTCCTCTATATCGAACTTGTTTTTCATTTACAAATAAGTACTGAGCAGCCATAAAGTTATAATTTTCAATAAACACCATAACTTTGTGTTTGAAATTAGTCGTATACAAATTTTCGTTCAATTTCCCTCCCTCTCAAAAAGAAGTCAGAAAATAAAACAAGCGCGTTTAGTGGTCCCCAGGTCTTTCGAGGAACATTAAACTAATTCCATTATATTTGCTGTGGTACATTTCTCTCGAGTTTTTGTGACTTTCCATGGACAAGAGGTAAAGCAGGAGTTGAGAGACATCTTCTAAAACCACACCAATACTGGCAATGCGCAAAATATCATTTGCCACTATCGTGAAATATCGATACATCTAAGCCACAAAAGACCCACGAGTAGGTAAGAAATGGATCTGCAACCCATTTTTCAACAAGTCAGAGGCAAATCTAACATGTCTGTGCAAGAAGATCAATTGCTGGAGTTTGCAAATGACAGTGACCTTTAAACTATGTTCGAAACAACAGCTCTGCTGGTGTTCTCGGTTGA
Source organism: Trichonephila clavipes (assembly GCA_019973935.1). Lineage (NCBI taxonomy): Eukaryota > Metazoa > Arthropoda > Arachnida > Araneae > Nephilidae > Trichonephila > Trichonephila clavipes. The sequence continues at coordinate 1,315,411 of BMAU01019659.1, forward strand.
AGTCATGGCGAAATACCCTGAGATTGCCACATCACTTAAATCTTTATTGCCATCTCTTACAGAATATCTATATGAAACTGGGTTTTCTGCACTGACAGCCACAAAAAAAAAAGGAATAAACTGGACATAAGCAACACATTTCGGGTGTCATTGTATCCTTTCACCCCCCCCCGATGGAAATGTCTCGTTGCAAAGAAACGAGCTAAGGGTTCTCGTTGATTTAGCATTCTAGTGAATTAAAATGTTAAATCACTGCATAATCATTTTTTGTTGCAACTGTATTTTATTTTGCTGGCATGTTTAAATACAATGAAATTAACAATATTAAATCAAAACAATCTAATATATTAACAATCAACATCCCAAAATTATCAAACGTTGACCGATCCGTGGTGATAAAAAGGTAAGGAGCATTGGTTTACACGAATAGGGTAAACATGTGCTAACTTCAAAAACATTATAAGTAATTAAGCTATCGTCATTGGTGTATAGCGGCTTACTTTACAACAATTTGATTGGAAAATATTTCATCGGTTTTACCTTCTTGGCAAAGTTATCACGCTAAGGTGTTGCATGTTTGAAAATTACGGAAAATATTTTTTTTTATTCGAATTATATCCAGGCATCAAATTTTGGGTAAATTTTTGAAGAAAAACTCTTTCTGGGCTTATACACTCATTGGCTTATATTTGAAAATATACGGTATATAAATTCTATAAGAGTAATAAGGATTTGATTTGATTGAAAGTTTTAGATAGTAGTGTTTAAGAATAATAATCAAAACCTCATGACAATACGCATTTTCTAGGAATACATATAAAAACGAATTCCAGAATGCATTCAAGTGTTAAAAGAGAATTTCCCTCCCCCTCCCCCATTCATAGAATTTAAAATGGATGTTTAGTTTTTATTGATTGTTTTTCCTTTCAAATATGGAACATATGCAATTACAAAACAAAATTACGTTCATTACATCAGGTTTTGATATTACTAGTTTGATTACCTTTTTGCGTGATTTTCAACTCTTACTGTAATCAATTTGGTAAAAATAAACCAAGATTAAGAACTGTACATAATACATAATAATTATTCTCAGAGTTATAGGATAAAAAAGATGTTAAAACTCGAGGAGACAGTTGAAGGACACTGCCAACAGTAGCTTACCAATAGATGTCAAAAGTTAAATAAACTAAGTAGCGAAGAAAGGAGATGACAAAAGAGCAACTTCGTTAAAATTTCCATCAGATAAGAAATAAGGAAGATATACGGCAGATTCAGCAGATGAACTGAATTATTGATGATGAGATGGTCAAGGAATACAGCTAATCAAGAATTCTAAAAAAATGAAGCTTCAAATTCGAGCTATCGTCAGTACTTATTGCTTAAACTTGAGATTACTGTCAGTTTGTTAAAACATAACAAATAAATAGATTAAAGCTTATAAATTAATATCTTGACAGAACTGGATTATCTGCTTCAAACAACCTGAAATATTCTTTTCACTTTTAATACTAAAAGGTTACTTTTTTGACGTTATAGAAATTAATTTTAATTATTTTATTGTTATATTCTACTGTAATTGGGATACTGAGCTCATTTAATATTGTTACGTTAATCGGATTCTAGGATTTTATGCAAATCAGTCACAAAGAACAAAACAGTTCTTTAAGAGCGATGAGAATTTATTGTCGAAAATCCAATCCTTGAAATATAGGATTCAGCAGCAATATTATCAAAATAACTCTCAGAAGGTCTTCATACCTTCAACAGCACTCAGACACAATTATACAATTATCAGTGTCTAAAATACACGTATGTAAAAGATTATTCCCAAGCATAGCCGAGCTAATCCGTTATCACGGTCAAGGCAAGTCTACTAATCACTAATCAAAACAATGCTGACTAATCGCTGGTCAAAACCATACTGACTGACTTTCGGCGAGCATCTCTCTGTTTATAGACCTCGCGGATATTTCGAGAAACATCCGCTTGCGTCATAGGTCTTGAAATTAGTAAGTTTCTCCTAAAATTTCCAGAAGAATCCAGAGGATCCCGAACTTGCCAACTTGGCTCTATCGCCAAGATTTTGCCAAGCTCACATTAAATCGCCACTATAACGTAAGGGACGGCGTTGCTTGCAATTATTACAATAAATATAACATAGAGTAATATAAATGCATTACACTTCCAAATACAAATTATTTAAACTATTTTACACAAAATTCGTAACTATATATTAGTTTTTACGACATTGAGAAAGAGAGAAAGAAAAATATAACGTATATATAACATCTTGTCTTAAAAGTTATTATCCTTAATATAATTTTTGATTTAAATTTTCACTCTATAAGATGAGGTATCGACGAGATAATTACTAAAGGATCTTTTTGTGATGTATAACTGTCATGCCAATGTGTGTGTGTGTGTGTGTGTGTGTGTGTGTGTGTGTGTGTGTGTGTGTTTGTGTGTGTGTGTGTGTGTGTTTGTGTGTGTGTGTGTGTGTGTGTGTGTGTGTGTGTGTGTGTGTGTGTGTGTGTGTGTGTGTGTGTGTGTGTGTGTGTTGTCCCTTTTTCATTTATAAAAAACACAGTGCTATAAAGTGGTATTTTGTTGCAATCATAAATGTATGTCTTTTGTTCAAATTGCTAGTGGAAAGTAAAAAAAAATGTAGTTTCCTTCAATATTTCTTTAAATTATGAAATATAAACAGGATTTGTCTTTATTGTTTTTCTAATATGTGTAGTTTTAAATTCCCTTAAGATTTTTAATTTAATTGTTTTTCTTATTATTATTCTCATGATCCGGCAAAGTCAAACTAGTAGAATACTTGAACCATCTTTTGAAAGGTGAGAATAACAGGAGCTAAATTCTACTTCTTGTGAAAATATTATTGATAACTGTTTTAGTGCATTTTTATTTCTGGTTTGCAAGATCTTCCAATTCAAGGGAAAAAACATACGGCTAATTTCTTTACCTAAAAATTTAATACTTAATAACCCTAATTTAATAATTATAATTAATAGGCAGAAATATTTAAATAATCTCTCAAAATATGGAATTAATTTTAAAAAGTTCAAACTATGTTATGTTTTCTTATTGTATATACTATCTTGTCAAAATATGCAATTCAAAAAACTTAAAAGCATGCATTAGTTTGGGTTATAATAAGCTAAAATAATATATATTATAAATAAATTTATTTGAAATATTTTTATGACGTTATGTCTTGATAAATCTTTATATATATTACCCCCTACATGTATCCATTACATATTATCCCCTACCAGAATTTTATGTTTACATATAAATTTTAGGGGTGGGAGAAACTTCCCAAGGAACCATTCATCGTCATAAGGAAAATTAAATCTAATGATGATTATTTGCCATGAAAAGATGAGAAGCATGTTGCAATGCATAAGAGGACATCCCATTCTGCACACATGTAGCGGATCCTCTTTTTTTTGTCTTTTTCTGCTATATTTCCTACTTCGCCTATAGTTGGAAACCATCTTTGGCATATGATTTCCCACCCTGGCTAAGCGCACATCATCCGGAACTACACACTTCTTTACTTGGAAGCTAGCAGGAAGTCCTTTACTTTTTCTTGAAGAATATCCGGCTATTAGCTGACGAGCTAATGCTATACGGAGTGTTACCTAGTCTAATCTTCTGTTTATCTTGCTCATTTGCCGCAGTATGAAACTATTTATGATGCCAAGGTCAATAAGAAAATAAAAGATACGCGATGCCACCATTTCACATATCTTCTTCTTATTATTTAGTATCTTTCTTTTCTTGGATCGAAGTGATTAACCCTTACCATGACATTGTTATATACAGCGATAGCTTTTGGAGAAGGTACTTCTTCTTTAGTACCATCATTAATCCATCAATCATACCATCATAAACTAGCGATTATGTTCAGTAGGACAAAACTGAAGCAGGAATTAGTATTCCTATCGTTAGAGTGAGTGAATATTAACGTCGCACTATATTCAGCTACACGAGGGCTTTTGGCGACGGACCTCGTAATTTTGAACCATGGTCAAGTGACGAGGACGACACCTGAGCTGGAGCCCCCCTCTCCTAACTACTACATCACACTAAAGGGAGGACGTTTGAGCTCTCGACAGATTTAAGGGGCATCGCTCCTCTACAGGGAGGATGTTTAATGGTATTGGGCTCGAACTCGTGACATGCTAGCCATGATCCGATACCTTGACCACTAGGTTATCGCGGCTACTCCTATTGTTATAATAGCAAGGCTAATAAATTATAATAGGTTCTGCGCTCCCCACAGGTGTATTTTGTAAGATCCTGTAGATGGGAAATAATCTTCCCAAGGCCCACAAGAAGGGTTGAAAAGTCTGCGTAGTGAATAAGAGGCTTTGCAAGGGATAAAACAATTTATTTTAGCAGCCTAGCAGCACTACGGTTCTTAATTTGCTAATCCTTGCGATTATCTGTTTTGGCTGCAAGGTTACTGCAACTCACACACGCGCGCGTATCGTCTTAGTTGTTTAGAATAAATTATAATTTTGTAATGCTGTCACGCTTTTTGGAATTAAAAAAAATTGACAGTCAAAAATACACTTTTTGATAATTTATCACTTGTCAATTGAATTTCAATAAAATTTATTGTAATAGTTTATCTTGTAAACTCTCTCTCTCTCTTTAAAATCCTGAAACTGTTACTGTACCATTGGCACGCGTGCCATTGATGGCACGCGGCACAATATTTTGGGCACACCACCGATCAAAACGATCAACTACCATGGATTCTTCAATCAAAGAATTTTCAGTGAAATTTTCTCAGTTCAAATAATATACAGAAACGTTCGAGTTTATCATGTACCCTGATGTGGCTTCATTTGATAAACTAAACTTGCCCTAATTCGATTGGTTGGAAATTGAAAAATTTGAAATGCAACTTAGTGATTTCTAGTCTAGTTCAATATGGATTCAAAAACTTATTGAAACAGTGAAAAAACTAGAATTGATTGAAACAGAATGATTAACAAGAAATATATGATATGAGTAAAAACGCCAGTAACGAAATTTTGGAAACATTAGATTCGATTCCAGACACGTTTAACTGTTTGAAGAACTGTCAGCTATTTTAACCATATTTTCATAGACCAATGTCTACGGGTCATTATTTTCAGAGATGAATAACATTAAAGACTCGCATAGAAACCATTTGTCAGATGACTCCAATTCAGCATGCATTCTGCTAAAAGTAACATCTTGCCCAATCCTAATATAATTTATTTGTCATCTAATCTGCAACAGTAGAAATCACACTAATGTTACTTTATATAATTTGAATTACACACGTTTAACTAAAATATTTACAATTATACTGTACAAAATGTATTTTTCTGTAGTAAATAAAGAGTTTTGTGTTTTGTTAGTATTTTATTATTTTCCGAAAAATCACAAGTTAAAATTATTTCATGGCACGTCTATACCTCATTAAAAAAAATTTTTAGAAAAAATGGCACGTTGATCCATAAAGGTTGTCCACCCCTGCTGTAGCGTATTTCATTGTTATTTTGACGGAATTTTAATTTTTTTAAATCAGTCGAAATGTGAATTCCTTCAGATTATTCACTAAACAACGGTGTTCATTTCTGTTTGTGCTTATGGTAATTAACCACAGAAAGCAGCTTTCAGAGTTCTGTGGATTGTCAAGTTTTTTAACTCCTTTTCCATCATTCGACATTTTTGTGTATCTACTTTTTTTATGAGGTTTTATTAACTGAATTTCAATCTTAAATACTAAAAAAGATTGTAACAATTTAACAAATACACTTATACTTGATTGTAAATAAAAGTATACTCAGGAAATATTATTTACGACTTTTTATAATGAAATTGGGGCAGTTAAAATTTAAAACAAAGCTAAATAACTATTAAATCAAATATATTATTTAAATGTTACTTATCTTTCACAGAGCATTTTAATTAATTTCAATTTTATAGAATGATTATAAACTCAACTATATAAAATTTTTCTTGTTAAGTGTAGGGCACTTTTTTAAAGAAAAACAGTTGAATTTCGAAAATTTAAAATATAGATAAATTACATTAATGGTGCACTCAAACATTTTAAAAATAGATGATAGATAATATATAACTAAATTATAAATTCAAATGCTTTTAAAATTACTTATTTGATGCTTTACTATATATTATTTCCTTAGATTCTTCACTCCCTCTATTGTAAATATATTCACAAAATTAAAACAAGTAAAATAAAAAAAAATTAAGCCAATTCCTACTTAGGTCAACAAAGAAGAATTGTATTTTGGTTACTTTTTATTAAACAGTTACAATTATTATAAATATGTATATACATATGACAGAATCACAATATTAAGTGACAAAATAGAAAGAGATTTGCCTTGCAATTTTCCATTTTCCTTTCTATATAGTGTGTTGGACTATTTTTTTTTTGTTTTTGTTACTATTTATTCAGTAATTAAATTTAATTATTCCAATAAAATAGTATAGTAACGACATTTGGATTAGAAGTCCAACACGCTATTCATTGCGCTACAGTGACACAACGAACAACTTTCCTTTCTATATATGTTGTTGGACTATTATTTTGTTTGTTACTATTTATTCATATTTAATTTAATTAATGAATTGATATTTGAAAAAATATTAACATCAAGTGTCATCCACTACAAGTTTAAAAAGATGTACTTGAACTTAAATGGATGAATTGAAAGTATTTTATTAACGATTGAAAATTTGAACATTATATATATACCATAAAATCCGACGTATAACGCGCACCTGTACTTTCAAGCTACAATTTTTAATTTTTTTGATATATTCACCGTATAACACGCATCCTCTTTTTTACCAAGAAATTTGAAATATATTTATGTGTTTTGAAGTCATTTATTCTATGTATTATTCCAATCTTTAGAAACAAAATAGTATATTTCTAAAGCTACAACGCTTTAAATTCACAAGGAATGTCATTTCTTTTAAATAAACAGTTTTCAATATGTGTAAAACCTAATTTTTTGTATGCTCATTTTTTTTTTAATTTTTAAAGCTCTCATTTCTATATGCGGCGCACAAAGCGCACGCATAAACTTCTAACTTATTTTTTGTGTTAAATGTGCGTTATACGCTGTATTTTACGGTAAATAGGGAGAGAATGAACTAAAATAGCAAGAGTTGAATTAATATAATTTTATGTTTTAGCGTATATTCATTAAATTTAAAATTGATTTTTTTAAAAAAATTGCTTACAACGAAAAGGAAATTTCAAAAACGACAGACACATAAATTCAATGAAAAAATGATTTATTATGCTCAAACATAACAAACGCTATATAACACGCATTCAATAAATAAAACAATTAAATAACATGTAATAGGCTCTGAACAAGAACACATAGCCGGAAGCTCTATACACGTTGAATAGTAAGAAGATATCTCGCAATGAGAGGCAGGTACGTATCATTTGGAAGCTTTTCTATTGACTCTTTGGAGAAATCAAGAGGACTTGATTCAGAAAGAAGAGAGCTTGTTCGGTGAAAAAAGCTGAAAAAAGAGGAAATAATTGTATTCATTGTTAAACATAGATAACATGTGTTACTCAGCATCATAATTAAAAACATTGTTAAGTACCTATCATTTTAATAAATTAAAAATGTCAATGAAAAGTATTTAGTCGGTCGCGTCTTAGTACTAACAATTGGATATAACTTTTTCTTAAAAAAAGATCAAATTAAACCGAATTTAAGAAACATTCCTTAACATTGGAAATAAAACCAAGATTTTCACTAAAAAATTTTGGATTCTGTGTCGTTAAATATTTTCATTAAGTATTATATTTATGAGAGAGCATTAAATTTTTTATTTTTAACATGTGTTATGATATAAAAAACTCATTTATTTAAAGCAGTGGCATAACTGAGAATATTAGGGCCCCCTGTAGTGTCAGGTTTTGGGCCCCAAGCCGGATCTTACAAAGGATTGCAAAACCATAGCATAACATAGGCTTTAGGCCCCTTAGAATCCTGCCCCCCCCACGATGCGGGGGTGTACGTTACGCCACTGATTTAAAGATAAAAAGGACTTGAAACTGAGGTTCTTTATTGACTTTTGTATTTTTATACTTCTGCACTTACGGATTTTCACACATGTATTTCTTTTTAACTATGTTTATGTAGCGTTAGCTAATTCGAACCATAAAAGTAAATTTAAGAGCAAAAGTATTATATGCTTGAATATTATAAATTTGTACTTCTCAATTGACACGAAATTTATTGTTCTTTCTTTACACTGAATAAATATGTCTTTTTTTTCTAAATTATTGAACCCTTACTTAATTAAATTTTTTATTCTGAAAATATCTGATACTTTTTTTGCTCTTTAAAATGTTTACGCTTAATATTGTGTTAAACAAGGATGTATGAACGTAATATGGGTTACTAAATAGTCTTACTGAAATAACAACTTACAAAGAAAAGTGAATTAGAAGAACGTTATCATCTAATAATGGGGGTAGGCAGGGGCGGCGTAGTGGGGAGCTTGGTAGTGGGGTCGTGGGGCGGAATAAGCCTTGGGTTCATCGACAACGATGGGGTTGGCATGGAGGACGACATCAGCGGGGTTCTGGCTTTCGGTTCCAGGTTCGTTGGTCTTGATCTCAGCTCGGTATCCGTGCTCGTCGGCGACGTATTCTACAACTCGTTCGATTCCATGAAGATCCTGTTTGATAGAATAAGAATGAAAAATTAAAGAAAAATCTTTGTAGAAAAATATCAGAAGTAAAGACAAGAATCCGTCTTTTTATTACTTTTTAAGGGTTTACATTTTATTTCTTTTTAATTTAGTGTCTGGATTTTTGAAAGTTCAATGTCATTCATATTCTGAGATTAAATTTTGCCTTTTTTATTTATTACTCTAAATTTGCATCAATATGGATGAACATTTCAAAAATAGAAATTCAGTTGTGTTCCTCATTAAATTATCTAATTTAGTAAACTCTTTTTAATTTAGTTATCCGAACAGTATAAATGCATTGAATAAAAACTATGTATTATTGATACTTTTAAAAGGGAAATATATATATATATTGAAAATCTTAATTTTCTAAAATAATAAAATATGAAATAGAATCAAGATCTATGAATTTGTAAAATATCTCTCCTCGCAAAAACATAACAAAACTAAACATAACAAACATAAAACTTTGATGACTATATTTCATAAGTTTTCGGAAAAATGTCACTTAAAAAACCAAAGATCGGTAATTTTTAGAGTAGATGGAGAAAGAATAATGTTATATTAATATAACACAGTATTTCTCAGTAAGTTTCAGATTATAATTATTAACCGAGGAAATATGACAAAGTAAATACTTGTTGATCACGTAATAATTCATAAAATAAGATTTAAAATTATACATTAAAAGGGTTTTTTTGCTAAGTCTGAGTATTCTCGACATTTTTTCGGTTTGATTTAATTAACTTTGAAAGGTTTTCTTTTAAATATTATAAATTTACCCTATCAAAATTTTAAACATTTCAATTTTTTTATTCCAATTAAGAAAAAAATGTACAAATATCAAAACTGATTCTTTTTATAAAACATTTTTCATACAACAATATATAATTAATTCAAAACTTTCAAAAAAATTTTTCTTAATAACTGTCACTAATAAATGTAATGTATTTCATAAACGTATTCAATTAACTGTATAACTAGATCATTTATTTTAGTATTAAAATAAAACATTTTTATGAAATGAAGTTTAATTGAAGGTAGTTTATGTTGAAATGTATATATCACACATGGTTTCAATATTTTTAAGAGAGAGAGAGAGAGAATGATATTTTTTAAAAATACACAAATCTTATAAAATATTCTTTTTTGAAAAAAACACGATTTCTTAAAGTACGTTGTAATTTAAAACTGTTCTCTATATCTCATAAAAAAGTACTATTTCATTCGCAATTATTCGCATGTTACCTTGTATCCGTAGCTTCCTTGGACTCGTCCGTGACCATCTCCGCTTTCCTTTCGGAAGGTGGTGGTACCGTAGTCATCGTTGGTCTCATATCCGAAGTCGTAGGGTTGGGGCTGAAAGAACGAAATGTGTATAAGTGCAAAAATTCTATATAAATCCAAAACAAGAACCATAAGACATATATAAAAATTAAGCATAAGTTCTTATCCTATGTAAATATTATCCTCAATTATATTCCAGATAACACCATGATGGGGATTTGTGAGTTATGTTATTCATCTCATAATTTTTAAATTTCAATTTCAATAAATGTAATGAAGTTCAGTTCCTACATAATTATATTGTGGAATAAGAAAGTGTAGACTTTTTTAAAGAAATGATACATATTTAAAAATATTGATTATCAAAATTATCTAAACTTATTACAAGTGCTTGTTTAATTAAATTGAAAGTGGTTTTTCAAACTCTAATTAAAATTTCAGTTACGTATTTAAATGTAGCAAAAAATTTTTTGAAGATTAGTTTTGAAATGAATTGGCATTTATGCTAAATGTAAAAATATCCCATTGTAACGTTTTCAGATTTCAATTCGAAATGGGAATCTTTTCTAAAAATGTTTGCGCCATGTAAAAATAAAAATAAATTATTAAGTTTCTTTGACAATAAGTTATTTTAGTTAAAAATAATATTTATTTTTCGCTATATTCTTTAATAATGTGTTAAAATTTATTCATCAAAATTTGAATCATTGATGATTATAAATTAAATTTCTGTAAAATATTTCGAATTCTTGAAAGTACATTACAGTTAAAAAATATTTGAGATAAAAGTTTACAGAATAAAGCTGTGTAAAATATTCATTGAAAACTACAGGTAGTCTAGTTGAGAATAAATACCATTTTTAGGTCTTAGAAAACATTTTGTACGTAAAATAATTCCCTCGATTTTTCTTGTATTCACGATAAAGTTTTACTACAATACTTTAAGAATAAATATTTTAAAATTAGTGATTATATAATACATTATTCAAAAATTTTCTCAAAATATTTCTATTTATACATTGAGCATAGCAAAATATATTGATAATCAAAGAAATGAAATATCAACTATCTACTATTTTTAACAAAAAGAAGTTTTTTTTTCAAAAACAACTTCATTATTCTCCTTTTTAAATGTTTCAAAAAGAAAACAAATGAACAATATTTTATATTAGATTTCAGTTTGTGAGCTAACGAGAAAAAATGCAAATTGTCAGAAAATTACTTCGAGAGAATATCATAAAAAAAAATATTGTGTGTGCAAAATATCAAATTTATACCGAAAGTTTTTCCATTAAATTTATTTTAAAAATTATACATATTCATATGAATTAACAATAAATATTTAACCTTTTTAGAATTAATATTTTTAATTTTTTGATTCTAGATTGATCTAAATATCATTGAAAATTTTTAATTTTCATTAAAAAACAGGAATATTTTAATTGTTTTTGAAGCTAACTCGAAAGTTTTAAGATTAAATCTCTTTAAAGGAGAATGATTGTTAAATTTAGAGATAATTATGCAGTCGATTTCATACGATAAGAGTAAAATTTATTTCCTTTTGTGTGCTTATGACTTTGGCCTCCTTATTCTTGACGATTTATTTAATTTTAAGAATTCGAAGGATTATGAAGTATGTTTTAGTTACACTAGAATAAAATTAGTTTTTTTTTAAAAAAATTATCCAAATTTTATCCATAAAATTAAAAATGGTAAAAAGAGTTGTTTTAAAACTATTAAAAGCTTACAAATATGTAAACTTAAAATTTGTGTGTATAACTTTTCAATAAAATATCCCCGAAAATAATTAAATTTTGAAAGTGGTATGCAAAACTTACGGCGTATTTCTCTTCGTGTCCGTATGCTGGGGCACCATAAGCTGGGGCTCCGTAGTGCTGGGCAAGGGATACAGCAGCAAGAGCTGCGACGAGGAGAACCTGTATAAATTTAATAAAAATATATGATAAAGTAATAAGAAATTGTACACAATATACAATTCATTTACAAACAATTTTTGATATCAAATATCTCTAATAATTTTCAATTATTTTTAGTAAGATATTGAAGTTGTTATTACTCGCGCTCAAACTTACTTCAACTAAAAATTATAATCGATTAGAAATTTTATTTACAGTTTATTTTTTTGGGGGGGATTGCATCAAAGAAATTCCCGAAATATATTCATATATATATATGCACGTTAGGGAACTTTTTACAAGTATTTAAAGTTTCATTGTATTTTCCAGCCAAAAAGAATTCAATGTGGTGAGTTTGACATTTTAAATTTAGATTGTTCCAAAAGACGTAATAAAAATCTCTGAAGAAAATTTCTTAAAAAAGCATTGCTCAAGAGTCACATTATGATATTTCAAAGGCTTTCCCTCAAGACTGCTTTAATTCATTAATTTATTACGTCACAATAGAATTATCACAAGATATTGGCAACGGATCTAATAATTCTTAACCATAAGAGAAAGAGACCCACATCAAGCAGCTATCCCATTCTTCACATTTATGCCAGCGTGAAGGGTCCTAACAAATATAATGTGCATCCACCCCACTATACCACTGACTATCTTCAGAATGACTGAGTGAGAATTTATTGAGGTCGCACTCTATAGCAACATGAGAGCTATTGGCGACGAACCTCGTAATTTTGTACCTCGGCCGACACCTGAGCTGGTATTCCATTCTCCTGTCTACCACATCACGGCAATTTTAGGATTTTGAACCTCGAAAGATTTCACGTGCATCAGCCCCTTTACAGAGTGTGTCTTTAGTGGTACTGGGAATCGAACTCCTGATTCACCGGTCACGAGTTCACTACCATGATCACTGGGTTACCGCGGCCTCAACTACCTTCAGAAGGACGAGACCTTAATTTACGCCCTGCCCGCTTATGAGGCCATTGCACAACCAGTCATGTTGACTTTACCAAGACTTAATATAATACGTTTTAAAAACTTCATAGTTAAGACTTTTTTTCTGACTTTACATAAAATTAAATACAATATTTAATAAAAATAAAGTTGTTATTAAATAAATGGACTGAGCAACAAAGTATTGAAAAAATAGTCATCGACAAAAAACAAAAAGGGAAAAAAACAGAATAATTGAAAATTCTATCTCTAATCAATCACAGAAATTCAAACTAAATGAAAGTTAATTTAAGCAGACACTAATCCAAGAAACGCTCTTCCATCTCAGAGCAAATCCAAAAAATCCTTCGAAAGATCCCAACGTACCTTAGCGATCATGGCTGCAGAAAAATCCGGACTGTGGACTGGTATCACAATCGAAACAAGAGAGTGAGTGTGAAGTGAAAGTGAACGGTAAGTCTTTATATACCCAGTGATCTCAATAACCGAACAAATAACAAAAAGAATTTTTAAATAAGTCCTTCGAGTCAAAACCACCACCCTAATAAACAAATAAAAATTAAAAACCGGCAGCAACCTAGTGGCATACAGTTTCAAGTCTAATTTTTTCTTTATTTCAATCTTATTTATTTTCTCCACCTTGCCGTTGTGTACAGGTTAGCCACCGCCCTGATAGCTACAATGAGTGCTGGCGGCTATTCTTTCTTAAAAAGTGTAGCACACAAAAGAAATAACATCAATTAACGAAGAACAAACGTCGAAGATTCTTTTAAACTTATAAAAATCGCAAATATTATTTTTCTTTTACGAAGATAGATATTAATAAGAATTTGCATAGAATTGGTTAAATTACGTTGATAAAACTATTTTCATTTGGATTATCGATTCCAGAAGAAAATTAGTACGATGTGCTTATGGAGAATTTTGGTTTCAAAGCAGTCATCAATCAAGTGGAGAAGTTAATGAATATTTTCCTCACTTAGGTGCGACATCATCATTATGAGAAGTTACTAAATAGATCTTAAATATAGGTTTCATCAAAATAAATAACTATGATTCCCCTGGTGGCGTTTTAACAACCAGGCTGAAGGTGAAGAACAGTAATCGGCAAACAGTCGATCTCGAACTACTAGTAGCTCGCGGGAAGATTTTCGGAATTATTCGTGCTAACATTCCTGAAGGCCTATTACAGAAATTAATTCTAAAGTGTTCTCTTGAAACATTTTGTTTTTCCAGAAGTCTATGCTGTGGTGGAACTGATTGATTTTCAAAGTTATTTATTTGTAAAATTACTTTTTCCAAGCTCTGAAATTATTTGGTCTTCTGTTCCTAAAGGAAAACACACACACACCGAATTTTAGTTCAGGTTTATTTCAAAATAAAGGCAATTTTCAGCTGTAATATTTGTGTGAGATTCCTTTTTCCAGTGGGAATTTTATTTAAAATAAGTACAGAACCCATGAACTACTAACTGTATTCAAATGTGGCACACAATTATTACCTTCTCTCTCAACATTAAATAACTTGTCGATGACAAAAAAAAGAGCTCTATTCTTCTCAGTAAAAATAAGCCTGATTAAGTAAACAGTCCGTTATTTATTATGAACTACACTTCTATTTCTTTCTTATGGATAGTTCAATTTCAGTTTCTTTTGTTATTTACGCTTTATAATTAAATGAATTTCATATTTACTAGAAACTTTAATTTGTAAGATTTTTTAAAGTTGGTAGTTTTTTTTTTTTTTTTTTGTAATTTACAGTATTGGATTTAAAAACGGTACGGTAGCTCAGAAGCTTCATCAGTTTGGTGATCACTGAGGTAGAAGCTTGGGTCTTACATTAAAAGTTCTCTCATTAATTCTTTTTCAAATGTAACTGTCTTGAATAATTTTTTAAATGTGTATGAATATTTTGATTTCATCGACAATGGATTTGATTTCAAGACAACACAAAAATTTACTTATTATATGAAAGTAACATCCCCCCCCATAAATCTTAAGTTGCTTTTTTTTACTTGTATATATAGATCAGGGGTACTCAACCTTTTTTCCAGCCGGGTCACATTCATATGATAGGTATTTTTACTGAGTAATGGGGTAGTTTAGATTTCCTTTCATCCCTGACCAAGCCTCTTGTTTACATTCTACTACCAAAACAAATTGATAGCAAAATTGATAGATTTAATTGCTTCATTGAAAGAATTTCCTGCTTAATTTTTTGTATACTGTTCTTAAATAATTGAATTTTTTAGTGCAATGGGCCATGACAGGGCCACTTAGAGAATGTATAGGTTGAGTATCACTGGTATCGATGTTTCAGATGAATTTTTAAAATAATCAGATAGACTTACGAGTAAGGACAGGAAATAGAGTTGAAATATTATGGGTTGTAAGAAAACTGTGAGAGATCTCTAGATTTTCGCAAGACTTATAACATATTTCTTCTTAATTTGACTTCATTAATGTCCTATCTTATAGCAAAGTTATTTTAATATGGAAGTGAAATATTATTTTGTCTTCTTTTTACTTCTGAAGTTATTCTTGCTATTGCACACATAAAAGCTTTCTGTAGTGTTAAAGATATCCAACAACTCAACAAGTTCCCTACTAAGCCTTTTCGTCGAGAAGTCCAGAAAACTTTTTTTTTTACTCACATTTCAGTTTTTCATTTTAATTAAATATTTTAATTTAACTGTTTATTAGAAGTGCGTAAGTTTTTCAAATTACAACTACGCATTTATTGTTGCAGTAAATTTATTAAATTATTAAAAGCTGCGTATATGTTTAATAATTTAAATGATGCAGTTATTGATATTTATAGTAAACACAATTCAGTTAACAATAATTAATTTCTGATACTTAAAATTGAATTACTGAACATAAACACAAATTTTTACAAGAAAATGCTAAGTTTCAGAAAAATATTATATGAATTTTAGAACTTCTAAATTTTTTAAAGAGAATTTCGAAGAATATCTATTATCTTTTACATTAATATATATTACTCCATTTACAAGAACAAATTATTAATAAAAATTTTTATTTCTATTAATAATGGTTTCAATATCTTAATATATTAAACGGAAAAATTTAATAAAATTTTAAAAACCGATTGGAAATATAAAAATGTAATTCCATGAAGGAAAGTGTGAAATTATTTTTAAAATTATTAGAATGGGTATATTTATAGATCAAGAACGATGAAAAGAAGAGAAGAATAACTCCAAACATTTGAACAATTGCCAAAAATATTCATTAAAAATTACTTCTGTGATTGTTTAAGTTATTATATTCATAAAAAACAATCTTTATTTATAGAAAAATCATCTGACACCAGCAGTTACAAATATGCAGCACGATCTTGGCTATCAGTATATTATCTTAACTGTGTTTAGAATAAGTTTAATTTACTAAGACACACAATATCTGGTTACAGTTATTTTCCAATAGAAATATTTTGAAATATCGTGACTAGCATAAATATTTGGAGTCTTAAGGGCTCAGAAAGCCTTAAAATCGCAAATTTCTTCAAAAATTGACAAATATGTGTTATAAAGAGTGTGTTTTTTTCCAAGTATAGAGGTTTAAGTTGGCATTACTTTCCAAGATGGCGACCGATTTAACAGCTGTCAAGTGATTTATTCTCAGTTTGGTTTGGCAATTCATCATGAATAGACTCACGCCTGAACAACGCTTTCAAATTGAGCAATTTTATTTCGAAAATAATGGTTCTGTGCGGAATACGTATTCCCGATTTTCATAAGCGAATTTTGTTTAGCGATGAAGCGCACTTCTGGTTGAATGGCTACGTCAACAAACAAAACTGCCGTATTTGGAGTGAAGCTAATCTACAAGTGTATGTCGAAACACCGTTACATCCAGAAAAACTGACTGGTGCGCTTTATGGGCTGGTGGAATCATTGGTCCGTACTTCTTCAAAAACGATGAAGGCCAGATTGGACTACACCCGAGCCAGCCGTGGCAGTCCTATGCCATAAATCATATTTAAAATGTAATGCCACAAGATTATCTTTCAAATAAAAAAAATTCATGAATAATACATCGTTGTTTTATTGCAATTTAAAGTTCTATACCTCTAAAAAAACACCCTTTATTTTAGTTTCAGGATAATAAAATATCAATTTTTTCATTCAAGAATACAAAAGGTACAACTATCCTTTTAGAAAGACCAGTTGTACCTTCTGTACTCTTGAAATAAAAAAAAATCGATATTATACTGATATAACTAAATTGATATAACTATAATTGATATAGTTACTGACTTTAAAACGCGTTTTACGCCGAATGTGTTTTTCCCGAACATTTGAAACGGGGATAGGGATAGGAAACAGGTATTGGCTGAAAGGTGATGATAATTAACAAAACTTTTTTGCATATGTTTTATATTTTGACCTATTTTTTTAAGTCCCTGCTTTATCACAAAAAAAATTTACCACTTATACTTGTATAAATACAACAAATGTGTGACTAAGTGACAGTGACTGAGATAAAACGTTCGGCTTTGAGTAAAAATTTAAATACCCCTTAGCTTTTTTACGTCGTTTCAGAAGTAAATATAATAATAATGTAATATATAAATGTTCAAAAAAATTTTTTAAAAACTCATTCACAAACATTTTGTTCAGTGTTGAGCGCGTTTACGTAACTTTTTATGAAGTTTTAGAAGTCTTTTCCCGCGAGTGGATATATTTATTTTAAAAAAATTTCTATGATTCCCTTTATAATTTACTAAGCGCACAAATTTGAAAACCAGAAAAAAATAATCCTTATCTTTCAATTTATAAAGAATGTTTCACAGTAGTCGGATACTCTTAGTGAGCTTCCTTTCAGCACACAAAAAGTAATTCTGTTAATTTTAACTAGTTATTTGTATTAATATCCTATAATACTTTATTTGTTTATTTTTTAATCTGGATATAAGTTTTAAAAATATTTTTTTAATTAATTTGTCCACTAACAGTAAAAAATAAATGTGCAAAAATTTTGAATGATTGTTATTGTTCCACAAATTTATGCATGAATAAGTTAGTGTTTTGTATTTAATGGAGTATTTTTTAATTGTGGAAGCACCAGAAAAGAATATCGACGGATTTATTTGTAAAACTTCGAACTACTCTTGATATTTAAAAAGGTCTGAATGGGTCTAAGAATGGAATTATACAAATTTTAATTTATAATGAAATATTAAACATTTCCAGGTGGAGATTTCTGGAAATTTTCTGTAGAAAAGCTGGTGGTAGAATACCAGCTGCTCATTCTGTTCTCCTAAATTTATCCAAATGGCCCAACAATGTTAAGGCACGGAGATCAATCAGCAAGCAAAGATGCTTGATTTAGTTTGCAAACTTTTTATAAACTCCTGGACAGATCTAGTAGTTGAGTTTGATTAACTATCACCCTGATAAACGGCATTTCAAATATAAATTAATTTTTCTCAATGGAACACATTTAGTTGACTAAAATGCTCAAATACCCTTTACAGTTACTCAGCCTTTTGGTCTTGCTTGCAACAAGACCTCCACAAAACTACGCTATCGCAACCATATCCTGAATCAATATTTTCTGGGCTTCATAGTAGGAAGAAGATAAGTTTTCTAGAAGATATCTGAAAGATATAAGTTTTTGATTGAATTTTTCTGGTGTACACAAGTTCTACTTTGAGAAACAATATGAATATCGATTCATCAAAGAATTTTGTTTCCTTCGAAGTAACGTTCGACCATATCTCATGGTCATGGCATTACTTGATTCGACACTCAGAATTCATATTAGTCAAAAATGACTTTGGAATTCCCACTGTGCCACAAATTTGTTGTTTGTGAAGTTCCCTTCTGGTAATCCTAATGGAGAAACCTGCAGAAACACGTTGAGCTCTGCGGTCAACTTGGCAGATGTGGTCTTTCTTTTTCGTTGATGCCACAATCTTCTTCAATGTTTGATATTTTCTTCCAGGCAAATTAGGCTTTCATCCACAGAGTTGCGATTGGTAAAGGTTAGTTTTCCTTGCAAACGGTATGCGGCCAAGGTCATAAATTTATTTTAGATAGCCTAGTCAAGAAACACCCACAATATTAATGGTTGTGGTTACACTGCTCTAACTAATATTCTGCTTCAACAATTTGCCCTATTTGAAAATCTGTGAATTAGGACATCTTGAATCATAAAAAAAAATCCGTGTCTTCAGCTTCATAAAAAATCGTTAAAGGTAAAAATGTGTATTCCCTACTTGCAATAGAAAATTTTATTAGTTATTCTTGCATATAATTATTACGAAACTCCATCATAAACATCATGCATATTGATAGTTTTACCATTCTTTTGATAGCAACCTATAAAAAACTCTTATATTCTGTTAATTCATTCTAAATACTTTTGATCGGATTCAAGTCCGAAGATTAGTTAGAACGTTTGATAATCCTTAGACAAAATCGCAATAGCCTTAATCGTACATTTAATGCAATATGCTCGAGATTGTTATTTAGATAGAAATTGAAACTACTTTGAACTCCTAATTATCTACAAATTAGTAGAGACATAGATAACGCCTATATAACATGGGAGGGTTTATTAACGTTGCACAAAAAGCAACTAAACGGCTATTGGTGGCGGACTTCCTAATTCTGAATTACGCTCAGTGACGAGGATGATTCTTGAGCTGACTAGCTGACTACCACGCCTATGGACGGACTTTGAGACTTTTGAACTTTGACATGTCAGTCAAGAGTTCGTGACCATAACAACCAGGATACAGTGTGGTCACATATAACACAGAAATTACGTTCCAAAAAATACGTTATACGGGAAAAAAGAACTAGTACGAAAAAAGAGGTTAGGTTTTAAAAATACGAAAATATGCTGTTATATTTTCACAACTAAGAAAAATATCCTAACAGAAATTTTCTTGAGAAGAGTAATACATATTAATAAGAATTATATAAATAATGTTTTCTTTGTCATCATTAAGCACTATTAACCGAGAGTATTTTCTTTTTTAGGCAAGATATCCTCATGCTATGAATATTTTACTGCTTTAACAACAAATCCAAAGGCTCTACTTTTACAAAAATCCATTGTCTTACATTGTTTACTTTTAGTTATAACAGATCTTTATAATTTCCCTTATATAGTGTTAAGACACTTATGGAGTTCTCTGTTAAGCGTTGTACTCCTTTTACTTAAAGAATCTTTATTTAAAAAATTTGAACGGAATTTTTCGGCCAAGCCTAGGCTATTCTTCATGCTTTATAGTGTAAATATTTTTTGCTTCTTCGTCTTCGCCAATGCTATGATCCTCTGAGTTATCATGGATTTCAGATATAATTTCTATAAAACCTGTTCCATCTATTTCATGTTCCACTAGTAATTGGATCTCTTGTTCAATCGTATCGTCAAAATTTTCCCCTGCTAGAGACTTTTTACTTTTACTACTGCATCCATTCTGTTTTCTGTTGTCTGGATCAGATTTTCACTTTCAATCAATTCTGGCTATATTTTTTCCAACAACCTTTAATGTCATCTGTTTTATTTTTCTGATAGACGAGTTTATTAGATTAACGCATTCAAAGTTGAAAAGAGTTTCCAAACCTCCTTGACGTCCATACATTTTTCACAGATTTTGTTCAAAACATATTTTAATGATAACCTTATACAATTGTTTTTAAATGTATTATATATATATAATCATTACTTGATCTAATGATTGAGGTAAAACAATTGTATTTGCTGGTAAAAAAATTATTTTGATATTTAGTTATTTAAATCTTGATGAAGGTTGAGTTTATTATCCAATAAAGAAATTTTTTAAATCTAAATTTTTCGATTTTGTAGTTTTCCACACTTGGTACAATAGAGTTTAAACATTAATTCTTAAATAATTCAGTAATTATCCAAGATATTTTTATTATGGCTGTTTAAGTATACCGGTAAATTACTGTTATTTAGGTTTTTCCCTACTTGAAGTTTGAGTGATTCATAAACCAGCACAGGATTAACCATATGGTCACCCAAACCATTATTATACATAAGTAATATTACGCGGTCTTTTGGTACCTTGAGACCAGGAGTAATTTTTTCGTCTTCAGAGGTATATATATTCTCTTGTGAATTTTTTTACACGATTAGCATGAATATATACCCTCTTCAATATTTCTTTTCAATTCCTTTCGATAAATTTCGTTGGCTTCATCGGCTAATCCACTTTCGTCTTGATGTTTGAGGAGATAGAACAGCCTGCAGGAATGAAATCTCTAATTTTCTGTTTATTTTTTATTATATATAATCCATTTAAATCCTTTTCCCGAGATTTGGTGACGTATGGCACTTTTCACCTTTTTTAGCTGATCTAACTTCGTAATTTTGTTTCCATTACAAAAAGAAATGTCTTTTTTTTTTGTAATTTTTTCAGACATATCTTGGGGATACAGATTATGTCATAAAAATAAAAACATAATCATTATCTCTTTTTAAAAGTTTGATTTCTACTAGCCCAAATTTTTTTTATTCAATTAGCCAAAAGAGGGACACAATTAAAGTTTCAAAGTGTATTCAAGTAATAGTTCACGAAAATTCTGCTGTGATATTAGATAACATGTACGCGCTCGAATGAAAAATGTTAAAGTGATCCATCTTTCATCCTCAAAAGATTATCAGGTTTATTGAGCTTTATCATATGCATTCATGAACAGGATTTCCCTAATTTCAAAACAGATAAAGTTCTCATTTAATATTCTTATGGCTTTCCCTGTTGTACGAGAGTTTTATGCAATTCTCGAATCGTGCTAAAGTAAATTGGTACTGTAAAAGTGCCTTGTAATATTGTCGGCAGAATTCAAAATTCCTGAAATATGGAGTAGAACTTCTCTAATCTCTGCATTCAACATCTGGAAAGAGAACGATAGTAATTGAAGGGTTAATTATGTTAAATCTGGTGGAATATTTATGTCATCGTTAATGTTCTCATCTTTATCCATGGGTTTCGTGTGTTTTCATGTATATTCACAGTGACTTATATAAAACTTTCTATAAACACTAAATTTCCCTTCTACATGTATTAAGATATACTCGAAAACCTCTATTAATTACTAATAGTATATAATATGTTTAGTTTCAGTTATAACTGGTCTTAAATAAGCTGGCCCTCTTTCTGAAAATTATTTTTCAGTTCCGCAAGACATTGGATTAAAAATACCATTGAACATAATTGAAATACTTCTGAAATTAAAAACAACATTATACTACACTACTCTGCAAAAATAATGGAGTCCTCATACCATTCCTGCTAATTTTTACGTAAAATGACCTTCTGAATCTGAATCTGACCCCCAAGCTGAGCCATCATCCATCTTTTTTTATTCTCAGGACACCCTTTTTTTTATAACTATTCGTTAATTTTATGTCTATGAATTTGATATGGAAAGGAGTTGATTATTTTAACATTTAAATTTAAAAATATAAACATTGTTCATAATTTATAAAGAAATAACATATAATCTTAAGCTTGCTTTTCTCTTGCACCCTAAAGCAGAAATTGTTCGTATCAATGAGCACAGCCAACATGATTCTACTTCCATGAAAGTCTCCTCCCGAACTGATCAACGTCTGTATGGAACCGTTCTCCGTGTCCACCCAAAAGTGCTCGGGCTCGATTGCCCCATTCATGCAGGAAGCGGTAGTATTTTGCCAAGTCTGTTGGCAGGCTCATGAGTAGAGCAACAACTTACAAGTCAGCGAGGAAGGTTTCCGGTTATAATCATGATAACAGATTTTATCACGGATTCCGCTGTAGTTTTCGTTCGTCTCCTTCATATGTACAGTATTTGCAACCTGTATGACAATTAATAATTCTTATTGTCCAATAAAGCGATTTTAAAGCCTAGCTTTATAACTAACTCTCTATTAACGTGTACAAATAAGTTTGCATGTCTAATAATTCCGGTGATCTCGTGAAAAGTATAACTTACTTTACCTCTTACTACAGCAATATAGCTCAATGAAATTATTCTTTCGATAAGGGAATGATTCGATATTAATATAATCGATTGATTAATATAATTGCTTTTGTCACACTTTTTCATATTTAAAGATAAAATAAAGTTTTTTATGTACAAAAATATACCGCTAAACATATTGAATTAGAAGTAATACTCTCTTTTAGCTGTAAGAACTGGAACTTGAAGTGTATTTCTGTGATGTCCCTAATTTTTTTGATCAAATTTTTAATAAAATATTTTAATCATCATACAATGCTATTATATTAAAAGGTACAACTTATATTGTTTTCCCTGCAGTAGTGCTCTCCTTAAAGGAAGGTCGAGCTTACAAGTTTGCTTTCCAACATAATTATGGCAACCCTAGAAGATGTGAACACAGTTACCAGATTGACAACTTTATCACTCTTGGTGACAGATTTGGTGGAAATGATATAACCAAGGAACCATTGAGAAGTTTCTGGGATAGATCCTTCTGAAGATTTCCAAGAGGCTATACAAGGAGTCTTTGAGACAAAGGTTGAGTCTGCCGAGATCAAAATCTGTTTGTGCGTTGACTGCAATAAGACAGAGACTTTATCTCTCTCAGTTCCTGCTGGTGGAACTGTTCTAGAATCCATTTCTGGAGCAGTGCAAAAATTGTTTACGTGTGCTTTTTCTACTAACTGTAAATAATTTGTCATAATTTTTCTTTGTGAATATACGTTGATTTGACTTTGGATAGTTATTTGTTCTTCTTTTGTCCTTTAATAATTCAATATTTCTCACCCGTGAATTTGTAACAATATTTTAACTTTCATTTACATTTTTATGTTGTAATTTCATATTAAATTATTTGTGTGTGTGTGTGTGATTATTCCTCATCCTTTAGAGATTCCATGAAGAACTTATACCTGAAGAATAGTAAAATTTACAGATGAGAGCTCAATTACATATGAAAATTCGAAACTAAATAATCTGTTTGTGTGAATGATGAAAGTAATAAAAAAATGTAACTGATCATGCTTAATTTAAAATAAAATGACTGGAGGAAGAAACTTAATAGTCTCAACCGCAATACACTTATATGAATTTAATACGAGTTAAAATTTTAGACAAGAAATTTAAAAGTTTGTATTAAAGTATATGCAATTTTTATGAACTAAATTTAAGCTTGTAAGAATCAGTTACTTTTCTTAGTAAAATTATCAAATTTCAAAAGATCAACTTTAAAGTAAAATTAATCAATTATAAATTCAAATACTTTTAAGATTACTTAACTGGTGCTTTGTTGCATACTATTATTATTTTGTTTCTTCGTTATTTTTACTGTGTTAAATACTTAAACAAAAATATAACTCTTATTTAATTATTATTGCACATACTCATTAAATTAAAAACTGATTCTCCTTTAGAATTGTGAAGGATGAAAAGCAAAACTCATAAACCACAAACACAGAAATTCAGTGAAAAAAAATTTATTATGCTCAAACATAACAAACGCTATATAACACGCATTCAATAAATAAAACAATTATATAACAAGCAATAGGCTCTGAACAAGAACACATAGCCGGAAGCTCTATACACATTGGAAAAGAGGAAGATATCTCTCAATGAGAGAGATGCAGGTACGTATCATTTGGAAAGACTGGAAGCTTTTCTATTGACTCTTTGGAGAACTCAACCAGGTAATAAGAAAGGGAAGAAATCGAAGAAAGAAGAGGACTTGTTCAGTGAAAGAAGCTGAAAAAGAGAAAATATAATTGCATTAATTATAAAACGTAGTTAAAACACGTGTTGCTAAACAGCATACTTAAACAATTTAAAGTACAATTCTAATAAAAAATTATTAAAGAAAAGTGTTTAGTTGGTTATATAGTTTTAAGTACACTAATTGGGTTGTCTGAGTATTCCATTTTAAAAAAGTTCTAATACAACTGAATTTTAAAACAACTTTCTGTAACATTAAAAAGAAAATGATAATTTTTACTTAATATATTTTAATTCTTTTTCTTCCAATATGTTTGAATTGTTAAACTGATGAACAGTAAAATTTCTTTTTTTATACGTGATATAAAAAATTGTAGATTTAGTTAAATTTTAAAATTAAATTTATTTAAAGATAAGACTTTTTATTTAGATTAATTGTCTAGAAAACATAACATTAATTTGGGTTCCTTTCCAATTTTCTGATTTTCATGTGTGAACTCAAAATATTTCCTTATTTATTCTTTTCAGGTAGATTTGAATTATGAAAAAGAAGCATTTTGTGCATAAATATTTGCAGGAGGAATATTTAATATTTTGTACATGATTCAGTTTTCTTCTCATTGAATAAATTTGTTGTTTTAGCCTAAATTATGAATCTATTTCCAATTTATATTTTTCTTTTCCTAAACTAAATCTGATATTTCTTTAATCCAGCAGTTTTATATTTTTATCTACTTAAAGTACTATTAAAACCACAGCACAGCAATGATATTAGAACGAATAGTGTGCGAGTAAATAACCTTACTGAAATATCAACTTACACAGAAGAAAGAGTTAGAAGAACCTAATCATCTAATATCGAGGATAGGCAGGGGCGGCGTAGTGGGGAGCTTGGTAGTGGGGTCGTGGGGCGGAATAGGCCTTGGGTTCATCGACAACGATGGGGTTGGCGTGGAGGACGACGTCAGCGGGGTTCTGGCTTTCGGTTCCAGGTTCGTTGGTCTTGATTTCAGCTCGGTAACCGTGCTCGTCGGCGACGTATTCTACAACTCGTTCGATTCCGTGAAGATCCTGTTTTTGAGAAGAATAAAGGGAAAAAATATTTTATGAGAAGGATCCCATTGGTAAGAACATGGTATCTATGTTTTCTTTATTTTCACATATAAGTACTTGCTTTTTACAATATTTTAATTTTTTCCTATTTTTCTGTAGTTGCTTAGAACTTCAAAATGTATATCAGTGGTTTACAGTTTGCAATGTATACTTTTTGTTCTGAAATTTGCATCAATAAAAAAGAATGTTTCAAAAATAAAAATTCAATTGCATGTTTTTCGAAAATTGCTCATTTATTATTCGAATTTGTTAAAAATTATTTGGTATTGGTGTATTAGAAAACAGGAAGTGAAAGCAACTGAAAGTATATATTATTAATTTTAAAATTAAAATTTTCAGTCTAATTCTATTTCATAATTTGTAATTTTCATTTTCTGAATCATCTTCAGAGAGAATTTGAAAAATATATCTGCAAATATTCAAAAATACTTGAGATAGTAAATTAATAATTTCTAGTTTGTTTATAAAAAGATAAAGCAAAATAAGGTAAATTTTAAAGTTATTAGGAAAATCAATCGTTAAGTAGCTGGTAAATTCTAATAATGTGTGTTGACTTAATAGAAAGTGTGAATACTAAATAACAGCATAAGATACGTAAAATTACGTATATTTCAAATGCGGAAACTTTGCTCGTTACCCTCTTATTCGCAGGTAAATTAATTATGATAAACTTCACGATAATTTAAATAACATAAATGTACGTTACTAAAGCTTTAAGAAAATATACTATCAATATTTATGTATCGGTCAAGTAAAATCTGTAAAATATCAAATTTGATTATTTATAATCATAAAAGGAAATAAATTCTTTTATAGCAACATATTTCATTAATTTACAAAGATATTCCTTAAAAAAATCTTAATGCCTGAATATGCTTTATTCATTATTATATACGACTCATCATACCTCAATTATCTGTGCAAACATTTAAATCGAGTTATAAGCAAAAAAATTAACTTAACTGTAAATTGTATGCAATATACAAATTTTATGATCTAAATAAAGTTATTCGCATGCTACCTTGTATCCATAGCTTCCTTGGACTCGTCCGTGACCATCTCCGCTTTCCTTTCGGAAGGTGGTGGTACCGTAGTCATCGTTGGTTTCATATCCGAAATCGTAAGGTTGAGGCTGAAAAGTGAGAAATATAGGAATACGGAAACCATACATATGTTCAATAAGAACTAAGAGAGGCTTTAAGAATAAAATAACAAATTCTAACTCGGGGTAAAGTTATGAAACTATCATATTTCTAAACAGTAACAGAAAGAGAACGTGTGAATAAATTAACCATTATTTTAACGTATTATTCATTTATTTTATTATTTTAATTCAGTATTTTTTAAAATTTCGTGTCTGTCAAATATTATATTGCTTGATTCTACCACTTATTATGAAATAAAGTAGTGTGGTTAAAAAAAAGGTCAAAATAAACTTAAACTTCTTTCATTTCTTTCTTCCATGCTATTTGCAAATGATTTTTCAAACTACAATTGCAATTCAAATACAATATTCAACTGTCGAATAGATTAATAAACTATTAGTTTAAAATGTATTACCATGCGTACTAAAAAAAATTTCATTCTAATATTTTCAATAAAAAATATTATTGTTTTGTGATAAATGTTATCTAATGAGGAAACTCTGTCAAATTCATAGATGAATCTTTAAGTCGAATTACGTCTAGGAAGAACTAAAAGCTTTTCTTCTTTATTCATGACTTTGGCCTACTTAGGCTTGACGTTGATTTAATTCGCTTCAAGATTACAAAAACGATTGCGTGAAAGATGGAACGATCTTTTTCGTTCCGAACTAAATTAAATTAAAGCATTTTTCAAATGTTTCGAATAATTTATTAATTCTTTTTTTAATCTCTAAAAATAAAAATTTCCTGTTAAAAATTACTTTCAAATTTATCTAAAGAAATCACAAAACAAGTAGATTCTTAATTTTTTTAAAAATTAAAACAAGGCTTAAATATCTTCTCAAATAGATTTCAAAAGAGGTTTGAAGAACTTACGGGGTATTTCTCTTCGTGTCCGTATGCTGGGGCACCATAAGATGGAGCTGGGGCTCCGTAGTGTTGGGCAAGGGATACAGCAGCAAGAGCTGCGACGAGGAGAACCTGTAAATAAAAAGCATTTTCAAAGGTAAAAACAAATTTGACTTATTTGAAAAGATTCTCCTACTCACACAGCAAATATTTCTAAGATTTCTTTTATATTGTAAATTTATTAAAAATCGTGATTTGACTTAATATTATTTATGAGGTCCTCTCAAAATCTTATAACTTTAAATTTAAGAGAAAAATCAATTGGATATATTTAACTCAAAAATTATTTTAGAAGTAAGCTTATTGAGCAAATTCCAGAAATATATTTATGTATATCCATGATAAGAAAGTTTTGTAAATTATTAAATTTAAGTTAAATATGAAATCCGAAACTTAATTCAAAATGAAAGTTCAAGAAACTTTTAATAAATATTCCTGATGAGTGTCACTAAAATCACTGAAGTAAAATTTATCTAACAATTAGTTAAAAGAATCAAATTACAATATTTAAAAGAAAATTATTTTCGAGGACTAGCTGTTTTGATAGGTTTACGATTGAGTATTTAATAATATCGAACTAAAGGTTATGTAAGAGGTATTTTGACAACGGACATCGCAATCCAAAATCGGGATAAAATGAAGAGGACAGTAACCGAATGGGAACCAACCATCCTAACTTCTGGACCACACCAACGTGGAGAAGTTGAACCTTGAAAATTTAATGTCTTCTACATGGGGGTCTTTTAATGGATGAGGTCTGAACTCAACAGATACTGGTCCATTTTTGAGCAACTAGGCCATAATGGTTCTCAATATTAGAAGATAATTTATCACATTTATAAGTATTTGATGATAAAAAAATATTTCGGAATTTTAAATAAATTTTTAACTATTGAATATACGATTTTAATTTCTAGAAATTATATATATATTCCTTACTACTAGAATTTTAAATTATATTTAAATTATTTTTTCAAATGAAAAATTTAAGAAATTCTTTGAGCAAAAATTGTCAAAATATGATAATCGAAATCGAACAAAAAATACTAGAAAAGTGAAAAATTCTATCTCTGAAATTCAAACTAAATGACTACTATTATTAATCCAAGAAAAATGTTCTTATTCCAGCAAGCCATTTTACCAAATCAGAAAGAAAAATCGTTCGAAAAATCCGAACGTACCTTAGCGATCATGGCTGGAGAAATCCGGACTGTGGACTGATATCACAATCGAAACAAGAGAGTGAGTGTGAAGTGAAAGTGAACGGTAAGTCTTTATATACCCAGTGATCTCAATAACCAACAAATAACAAAAGCGACAACATATTTAAATGAATCCGTTAAAACCACCACCCTAACTAAGCAAATAAAAATTAAAAACCGGCAACAACTCAGTGGCATACAGTTTCAAGTCTAATTTGTTTTTCTTTATTTTTCTTTATTTTATTTCTACCTCAGTGTTCTGTATGGGTCAGCCACCGCCTCTCGCGCTCTTAATCAATGGTTTATCAATAATTGTTCCGCTTGACCGCACCCTGCCCTGAAGGCTGCCTCTTCCGAGAACGGAACAACCAGGATGGACTACTCTCAGTCCCTTCATTTTTCCCTCCCTCCCCCTAATGTGTCAGATTGATGGGGAATTTTTCTCACCGGGTTAACCATTGTGGTTAAATTTAAAATGGATGGGAACGAATTATGTGTCCTTCGAACAATACGAATTCCATTGGAAGGGAAAGTTGGTATGACGTATTGGACGGGAAAATGCATTCTCATGCATTTACAAAGATAACTGGTGATTGTAAGCAAAGATTTCTGAGAAGTACAGTTCACATCCGTATAAATATATGTAAAAACTTTTTTAAAAATTTCCCTAATCGATTTTAAAAGAATTAAACGAATAATCTTTGTTGTTTTTTCCTTGAAAATGTAATAATTTTTGTCAACATTTCAAAATATTCATTTATGTTATTATGGCTGATGATAGCAAATAATTAATTTTCGTTTATTTTAGATAATTTAAAAAAAGGGATAGGAAAATTGTTCTCGAATATTGCTGCAGTCGCTAAAATTTTATGAATTTAGTAAAATTCAATCTAATAGTCTGGAAATACAATTTGATTTTTCCCTCCCCTATAAATTCACCTTTTGTAGTTACAGGGCGTAGCTACCGCCGTATCAGCCGTATCTATGATACGGGGCGCCCAAGTTTCAGGGACCCTAATGTGTGTAACATTCTGACACTTTCAAATAAGTGTCTTTAATTTCTTTTCCAAAAACGGGTCCCGAAGGAATTTTGATACAGGGCCCACTCAGAACTAGCTACGCCAGTGGTAAGTTATCAATTAAAATTCAAGGAAAAAGAAGATTCGATTAGCCTTTTCTTGAATTAGCGTTTATTAACGTCACACTATCCAGCAGTATGAAAGCTATTGGCGACAGACCTCGTAATATTGAACCACGTCCAAGTGATGAGGAAGACACATGAGTTGTGTGGCCCTTCACTCTTTCATCTACCACTCCCGACGTATAGAAGGGGCAAATGTATGTTAAATCCATTGAGCTAGTAACGGGGATTAAATCTCCCTTTGGCGTGGTGTAATGGAGTGTTGCCATCTTAGATGTTCTCGTCTCTTAAAATTTTGAGGTCCGTTGTCAATAGTCCTCGTGTCGCTTTGAAGTGTGACGTTAATGCAACTCTCAATCATTCACCCCCAGCTACCCCACCATGCCAACTTCAGAATTTTGAGTCCCGAGAGATTTAAAATGCATCAGCTCCTCTACACGGAGAGTCTTAAGTGGCACTAGGGCTCGAACTTATAACATGCCGACCACGAGTCTGTGAGCAAGATCACTGAGCTAATGTGCCCAGGCCCTTTCTCGAACGGTTTTCGTAAATAAAATCAAAAGTAATATCTCCTTTTATGTTTTTCAAATTCAAAAAATTTTTTAAATAACAAATCCTTTTTAATAGGATATTTATTTGTAAAAAAAAAATAATTTTAAAAAGATTTAAAATCCAGGCAATTTTTTTTAATTGGCTGAGGTACCTGAATTGTGTGTGTGCTTCTTTGTAAACAAATTCGTTAATGAATATGCAGATTAATATTTAATGAATTGAATTACAATGAGTATCAATAAATATTTAATTTACCCGTGATTTCTGCGGAGTAAGACAAATTAATAAGCATCGCACATCACTTTGATCTTATTTATAGACCAGATTCTTGTTTTCATCAAGTATGTCACGAGATGATTATCTTTATCTTTTTTTATTATTATTATTAGAAGAACTTTTTAAGAGTTTTGAATCTATTTTCACTTTTCTCATATCCATAATGACTCTCACGTTTTCCCTTTATTGATAAAAATAATATATTCCGTGATTCTGAATTTTAAAAGTAAGCAAACTTATATGTAATGAATGAAAATTATTTGAATATATAATATTGATGAGTTTTTGTGAAAATGATCCCATATTAAATAGATTGCAATATATTTGTATTCAGTATAATGTACCTTATCATAAAATTATATTTGAGAGTTATGTATGATAAATATTTATATGAATAAAATATGAATAGATAACGAAACTACAGCAGAGATTATCCAGTTATTTGCAATCACCTTCAAAAAGGTAAAATAAAATTAGTCCCCTTTAAAAAAACAGCTATTAAAAAAACAAAAAATCAGCCATTCTGGTCACATATATTTAATATTCATATACAAACTTTATTTAACTACCACAGTAGCGAAGAAGTCATGATCACAAACTCAGTCCTGACGTTGTTTCTTTTAAATTGTTGTTTCGAGTCTTAATGTACCTAAAGACCAACTGGGGTGAGGGGGCTGATGTATGTTCTATAGATAGAGGTTCAAAGTCCTCGCGCTCAGGGACATCTTAAGGCATGGGCCGATTGGGCATGGGCCTTGGGCCTAGGCGTCATTGACAGCCTCGTTTTGTTCTTGACTCATTCTTAATAAAATCATAATTCGAATAATTTCAATTGCCAAATGTTGTTTCCGGTTGTATTCTTCGAAAAACTGGGAATTCCGGATGACATCTACATTTGATGACCATCATCCTCCGTACAGGCTTTAGCCTATCACCATACACCATCATCACCCATTCATTCAAAAGGCTGCAGTCAATCGGGCCGGTTTATGTGATTGTAAGTCACGCACATTTATTTGTTTCCGGTTATTGTTTGTACGAGTATTTGGCAATGTATGCTGTGTACTGTCTACTTTTAAGAATCATAGGTAGAGTCTACATTTTTGTACGGACTCAAAATGAACTTTTGAGTAGGGGCTTAAGGCCCCAAGAATTCTTAAGATGTCCCTGCTCACGTTGGCATGTTGTGGAAGTTTGTAGGGTGTACAAAGTTCCAGTTCAGGAGTCGTTCTTCATCGTGGATAAAAATTACAAGATCCACCTCCAATAACCTTAACGTTGCTTCAAAATTCGACACGTTGATAATCTCAATTTAAGTGTTGAAGCTAACCGATGTGTATTTATCATTCTATTACTACTACTCCAGATAATTATGGTGGCCGCGGTAGCCGAGTGGTATAGGTATCGGACCGTGTCTTGCCTTGTCACGAGTTCGAGCCCAGTACCACTAAAGACCCACCGTGTAGGGCAGCGATGCACGTTAAATCTGTCGAGAGCTGAAATGTCCTCCCGTTGGTGTGGTGTGGTAGTTAAGAGAGGGGGGTGCCAGCTCAGGTGTCGTCTACGTCACTTGACCATGGTTCAAAATTACGTGGTCCGTCGCCAAAAGCCCCTCGTGTAGCTGAACTGTGCGACGTTAATATTCACTCACTCCCCCCAGATAATTATGTGTTACCTATAAAAATTATTTTATTCAATTAAAAGAAAAACAAAAAAGTAATATAAAAGAAAATTTTAAGTCAATTCCTACTGAGATCAACTAAGAAAATTTTTATTTTAGCTATTTTTTATTATATAGTTATAATTAATATAAATATGTATATACATAGGACAGAATCACAACATTAAGTGGTAATTCATTTTTATTAATTATCATTAAAGTATCGTATTGTCATCCAAAACAATCGTGTATATAAAATTTCAGTTCAACTGAATGCTTTAAAACGCGAGAAAAAAACCTTTTCAAGTTTTGACACAAGTAGCCAAAAGGGTCACTAAGTCACCAAAAATGATGCCAACGTGGCTGTATTTGTAATTCTTTTAATAATTAGTTTTAATCAAGTATTTTTTATTAACTATAACTAAATTATTGTATTGTCATCCAAAATAATCATGCACATAAAATTTCAGCTCAATTGGGCGCTTTAAAATGTATTTTATTAAGGATTGAAAATTCCACCGAAATAAATAAATATATAGAGAATGTGACCTAATAGTAGGAATTGAAATATAAATAAAAATTAGTCATTGTAAAAAGTCGAACTGTATTAAATCACATATTTTTAAACTTCATTTTACTTAACCTTATTTTCCTTTCACATATATATATTTATTCGAATTATACAGAAAACTCGTGTGGACAGGACTGCCGAGGGATCATGGTTATGAATTCGTGGCCGGTGAGTCATGGATTTTAGTCCTGACGCCACTGAAGACTCGCAGTTTAGAGGGGTTGATGCACTATAAATCCGACTTGTCTCAAAGTCCTCACGTTGGGATGATGTGGAATCTCGGAGAGAGGGATTTTAGCTAAAATTTCGAGATTCGTTATCAATAGCCCTTGCGTTGCTTCAGAGTCCACTATTTATTCTAAAAAGTCAAATCAATTTCTACAGAGGCAATAACGTTTGAAAAGATAACTTTCACAATATGAAATATAAGTTACGCATTTATGTCTTCAAAATTGAATCTCTTAAAAATAAATTTAAAGGTGTCCTCTTATACGTATTTATGTAAAAAAGAATGTATCAAACTAAAATGTTAAAAGATAATTACTTCAAGGGATTTTTATAATAATATGTATCGGAACGTTTTAGTTTAGAAGTTTCATAGATACTGAAACATCAAATAGGGGATAATACTTGGCTAGCATGTGTGTGTGTGTGACACATTGAAGTAATTAAATTAAGCTCAAAATTGTCATTTTTCAAAAGGTAAGAAAATCACTCGTATAAATCTAGTCTCAAATACAAGTATTTTTATAAATATTTTGTTATTGCATACAAATAATTTTTTTGTTTTGTTTGTTCTAAAAAAAAGAAAACAAATGTCACGTTAAATTACATGATACTAGCTTTGAACTCACACAATGGAAGAAATATACGGAACTGTCATCCCTTTCAATTCTCCGTCATACAAAAAAAATTACAAATCCATTTATAAAGTTCTTATTCTTTTGTGTTATGCTTTAAATAAAAAAAATTTTAAACATTCAAAGGAAATAAAGATATGCGACAACCTGATTTCTGAAAATATCTTCGACTTGTATCTTGAATTGTACGATACATTTAATAATTCTCTTATAATGTTAATGTATTCTACTTCTCTCTCTCTCTCTCTCTCAATGCAATTTCTATTTTCCATATACAATTTTCCTAAATGCATTCTATTGTAATCTTTTCTATAAATACAATAAAACATTAAGCAAAAGTTTCACGCAAACATCTCATGAGAGCTTATTTTACATGTTCTTACGGTTAAACAGGATAGGAGGTACCTTAATAAGATGACTCAACTTTTACCTTTGTGGTTTATATAGTTATACAACGCCTTTAACTATACTAACTAGAGATTATAAATTAGCCTATTTAGTGCTTTATGTTATGATAATAGTTTGTTAAAAATTCGTAGGAAATACGTGAATTAATTTATATAAAGGATCATAAGGGTGAGGAAAAGTTCAAGTAATATCCGGATTCAAAAATAAATGCTTTTATATATATTTTGTTTCTGTTTTTCGAATGATTACAGCGTCTTTTGTATGATAAGTTATGCATTCGTTATCTACAATATTACTTAAAAATAAGTCCATTCCAGAAGTCTTATGAAGCACGACACAAAGTAATATAATTCCGTCTTGAGATTTAACTTGTAAATTTAGAAGCAGTCTTTTCGCAATTCTCATATTCCATTTAATATGCATTGAAAATTGCTTGACACGAAACTAAAGGGACTGAAATATTTTTTCGTGTTAAAGAATTCTATGTTAAAGAATATTGAGAAAAAAACTCCATATATCAACAAAATTTTGTTTATTAAAGTTTATTTTATTCACATAGATATGAATGCATGCATATATTTAATAAAAATCAATGAAACAAAAACATTCTCAAGAACTTAAAGAAATTTAATATTTTGAAATATTTTGAAAAGCAATATTATTGAGTTTTGGAAAATAATCTGATAAAATTTTCTTTGCATTGTATTTTTGGTATCAAATTGTTCGATATCGTCCACTTTGTTATTCATTTCACCATTGGAATGTGCGTCTAAATAACTGCACCTATTTTTATGACGTTCCACATTTCGGATGTTGTGGGAAAAGGAGCTGCATTATTCATTTCATTTTTTATCGTTGGAATCTGTGCATCAATGATATTTCTTTAGCTTTCTACAAGCTTCAAAATGTCTTTGTTTGTCATAATTGGGGCTGTACTCACAATGTCATCACATACTGCGATGAATTCTTCCGATAATACAATAGGACAGTACAATCCGGTTGGTGTTTTCCGTAATTGTTCATTCCCAGAAAAAAAAATCTTTTCGTGTTAAGCGATTTCCGTTTCCTGTTAAAAGAAAAAAATGCATGGAAAATACATAGTAGTTTGTTGAGAGCGTTGCATTATTTCGCGTTAACCGATATTTAATCTTAAGTGTTATCACGTTAAACATATTTCACTGTATCTATATAGTCCCTGTAAGAATACGATGAGCTTCAAAATAAACTTAGAGCACTAAATCTTAATATAAATACAAAAAATCCGAATATTTTTACGTAAAAACATGTTCACGCTATTTCCTTGAAAGGGTGATCAACAATCTACTGCAGTCTTTGTCCATCAACTTTGTTCCACAAAACCCTGGAGTTCCTCAAGTAATATTAAAAAATTTGAAAAAAACCTATAAATATGTATGCAAAACAGATTCATGTTCTCTATGGAGTTTGTGTAACCACAAGTATCTAAACAGAACGTGGGAAGAACAAAAAAAATTCGTTGCCAACTTTTAGTAATTTTCTACTATTTTTATTATAATATGATAAAAGAGTATTATTTTTTTATCTATATTTATTACCTACATTGCGAAATATTCTGCTGTTTCTGGCCCTGGGTTCAACAAAATAATTTTATAGTAGTTAGTGTAATGTTGTCCAAAAGTAAGTTGAATAAAATATATTAGATTTACATGGCAGTGTTAAAATTATACAAAAAAAACCCCCCTATTTTCCATTTTTGCTTTAAAAAAAGCGAAATAAGAACATTTAAAAAAAACACATATATAAACACCTGCAAAATAATATTTCCCATCCAAACATGAATGGAGAAATCAGAAGTCTTGCCAAAGAAGGGAAGGAAGCACCTTATCTACGCCTCAACTATTTTGACATTAAATTCTAAATTTAAGCAGGAACAACACCTAAATTTTGGGCTGTAAATTTTCAGAATACACAGAAATTACTCATATACAGTTATAAACATTTCAACAATGTATTTAAATTTAAAATATTTCTCAATGTATGGGGCAACAAAAGCAAAGTATAGAAATGCAGAATATGGAATGCGACTGCAGAAAACTTCAATAGTCTTAGACTTCGACAATTTGTGTAAGAAGAATGCGAACGCATATCCCAGTTACTAATTATAATGCTGTGTAGGTCAGCGGTCGTCATACTTTTCGAGCTCACGGAACAGTTAATTCACAATTTAAATCCAGTGGACCAATAATAGGATTTTTTAGATGTTAAATTATTGTAATGAATCGCATTTTTTCCAACGCATCTTAAAACATAGGTTAACGTGATGACTAAGTATATTATTCCACATGTTTTTGGGGTCCAGCGAAATTTTCTCACGGACCACCACTTTGGCGACCTCTGGTGTAGATAACACCTGCAGCACGAATTAAAGCTGATAAGGGGTAAATTACATTAATTTTATGTTAAAAAAAGTTTTTAATAAATATACAGCATGTTTCTTAAAAATTTGCCCTTATTTAAAGCAGCTATATCATGTTGATCTACTTTAAACTTTATTTTTTAAATTACATTCTTTTTAGGCTTTATTTATTTATTTTTGGATAGGGTTCTCTGGAAACATTTTTAGAATTTTAAGGGTTCCCTGAGCCGACAAATTGTGAAGACCACTGACCAACTGTAACACTTGCCATAAGGACACGTCAGAAAAATAGCGATTAAATTAAACTTTTAGATGTCTTATGGACTTCTTTTATTTATGAATACAAACTTTTTACTTACATTTATTGTCTTATGGGCTAACTAAGATTAAATTTTTTACCTTTTTTTCAATAAAAAATGACTTATTATAAATAAGCAAACAATAACAATACATTTTCAAATATTTTATAACTTCAGAAATTTACATCAAATTAAGAAACCGGTATCGAAAAATAAACTTCAGGAATCACAACTCAGATGAATCACTAGACCTCTGTTAGATTTATGGTTTGAAGCCTTTAAAACATTGTTGAGTCCATTTTCTTAATACACAATAAGTATTGGCTGAAATTTTTACTTTGTGCTTACTTAATTATCAAACTTTAAATATATCATTGCTAAAACTTTATTTTTGGTATTGATAATTATTCTACTAAACGTCTCTCTCTCGCTCTTGCTCTCTCTTTCTGTAGACATTATATTATAACTACACAATAACCTTATCGTAACTTTTTCTTTAAAGAAAGTTAAAACCAACTGATACCTTGCAATAAAATTTATTATGAAATGGAAAGTGCATATACATATAGATTATAAATCGCCGTAATAGAAATTGACATTCTTTTTCTTTTTCTTTGTTTCTCATATAATTATTTCATGCAAGACCGTGTCAATCCCTGTCAGAAGTCTCATGCTTTTAGATACTTCAAAATTCAGTCTTGTTCATTTATACAAGAGAATTGAGTTTTTAAAGTTCAATCTGTGACGGGGCTTTATCGCGACTTCCACTAATTGTCCTCTTGGGATTCTTTGGGGCCAGATTGCCAATTCTTTCCAAACAACTCAAGAAAAGAGCGTGTTTATGTAAATTAGGAATCATATATATTGGAAGGTTAGCATTCGCGAGGATCGCTAAGTGGAGAAGTAATGCTAGAAGTGATCGCTAAGTGAAGGGAGATAAAGTCTAGAAGAAGAGTCTTAATTCTGGGAGTTGGCCTAACAGTGCCGGTGTAGATAAGTCAAAAGTGGGTCCAAGACCAGCGGAGCATTGCCTAAGCCAGAGTAGGCCAGATTAAAAATTGAATTGACGTTTTAAGGACCTTAGCTGTTTACCCAGGAAATAGTGTTAAGCTAATTCATCTAAACTATAAGGATAGTGTGGATAATATTAAGTTAGGAACTAATATATACACTGCTGGACAATTGCTAAGGACGGATAACACTATCATCCATAGCAACCACAAAATGAAAGGAAGCAAAATGTGGAAAATTAGAATAAGTGCGGGATATTAGTAAGAAGAAGTATGAGTATGCAAATTTTTTTCCACATCTGTTCATTACGTGATAGCGTTCATAAGAGCTTTAAAGGTTTTGACGCGTGTGGACAGTTGTTGTTTCAAGTCAAAGTTTTACAGGAAAGATTTAACAGACAAACTTAAAATTTTTGGCATGTCTTCCCGACATCACATAGATGATTTTATGCGTGGCCGAATTATTGGAAAGATCGAAGAAGGGCGAAAATTAACAGATGTTGCCAGGGAGTTCGACATCGCTCACAGCGTTGTTTCACGGAAAATTTAAAACTACTGGAAGTCATTTAAAACTACTGGAATGTGTAGTAGACGGCACGGGGGAAGTCGTGTTAGAAGTACGACGCCTGCAGAAGACAGATATATCGTCCTATCAGCAAAAAGGAACAGGTGCACCACAGCTCAGCAGGTGGCAAATCAGTTTCTTGCTGCCTCAGGAAAGCAGATCTCCCGAAAAACTGTTGCCAGACGTTTGAGGGGAGGAGGACTATACGTACGCAGACCTGTTGTGTGTGTCCCATTGACCAGACAGCACCGTACTGCCCGTTTGCAATGGTGTTTTGAGCATCACAATTGGACTGGACATGCGTAATATTCTCAGATGAGAGTAGGTTCAGTCTGTCAGCGGATTGTAGACGCCAACTGATCTGGCACGAGAGTGGTACTGCTTATCGTCCAGAAAATATCCAGGAAAAGGACCGATATCCGACATGCAGTATCATGGTGTGGGCCGGCATCATGATCAATGGCCGCACGCGCCTACATGTGGTTGCGAATGGGACTATGACGGGCCAACGATACATTGATGAAGTTCTACTTCCTCATGTTCGTCTTTTCCGTGGTGCTGTCGGTGATAAATTTGTTTTTATGGACGACAACGCAACATGTCATCGAACACTCGCTGTTCAGGATTGTCTAGACAGCGAGGGTATTCAACGTCTCGTATGGCCAGCGCGTTCTCCAGATCTAAACCCCATTGAAAATGTGTGGGATGCTTTGGGGAGGCAAATTGCTGGTCGAAACTATCCTCCGACAAACAAGAACACCCTCATCCGTGCACTCACAGAGTAATGGGATACATTGCCTCAACAGCTGCTGGATAATGTTGTTAGACGTGTGGAATGTTGCATCACACTCCACGGTGGACATATCCCGTATTGATACCTTTCTTTAAGGTGCCTGCTGACTTTTAGATGCATTGTTCCATTTCTCCGTACGCAGATCAAATGAACATTTTTTTTCTTTCAGATGTTTCACAGCTTTTGTACTTTCCAGAACAATAAATATTCTTTATTCTAATGTCTGAACAGTGTGGAAACTATATATTATCCTACTAGGCCTCATGTTTCGCTTAATGTTATGCTATATAGCAATTTGTGATCCGTCCTTAGCAATTGTCCAGCAGTGTAAATATAGATTCAGTTGTTAATTGCGCCAATTATCAGTAATACGTATTGCGTTTACTCACTCTTGATCAGCATCCTCTTAGACTAGTATTGTTGTTGTATTATATATAAATTAAGATCAGAATAAACTGATTTTATTATGACTGAGTTTAGTGATGCATTCTTTATTCCCTTAGAGGTAGGTCGCGTGGATAGAGGAGAAAGGGTATCCCCAATGGAGGAAATTTCACAAATCTAAACTTCAATCTAATTAATCTTGTGCAAAATGTATAAGTTTCGTATAGTTATTCGTTGT
Source organism: Trichonephila clavipes (assembly GCA_019973935.1). Classification (NCBI taxonomy): domain Eukaryota; kingdom Metazoa; phylum Arthropoda; class Arachnida; order Araneae; family Nephilidae; genus Trichonephila; species Trichonephila clavipes. Next base: position 1,355,553 of record BMAU01019659.1, read on the forward strand.
TGTTTTTCTCGTGTCCATGGATTTGGCAAAAAAAAAGTGTTAAAGAAAATCCCAGATTCCACCGAAGGAGGTAATAACTGCGGCTGTCAAATACGGAGCATCCAGGCTATAGAAGATCTACTGTAGTCGGTCCTTAAGTGGAGTTAATACCGAGCTTGAGTGTTCTTGGGGAGAAAACTGGACATTTAAAGATACGTTTTGGTGTGAGAATTTGGATTTTCGGGTAGTTTTTACACTGTATGTAAGATCTTGTTTCATCAGGATGGTTTTTCATGCCCTTGTAATGATGAGTTCTTAGTCTTGCGATTGTAAACGTTATGATTCTTGAGGAGTTAAAGTCCGTTATGAATGGTTTCTTAAAGGAATGAGTCTAGATCTAGTCACAGTGGTTGCATCAGCGAGTAGGATGGTGGTACAAGGTTGATCATGGTATCAAGGTTGATCATGGTATCAAAGAATCAGCACGCTCACGTCCTTCGATATTTACCTCTGTGCAGGTATCATTTGTAGCACACAGGACTTCCCTTTATAATGCATTTGTTGTAGGAAATTCAATTAATAGGTGATGTGTGTTTCTACATTTATGATGGCTAAGACAGATTTAGAATCGAAAGGATTCTTTAATTGTTACCAAAAGTAGGACGTTTAATTCCTGGGGGGAGGGGGTCCAGGGAGGAGAACTAAGATGAGAAATGTCATTCCCTAGCCATCCCAAATATATTCAATAGAATTGTGATCCCGAGACCTCGAGGATCAATTAATACGGCGACAATTAGTTCCTTCATGAAATTCATCCACAATGTGAGTTCTGTGTTTCCGCGCGTTGTCCTCCCTAAAAATGTATTCAGGGCTCATAGCACCCAGATAAACCTCACATAGGCTTCTAGGATCTCATCCCTATAGCGCTGCGATTTCAAAGTACCCGTATCGAAAATATACAATGGTGAATGAGTAAACAACTTTATGTCACCGCACACAAGGTTCCCTTTGCCACCAAATCTGTCAATTTTTGTTAAGTAAGAGGAAAAAAGCGCACACACACAAGCTCCAATTTCTTTTTAGCTGAAGACTAGAAGAGAATCCCTTTGTCTCAGGTGTATATCGACTCATCACTGAAAAGAACTTGCCACCATTCTTGGGGTGTCCAACGACTGATGTTTTCAGCACCACATTATCCATTCTTTCCTGCTGGATGCAGTCAAAGTGAAGTACCAGACTGGACACGGGAGGGGGGCAAAGGCCAATCTCTGTAAGCCGTCTGTTGCCTAGAAATTCTTCTTCCAGACACAGCAGCAAGGCCACGAGCAAGCTGAGAAGCCATTGTCCGTCTCTGACTTCGTGCGCTTAATACCTTTTTGCGATCCTGTACAAATGTTTCTGGTGACAGTACAACTTGTTTGGAATTGTTTCCATAACCGGGAGACCTCTTTAGGTCACTTGTAGCCATCCAGCCACCTCCATTTGAGACTAGCCCATTTCAAGCCTGCCAACGGCTCTCCATCTTAAGAAGTCTTCTAAGAGATTGTGATAAGTCAGTCTCATTGCAACAGACTAACTTGTTTGCTTTAATTCAATATCCACAAATCTAGAGGTAAAATTCTCATATACTTTAAGGGTCTCAATCCAGTAATTAATTCTCCAAAAACTAACGCTAAACAAGACCTTTTCCTAAAGTGAAGGTTGATATTGTACTACCCGTCTTCAGAATATATAAAAATACAAATTCTATCAGTTTTTCTTGAGGAATTTCAAAATTATGACGAAAAACTTGTTTGTGACCTTAATTTTAGACATGAGTATACTTCTGAGTAAATATATATTCGAAACCCTATATTTCTCTCAACTTTATAACTTTCTCAATTATTACCATGATTATATATTGTTTTGTCTTAAGAATCCAGCCCTATTTTTATAGTTAATAATGCATAGCAAAGTGCTATATGGCGTCAATTCATTATCCTGTAAAGAACTTTTAAGATATCTACTTAAACTGATTATAACTAAAATGTGCTACAATAATATATTTTAATACATTTCTGTTGTTATATTAAGAAGCAGATATTTTCTTTAAAATAAAAATACTTTTTTATCAACTATCTTATATTTTTTATTACAAAATTCTGTTGGACAATATTAAATTATTTTTAGCAGCATTAAATTATTTTTTACGAATGTTAAAGCCATCGACGAATATTTTGTAATATTATTGTGTTTCTTTGAGCATTTTCGTCTTATTAATTTTAAAATTTGCATGCAAATGATGGTATTCTAAATATTGACTTCATATAGTATTTGAAAACCTTAAACCTCAAATAAAAACTATACAATAAAACTTCTTTGAAATTTAAGAAAAAAGAGGAAATGAAAAAGAGGACTATTTCAAATGGCAATGAACCACAAATCTCAGTTACTGAAATTTCAGAATACTAACAAAATTTATAGTTTTCTTTGTGAATTATGTATGAGATTTTTCTCTAAATTTTTACATCTCATTACTCCATTTATAAGAATTCTAAATCTCCTTTAGCAACATTTCCTACTCTTAAAAAGAGTTTTTCATGAAATTCAGTCTCACAAATTCTCTTTCCTTGCTACCAAGCCAAGTTCCCGCTATACTTATTGAGGTCCCGAATACTGACAAAAAAATTACTCTCCAATAATCAATAATAATTTTTTAATAAAATTTTTCAAATAAATAATTTATTTGATGTTGTGCAATATTTTAGAATGCATATTTTTCTGTGACTCTTTGTGATTCGAATCAATTTATGTTATTGTTATCTTTCAATATGATAAGAGTACTACAATTAACTTATTTATTTGAACAATGTAAATGAATATTCTTTTACTGAAGTTTGTCATTGTCAAAAATTTAATTCATTTAATAGACATCTGACAGACAGCAAAGTCTCAATCAAGCAACTTTGTCCATTGTTTACATAAATTCTATAGCAGGTGTAAGAAACATCTGTCCATTTTTTCTATGAAAATGTGTGTGTGTGAGTTACATGATTTATTCCTTAATTAAAGTATTTTTCAAAGCATGAACCATTCTTGAACTGTATTATCTTTCCATCTTTTAGAGGATATGCAGTATCCAAGTTTGTTATTGAGTGCAAGTATAAACACATTTTCTGTCAATTCTCCCGACTTTGATTTCATTTGGTAAACAAGCTCTTTTGAAAACACCAACCCGAGGCAGTGTATTAAATACATTTTAATGATTCAACTCACGTTGGAATATTACACTTTCAGTCCCACGTGTTATTCGGCAAAAGTATCGTTATGTAACTTCAAAAAGGACCTTAAGGTACGAATCATTTCTAGAAAATAAGCAAATACTTCCCAAATCTGTCATAAAGAACCACATTTAAGATTAATAATTCATTTTGGAAATTCATGAGTTGGTAGACTTAATTGATCTTGATAGACATTATTTTTTTACAGGATTGCCCTTAAAGGTTTGGGTTTAATTAATAGACCCAACAGTTGAAGGATCAGTCATTAAGCGAATTTTATTTAATTTAGGTAACAGCATAAAATCTGTGAAATGAATACATATTACTTTAAGACATTTTTTTACTCTGATGTTATACCTGCAACCGAAGTTTTAAAGTAAATTAAACTTATGGAAAATTTCTTTTATTTTCTTATCATTTTTAATGGCAAATTACTTCTAATCATAAAACGAAACACTTTTTGTCAGGAAAGTTAATTAAGTCGAAGGTATCAAATAGGTCACATTGAAGGTCACAGTTTGTGGTGTAGTGTTTGATATGCCAGTCTATTCTTTAATTGCGCAATTAATATTAGGTTCAGCTGCAGAGCACTTGCATATGTCAAAATAAGGAATAATAGCTGTACATTTCGAAATGGTGTATCAAAATCTCATTCTTAATATATTTAATTGTGTAATTACATGTATTTAAGTAGGTATTTCTAAACATTTTGATAAATTCTTATCGACATATTTGCAGCAATTAACAATCGTTCTAAGGTTTTGATGCCTTTTAAACCTAAATTTATGCTGGAATGATTGTGAGTTAGAACGCAATGTGATTCCTAATACAACAACTTTTACACTTCCAAGTGGTTGCACTAATCAAGTGGCATAGTCGTGAACTTTTGACTGCCCTTGTCGAGTTGCTGGTTCGAGCCCTAATATCACTGAAGACCCGCCGTGTAGATGAACTGATGCATGTTAATGTTTTGAGATTTCAAGTAATCTCCTTAGCATGATGTGAAAGTAAGAGAGGGGTCAGATGTCGTATCTTGACGTGATGATCATTTTGCCGTAGTTCAAACTTACGAGGTCCGTCGTCAATTGCGAATCATATGAAGGATTTCAGAATGTAGAGGAAAGTCTAAGAGCCAAAAGACATTAATACCACCCTAACATTATAATAATATTGTAATACTTAAGGTATCCGACTACGTTCGGAACCGTGATTTTAAAAAAGCGCATAAATGGATAATTTTCATGATATTTAATGTCACTCAGATTAAAATACATGCATAAAATTGTTTTAAGGATATTTTGACAAAAAAAATTTATTTAAATATAATATTTAGGCAAAAAATTAACTTAGAATAATCTTTTTCCCAAATGTTCTTTTGTTAAAAAGGGTTCCATTAGAATAATATTTTGCCTGTGTATAGCTCAGACCTCTCTACAGAGGCTCTACTAGAATTTTTGAAAAAATCACATTATTTTCAGAGTTACCACCAAATGAAATAATTATTCGCGTTTTTTTCTTAAAATTGCTCCCCTCTGCTGTCGTAAAACTTGGATAACCCCACTTCTAAATTATATATTTCAAAAATTCTGGTTGAGCCTCTGTACAGAGTCTAAGCTATACACAGGCAAAATATTATTATAATAGAAGCATTTTTCACAGAAGGAGAATATTTTGAAATTGGGTCATTCTATGCTCATTTTTTGTCAAATAAAAATACTTGAATAATTTTTTATAGTAATACTATTCTTAAAACAATTTTATGTACACTTTCTAATCTAAGTGACACTAAATATCATAAATATTATCCATTTATACGCTTTTGCAAAATCACTGTTCCGAACGTAGTCGGACACCTTAATGTGAATTGTGTAACATATTTATTATATTCCTACTCAAGAAGCTTATATAGTGTCGTCCTTGTTTATTGCTAATAATATATTTTTTTCTCTAGGCATCGCAATAACTTAAAAATAGCGGCCAGAAGTTCTAAAACTGAATCATTTTGTTTAGGGTTCTAGCTTCACCAAAAGCCATAGCGAGAAATAAAATCGTTATCTTTAACTAATCTTCCTGAGGCACTGCTGTGGCAGTGGTTGCCAAGTTGTCATGGCCACGAACTCGTAAATGGCGTTTTTTCTGTCAGGGTCATGAGTTCAAATCCCCGTGCCGCTGAAGACGGTCCGTATAGAGCGGCTGATGCACTTAAAATCCGTCGAGTCTCGTCCAGCTTTGGTGTTGTTCACTTTACTTGACCATGGTTCAAATTTTCGAGGTCTGTCGTCAATAGCCCTCATGTCGTTTCACAGTTGGACATAAAATAAAATAAAATCGAATGTTCACCTCAAAATATCTTTCAATAGTACAAATACATTCAAATAACGAACCTCTATTTTGCGTTTTCTTTTCAACGAAATTTTTCTCTTGTGATTCGATTTTTTTCCTCCCTATTTTTATAATATTTCAGGACGTTTTTCAAATCATTCTCTCTTTCAATACATTTCATAGGGATCTATGATCTTGAAAGGGGTTTTTACTCACAGAGAGCAATAAAATTGGCATAATTTCCCTTACAAAAAATTCAAAGAAAATTAACAAATTTTATCAGTAATTAAATTTAAGTTCGCATGTGGTAGTTTTTGCTTTAAAATACTGGTTATAAAATAATGTATGTTTAAAATTACTTGTAGGCTTAAACTTAAAATTTGGAAATGTCGTTAAAAAATTCATTAATTTTAACAAAAATTATTTTTTAAAGTTGAAAATAATGTAGTAAATTTTTAAACAATATTTTTTTTTTTTTTTTTTTTTTTTGCTTGCAGATTTTTTTTTGATGGGTAAAATATATAAAATGAATAGATATTAATTTTCAAGAAAAGTGTGAATATATAACTACTCTTTAAAATAATGTATTGCGTTTTTATATAATATATATATATATATATATGAATTTAAAATTTGTTTCATGTGGTCTCTAAAATATATTAACAACTGAATCTCCATTTAACAAATTTTCTGAACAACGAATTCTTTTTTGGGATATAGTGACTTCGTTTAATAGTGGTCAGACTGTATTTATTTTTTTACCAATGACAAAAAAATTACTGTATGTCGACTGGAACAAACACTAATTTAAAAGATTAATTGAAAAACAAGGAATCATTCGTTATTCATTTTTCAGAATTAAGTATTTAGGTGTAGTGAATTACGTTTAGCATGAAAACGCTTAAGATAAAATATCTGGTTAACACGACATAATACAACGTTCACGACAAACTTGCTATGCATGTATTTTCATGCATTTCTTTCTTTTTACAAGAAATGAAAATCGCTTAACACGAAAAGATTTCCCTTCTGGGAATGAACAAAATACGGGAAACACCAGCCGAAGTTTGAAAAAGTTTCCATATTATTGGACTATCCAACTGTATCATCGAGGGAATTCGTTGCAGTAGATAATGATAAAGTGTGCACAGCCCCAATTATGGTATACAAAGACATTTTCGAGTTAATTCAAAGCTCAAAAGACCATTGATGCAGATTCTGATGAAGAAAATGAAAAGAATAATGCAGCAACTGTTCCCATGTCATCCAAAATTAGGAACATTAGGCAAAGGTTTCACAGTTATTTAAACGCACATTCCTATGGTGAAATGAATAGCAAAATGGACGACATCGAACAATTTGTGGACAATTAGATGCTTAAAAAAGACAATGCAAAGAAAAATATCAACTTATTTTTCCAATAACTCAATAAATGTTTTGCTTTTAAAAAAACTTGAACATTTTGTATTTAATTTTATTTCTTGCGAATATTTTTGTTTTATTGATTCTTATTAAATACATGCATATATGCATATCTTTGTAAATAAAAAGTACTCTAAGAAACTTAATTTTTTGTTGAATATATGTTCTTTTTTGCAATATCCTGTAACACGAAATTCTTTTAACACCACAAACATTTCAGTCTCCCTCAGTTTCGCGTTATAAGCGATTTTCGCTGTATTTGTTTACTTGCATTACTTATTGAAATATCAGAGGCTGCGCAGAAGCATAGATCCTTCTGCCGTTTAATGTTATGAAATATATTACATTTATAAATGTATCAGTGCTACACAATGTATTTTATAATTAATTTAGCAATACTAAGTAGAGAACAATTTTAATAATAACCATTAACCCTATGGGATGGTCACATACAAAATTATATACAAAAGTTAACACTTATTTTGATAATTTTTACGCTTTATAATTAATTTCTTGACTGCCGATTAAAAGTTAAGCGATTCGCTTATCAATCCGAACCGTTTTCCACGTAGGCACGCGTATGTGATGTATTGGGGATGGGGGAAGGAATAAAAAAAGAAGCAAATAATCTGAAATAAGTAAATCCTTCGCAAAATCGTCAAGGTCCTTTTATTGCATTCCAAAACCTTCGGAATAATTTTATGGATAGCTGTGTACAGAAAAGTTCCTACTTCGAAAAGACGTATATATACGTCCAGGGAAATAAGTGCTTTGGCTGAGCGAGACGTCTATATACGCCGGTGGTCCTTAAAGAGGTTAAAGTCGTATCGCAGTTTTAACGTCAAAGTATATTATTATTGAATTCAATGCACTGTCATTGCAAGCAGGGGGGCGCGATGAAAATTATTATTGAATATTGGGTCGCGAATATTGAAACTTTGGGAAGCACTATGCTAAGGACAAGATAAATTAAGAGAGGAAATCGCGTAAAATATATTCAAGAAATACAAAGGACACAGTTGTAATCGCCTTAAATTTCTGAATAATTGGATCCTATCTTCAGTCATTTCTTCGAGATGCATGTAAATTAAGGTAAATACATCCTACCGATTGGCGAAAAAAACCTTATTGTACGAATTTTACTTTTTGCAAGAAATTGCTCACTCTTATCGTACATTTTTGAAATTTAAGTTTTTTTTGCGAATAAAAATTACTTTGAATTTTCACACGGCTGAGTCGACCTTGCCCAGCCCGGGATTTGAACTCCGAGCCTGTGGCGTGGGCGTGCGCGCGATACACTACCACCCAACCAGTGCGCTTCATGCATAAGACTAATAACTGGAAAATTTTATATTTCACACTTAAGGGATCCGACTACTTGCGACAGCTTTTTTTTTCTGAAAAAATGGAGATATGTGTATTTTTTTGAGATTTTTATATTTATTTAGTATATTATAAGGAAAAAATTCTAAAATTGATAAAAGAAAAAAAATATATTATTAAAATGGGAAAAAACTAGTGAAAATGTACAAAAAATTACATAAACGGGGCCCACTCTGTGCAAAGATTTTATGAACAAATTCTCAATTTTTCAATTTTGATGTGGTACTTTGTTATTCCTGTTTGAAGTGACCTTCAGGATAAGAGATATTTTAATTTTTACAAAAACTAGAGCACTTTATCTTATTCCTTATACGAAATTGCTTAAAAAACATGGACTATATTCACATAAAGGACTGCAAATTTTGAAATAAAACAGTGATTGATAAATCTGAAGATCAAAACACTTTTACTGTTATGCAGAACATTAGCAAAAAATTTCAGCCAATTATTTGTAAAACATTTTGAGCAATCGCTGTCCCCGTTTGAGTTTTTCGAAAAAAAAACACATTTCGAGTAAAACGCATTTTAAAGTTTTACACCTTGTGTAAAGTTACGGCATCTGCTTTTACTAAAACGCTTGTAGTTTCTGTTCTAGAGGAGAAAAAATAAAAAAACTTAGTATTGTTATTAAGCTAGTAAGATGGCCTATAAAATAAAGTCATTAAAAAATTTGTCAATTTTTGAAAAAAATCATGATTTTAGGGTAGTCGGATATCTTAATTGTTATCAAGTGTGAAAAATGCAAAGTATAACCTTGTAACTAAAAAGATTTCTTACAATTCTAGAATGGAAGTAATAAGCATTTTTTTAGTTTGTGTTACCATTCGTATTAGTTATTGATTACATATTCAGCTATTAAAAAGTTATGTGTACCAAACGTATTTTATTATTTTTCATTGTTACTTAGATAGGTTTAACTGAGGCAACTGTATATTTGGTAGATTTATTTTAATGTATCTTCAACGTTAACCAGGAATGTTTAAGTCAATTAAGTTTTTATAATATGTTTGAATTGTTAAATAATTTTCAAAAACGCTTGAAAAACGCTTAAATGTTTAACACATAAGCTTTGTCCAGCTTTATTTCTTATTTACATTTATTCTGATTTAAATTAAAGGAAATTAAGTATAATTTTGATCCTTTAAAATAAAAAACTACGCATCTATCGATATATAATTTTAAAATATCGATATATCTGCATTTGTAATTTTCTAATCAAGTTGCAACATGAGTTTTTAAGAGACTTTTAGAGTTTCATTATGGTTTTTAATTAAATATTTCTCAACTACCTATGGTACCTATACATCTTTCATAGAAAGAACAAAGAAAATTTTAAAATTGGATTGACCTCCAAGTAACAAGTTTTACCAAATTCAATTAACTCAATGAATACAAAATACAAAGTAATCCTATTTACTTAAAGAAAATCAAGCGATTTCCAATGAACTAGAACTTTCAACTATTTGAAAGACAAGATGTAACAAAATATCCAATCAACCACTGGTGACCTCTAAATTTTTAATTTATGAAACTGGGCGTAAATACTTTCTCTCTCCCTTCAACTCTTTGCCCTTGACATCTGAAGTGATTAACATTTCTGACTTGTAAAATATTTTGCATAAATTAACTCTTTCTTTATTCTTAACTCTTCCAAAAAGGAGGAGACTCTTCTAAAACAAAAGAGTTGTATTACAGAACTCGTATGGCAAGCGGATTTTTCATAAACGATAGCGTGATCTCAGCTGTAGGTCAGTCCCAACCCCTCCCTGGGGCCACCAGAGGTCGAATTAAGTAAATTTGTTGTGTCGAGGTGAGACGAATTGTGGAAGTCACAGCACAAGTGGCGAAAAAAAGCGTCACGAACCACAACCCAGATTGTGACCTCTATCGTTGTGTCGTCATATGAGTGAATGGTGTAAGATAAGGTCAACCTACGGGTGTTGGAAGAAAATTTCATTCATTCCGGGCTAAGAAAGAACGTTTTATAATGGAGAATGTAAGAATTTTTTGTACTTGTATGCCTATAATGAATTGTTAATTTATGTTAAATATTTAGAAAGAATTTTAGTTGCTTAAACTGAAATTCTTGGTTTGAAAATGATTTAGTGAGTGAAAAAAAATGTAAACAGGAAATTAACCTTAATTGGATTTGTGTTGCTATGGTGATGGAGTTGAATTTTGGGACAAAATGTGACTTAAAAGAATGAAAGACTAATTAATAAATAAAACATGTCAAGATAATTTAAAGGCCTAGACCAGAAACAGAAAATATAGGTCTCGTTCCACATTATCATAAATATTTTAATAAATACTTATGTTTTTACTATAAAAATAAATATCGGAATATGTAGTTTCGCAATCTCTCTCTCTTATCTAAGTAAAAAAAATTAATGGTATTTTGAGAAAATAACAAGAAACAAACAATCTTTACTTATTGGAAAATACATATTCATTCGGGGGAGGGGATATTTATATTTAAAAATTCTTTAGTTTATATATATATATATATATATATATATATATATTAGATAAATTCACCATCACATCACTAAAATTTCATTAAAAAACTTTAAAAGAAAAGGCAAATCATTGTTCCATTATAAAACTTCATTTTCAGGGATTTAATCAACACCTTAATGACTCGAGGATTCGGTATAAAGAGCTAAAAAACAGAGCTTTGTTTATTATTTAAAAATTATTATTAGCGTAAACACCGAGAGCATTTAATTCTATTGTTTAAAAATTATGTTATTAATGATTTTAAAATTTAAGCAACCGAGAAAAAGCAACGAAGTTAACGTGTAGTAACGTCCCACTTTAAGGTAATGCAAGGACTATTAGCGACGGACCTTGAAATTTTACGCCACGGTCAAGTGACGAAAACGACACCTGAGTCACCATCAAAAACCAACGAAACTATATTACCTTAACAAGATTATTTTGCATAGCAACGAAAAAAACATAACTTTATTTTTAAACTTCAATTAAGTGTATAAATACATTTTTTTAAGTATCTCAATCTTGGATTATTTGAAGAGTATAATAAGTTGGTAGGTAAGATTATGAGCTTCGCTATCGAATAGCGGGGGTATGCTCAAAGAATCCCAGATTCCAGTCTTGATTCCTCAAAAATCCTCATATTAGGTGATAGGGACTATTGCATGTTAAATGAAGAGGGACTGTTAAAGTTTGCAAGTGGAGTGGAAATAAAATAGTGAGGTATACTAACTCAGACATCGTCCTTGTCACTTGACCTCGGTTTGTTATCACAAGACCTGACTCGCCAATAGTTTCCTTTGAGTTCTTGAGCGATGTCACTTCAAACAGACTTCTGAGTCCTTGGTAGTAACTTAGTTGGCAGAATAACTCATAACCAGCAGGTTACAGATTTGAATATTGTCGTTCCAAAGACCGGCGCGTATCTAGTGCCTATCTCGGTACCTGACTATTGTTCAAAACTGTGAGCAGACTGTGATGTTTAATTTTCCATCAAACCATAATGATAATTAAGAAATTAAACTTTGATTTCCAATTAAGTTTTTAAAGTTTAAGAGAAATCTATGTTGAAAGTGGTTCAGAATTAGGAGGTTCGTCACCAATAGCCCTCGTGTTGTTTCAGAGAGCGAAACAAATTAAAATCAAATTAAATACAGAAATTTACAGGGACACTAAAACAAATCATGAGAAAAACTTTTAAATGAAAAGTATAAAATATTTTGACAAAGTACAAGAAATTATTGTTTATCGATATTATTGATGATTAATAAAACTATGAACTAAGCAACAAAATTATATTAAGAATTAAAATAAAAACGTAGACTGGACATTGCTTGATTTTTTTATACATATTTATTTTATACATATTTTCTTCATATTTATTTTGAAATTTATAAGCAAAAATTTCCTAGAAAATATTAATTTTTTTAAAAAAAAAAAGTTTGTAGAGCACTACATCTCAAAAATGAATTCAATTTAACATAAAGAATCTGCACAAATAAATAGCTTAAAAACGCGCGTATATTTTATATGGATTCCTGCTTTTATGTTTACTAATTTATGATTTCCTAAATTATATAAAATTACTCGGTTATTGTTTCTTTATTCTTGATATCGCAATAAAAATTTCTTATTTTCAAAAAAAAATAACTCTTTTTTTTCAACTGGTTGGTTTTATTTTATTTAAATTTCATTTATGATTTCATGGATTATAATTACAAATCTGTCACCATATAATCCTTACTGTTGCTATTGTAACAGAAACAGACGTAAGCAGAGACAAACAATTTCCAACACGTGTTTATCATCCTTTTTTTATTTTAAATATATGAACATAACTAGAACATGAATTAAAATTAGAATTAGTAACAAACTTCCGCGACATTTATAAAAACCTCTTAAAACACTTAGTACAGCTCTTTTTACGGAAAAAAGTGTCTTTTATCAACAAAACGATCTTCCTCGTGAATTATTCATAAGCAATTTGCACAAAATCACTTAAGGAATTCCGCTTAGATTTAACATAAGAAAAATAAAGTATCCCACTGAGAAATACATACTCATTCATGAATTCAATTTCATTTCTGATCTGTCTTTCTTAAGGAAAATCTCCCGACCAAAAAATCATACATTTATCTTAACCCATTCAAATCATCCATTACATAAACGCGTCGGTTATTCGCCATTGTATCTGTCGTGAATATAAATCGCGCGAGCGATATATCTCATATGATTTCGTCTATAATTAAATATGTCATTTTTTGTCATATTCCGGCTTGCCAAGATTAACGACTGTGGTATGAAACACTCAACGCTAGGTGTATGACTTGTGTGCAACTGACATCTTTTATGGAAAACCATTATCACAGGAAATGATCTACTACCAGGTTCTGCTTCTCTTTTGATGATATTATTAGCTTTTTATTTATTTCTTTGTGTTTCTTCTGGCAATATGAAAAGGAAACCTTATTTTCGATAAAAAGCTAATTGTCGTCAATTTATGTAAATGAAATATATGTAAGAAAGAAAATAAGAAAAAAGAATTAGATATATTCTACTTGTAGTGTTTGATGTAAAACAAATTGGAATTCCATTTATGCGGTGTTTATCAAAAAAAAATAATTAGTATTTCCTATAGGAAGTGGACATGTGTTTTTGCTAGAAAAAATAAATATAAGTAAAATTAAAATTTATATTACATTACTATTATTACAAAATAATTGAAAATTCAAAAATGTTTTCAATTTAGATTCCAAACATTTTTATTCGAATACATAATAATTAGTAGCCATATATCATGCATTTTTTACTTTTTTTTATTTTAAGGCCATTTTCGGTAAAGATATAATCCTGGATTTTTTCTTTTAAAAAAATCGTTTTCTGTTTTGAATAACCTAAAACAGTTGGAAGATAGTAATTACTTTGAACGTCATTTTCAGATTATGCTTCAGTAAAAGTTATCATTAATTTTAGAATTTAAATTTCATTCAGAGTTTTTAAATAACATCTGAAAATTTGATAAACATTCCGCATGCGTTATTTTTGACGGAATTCTGCTTATTTTGAAGAAAAAATGTGTTTTGTTTTATGTGGTGAGCTCAAACCAACATTTTAAAGGTATTACATTCCAATATGCATAACCTAATTTCTTTCGCAACTTAAAAAATTGTTTAATATCATGTATTTATTTATTATTCTTTTTTTTTACATATAACTTAGAATTTTGAAAAATCAATGAAAACTTATTACTTCATTTGAAATTAATTTTATTAATAGTGTTATAAATGTTAGACTTTTAGATATAAGAGATCAAATTTAATAAAATGAATCGCATCTCTTCGGAACAAAACTAGGTGATATTTGTTTAATTAAAGATTCTTTTTTTTTAAATTTATATTAAAATGTTTTAAAAAATTCAAATCCAGTTAGCTTTATATAAATAAATTTATAATAACTGACAGTCTCCAAGAAAATAGCAGGTGTTCCGTTGCTAATTTATAATTTCATTTTTGTTTTTAAAAAAATTAAGAGAGAATAATATTATCGTTTGAAGTATTTACTTTCTCATTGTTCTTCGCGAGAAAAAAGAAAATTCTCGTTCCACTTTTTATTAAATGCTTTTAAATTTTATTTCAAGAAAATGCTGTAAAACTTTTTTTTTGATGCATGTCTTATTCTTGTTAGTGCTTCTCAGATAATGGATAAAACTTTTCAAGTCCTTTTAATCAAATAAAAAAGCTTAATGTTGACATTTTGAGTCCATAATGCACCAAATGCGGATGTCAGACGAAGGTCTGTTTGAAGGTTTGACATAATGTAAACAAAAAAGGAATATTAGTCTTGGCATTAAAATAATACTAACAATCAAGTGGAGTAAATAATATTACACAAATATTTTTTCCTTTTATTATTTTACTAAAACATTAGAAAATAAAAGAAGTTTTTCAAAATCTTGTTGAATAAATTAACGAAATATTTAAAATTACAGCGTCCGGAACAACGATTTTTGAAAGAGCATGTAAAGGAATCCTTTTTTAATATTTAGCGTCAGTTGAACAAGAATATACATATAAAATTGTTTTAAAAATATTATTACAAGAAAAAATTATTTAAATACAATTTTTGGCAAAAAATAAGATAGAAGAATGATATACATTTAAATTCTACATTTATGAAAGTTCTTCTATAATAATAATAATATTTTTTCTATATATAACTCGGTCTAATATACCGGTGTTGAACTACATTTTTGGGAAAATACATAATTTTCAGACTTACGATCAATTGAAAAAACAGCAGGTGGGTTTTTTTTTTTGTTAAAATTTCTCTACCCTGGAATAATAAAATATGAATAAATCCACTTCTAAATTATATATACAGTGGGCCACAAAAGTGTTCGTACATTTGCAATTTCTTATAAAATTTAATGTTTTCGACTAATAAAATTAATATAATGTAATTGTAATTTTTTATGATATCTGCAACTTGTTCTTAATGGAATGACATAATTAATTTTTTAAAAATAGTATAACTTTTTTTAAAAAAAATTAATAATCACACAAAAAGCTACAAAAAAATTACGCCACAAAAGTCTTCGTATACTTAAAACAAATATCAACATAGTTTTCACCATTGTATTTTTTCTTAATTTAGTACTTAGTAAAATATCTTTTGGTATCCACACAGCAACTTTTAAATGTCTTAGTATATATTTCATCAGTTTTTTGTAATTTCTGCATCGATGTTCCTCCATTCTTCTGATTATTGTTTTTACTTCACACTTTGTGTTTATTTTTCATGTTGCTTTTTTACATCAAAATCTCACCAAATATGTTCTACTGAGCTAAATAAAGTGATTGAGGAGGTGTTTTCATAATTTGGAGACAGTTATAGAGACACCAGTGACGTGCATTGAGAGCAGTGCACTTGACGTCATTATCCTGTTAAAAATGAAATTGTTTCCAATATCCAAATTTTGGGCGGAGAATTTAAAATTTCTCTTTGAAATACTTAAATAGAGCTCATGATTCACAATATCAACAAAAAATACCAAATTACCTAATTCTGTGGTCGGTTTACACCCCCACGTAAGCACACTTCTACCTCCATGTTTTATTGATCCAACTAGATTCTTGGGATTAAGTTTCAGAAAATTCAAAATTGACAGCAAATTTATTGGGATGGCAGATAATTCAAGATTTTTATTCCAATTGGCCTATAATAGCTTGTAAATGAAAAAAATAAGGAATTTAATCCCATGAATTTATGTGGAACAAGAACTCCTCCACCTCCATGTTTCAGCATCGAAGTGAAAATGTTCTGGCGTGGGGGTGTAAATTGGCCTCAGAATTAGGTAATTTGGTATTTTTTTATGGTATTGTGAATCATAAGCTCTACTTAAATATTTTAAAGAGAAATTTTAAATTCTCCGCCTAAAATTTGGATATTGGAAACGATTTCATTTTTAACAGGATAATGACGTCAAGTGCACTGCTCTCAATGTACCCCACTGATGTCTCTATAACTGTCCCCAAATTATGAAAACACCTCCTCAGTCACTTTAATTAGCCCAGTAGAATATATTTGGTGAGATTTTGATGTAAAAAAACCCATGACAAATAACCACAAAGAGTGAAGTAAAAACAATAATCACAGAAGAATGGAGGAAAAGTGATGCAGAAATTAAAAAAAAAACTGATTAAATCTATACTAAGACGCTTAAAAGTTGCTGTGGACACTGAAAGATATCCTACTAAGTACTAAATTAAGAAAGAAATAAAAAAAGTGTAGGAATACTTTTGTGGCGTAATTTTTAATAGCTTTTTGTGTGATTACTATTTTTTTTTAAAAAATAGTTATACTATTTTTAAAAAATTAACTATGTCATTCCATTAAGAATAAGTAGCAAGTATCATAAAAAAATTACAATTACAATATATTAATTTTTATTACTCGAAAACATTAAATTTTATAAGAAATTGCAAATGTACGAACACTTTTGTGACCCACTGTATGTATTTCAAAAATTTTATTACAGCTTCTATTTATGTCCTAGTGATATAGGCAAAATATTATTATAGAAGCCTTTTTCATAAAAAGAGAATGTTTTGGAATCATTTTTTCGCCAAACAAAAAAAATGCACTTAAATATTTTTTTCTTGTTATAATATTCATAAAACAACTATATATATACATATTTTCAATAGGTTTTTGCTCAGTGTTATTAACATAAAGGGGGAAGGTTGGCTGGCCACAAAACATGTTCAACCCCACTTTTATATAAATTACTTTATATATAAGCTGTCCTAAGTCAGTAATGTTTATAATACTGTAGCATCCATTTTTTTATATTCTTAACCCTATATAATTTTAATGGTTTATAATCTTTTATGTCTGGTTTCTTACAATCTCAATTTTTTCGGTGTTGTTTGATTAATGTTCATCTCTCATTAGTAGAGAATTTACACTATGTATATATTCTAATTCAGATTACACCAAAAAAATTATCTATTTATGTGTGCTTTTTCAAAATCACGGTTTTGAACGTAGTCAGTTACCTTAAAAAATTTATTTATTGCTCTAATTCCGAAAAAGTAGGAAAATTTCAAAATTGCTCTCAAATAATAGAATACTTTAATACGTATTTAAGTCAATTGCAGACGCAAGCTTCGTTTAGCTTTCTGATAGTTAAAAAAGAGTAATTAGTTTACTTAGGAATCAGTATATTATAATAAATTTAAAAATGCTTTCATGGAATTGTATTTGATACTTTTCCATTAATGTAAAGATTAAATAACCTGTAATAATGCATATTTTTAATCAAATAAACTGAAAATCTATGCTGTAATTCTTTATGGCACACAAGATAATTTTCTACATCGTAGTTAAGAAAAATAAATATTATAAGATTCTGTAAAACGTATTGTGCTTTTTAATCTTATGATAACAAGCTATTACACGTATTTAAAGAAATAAAAGGATTCTAAAAATTCAAACAGCATTGCTTAGTAAAATTCAGCAATTACTTCATTTCAAAGCATAAGGAACTCCTAAATGAATTTATAATTAACTGAGATATGGGAGTATACCTAACCATGCCCTAAAATGACCTTTAATAAAGCAAGTACTTTCAGTTTTCCTTTGCTTAAAGTTTAAAGGACGTTCCAGATTAAAACTTGAGTTCACTCTTTCGAAAGTGGAAAATATAAAGTTCTTTCGACATTTAATTTGAAAGTACTTTATATTACTTTTCATTATATTACAAATAGAAAATCCTTGCGAAAACCGCATTCGATTAAATTCTCTTATTATTTACCATAAAACGTTTGATCATTATACCATAATAACTTAAAAATGATGTATAATGTTTAAATAGATACCAGAAAATACTATAATCAATGTTTAAGAATTGTAATTAAAACAGAATGAAATGGTGATTCTCTCATTAGACAATATACAATCCAACAAATTTAAATGCAAACTATAATTTAACAAACAACATTCTGTACTTTAATTTATTCACTTATTCTGCATTTTTATATGTAATCTGTTTTCATATATTTAATACTGTTATATTACGTTAAAATTTTATAAAATTTACAACTATTTTAAATTGTTATATCAGTCATTACTTTATAAAATAGATCATGCAAAAATGAATCATAAAATGTTGTAGTTTTTCTTATTGTAACACTCATGTAAAATTATGATTGAAATATATATTTTTGTAATCGTAATACATACATGAAATTATAGTTGTAAAAAAAAGAAATTGTTTGTTAATTTTTTTTTAATTATCCGTGGAAAATATGAGTAACTAAATTGATATGATGTTTTTCCTTTACAATTTATGCTAAAAATGAAATCAAAGAAAATTATTTAACTAATCCTCAAGATATTTTGATACTTATAAAAGTATAATTATGGGCTTTATTCGAACAGCATAAAGTTTCATGTGATGATTATTTTTAATTAACATAATTATTAAAGAATGATCTTATTTCTTTTTGATTATAAAAAAATTTTTAATCTTTCATAAACTCTCAAAAATTACAATTGTGATTGCCATTTCATCTCGTACAGAAATTTTTTGTATTCTGTTTAAAGATATTTTTATGATATTAAATGTTAGATTTTTTTATGTTAAGAAATGAAATTGTGTTCATGAAATTTCACAACACAGAATACAAACACAAAGGTTATTTATTATTATTATTAATTCATAATTTCAAAAATTTCATCAATTTAATCAGTCCAAAGATAATTTTCTTTTTAAAACAAAAGAACAATTCGGAAAAAAGGGATTCTTTAATTATAATACACGTACGTATCCCTATGAGTATTCGATTTTTAGGGTCTGCAAGAAAAGCAATGATATAAAATGATAAAACTCATTCCTTAAAAAGTAACCCAAAAATGCATTTTTTGAAGAATTTAAACATCTTTTTTTTTCTTTTAAGGGGACTTGGCACCCTTTGAGCAAACTTCTTTACTTACGTATTTAAAAATTATATTTTAGTATTTTATACAATGTTTCTATTCAAGAAAATGTTACCAGATGAAAATTTTCATATATTTTCACACAATTTTTAAAATTTTAATTTTTTGAAGAAAATTGGGAAAATTTTAAAATCCTACTCCTTGCGTAAAAATTAATTTTTTGACCTGAAATTTTTTTATAATACTCTTATGGATGATCTAAACAACTTTTGGGATCGATTTTAGAATAACTTCATTCGTTTTCGAGAAAAAAAATAAAATGTTGATATACAGGCTAAAAATCAACGAAAAATCCAACATGTCTTACATTTTATTTTTTTTAAAAAAAGTATTCAGTTTATAGCAAAACGGATCCCTAATTTTATTACATGTTTTATTTTTAACACGCAGGAATAAAATTGAAGTGATTGGTAAATAATTGTCGAAGGAGTAGCATTTGGAATGCACTAAGGTTTCGAAAAACACAAACTGAGAAAAACCACTTTAAAGTTTATAATTCTGAAAAAATAATTATTATAAGCTTAATTAAACTTAAAATACCACTTTAAGATATTACTTATACGTTTTTCTTTAAAATAATTGCATTTTCATATGTTTTCAACCCACACATTTTTATAAATGATCAACTTTTAGAGAGTACTAATTGCCCATGAAAATTCAAGAAAAATGTTAAAAAAAAATATTTTTTCTGTCACGACAGAAATTTTAGCTGTTTTTCTTCTTATAATATTAAAGTATTACATTTGTATGAAAAATATATCAGGAAGAAGAACTGAAATTATAAAATTATTAATATAAAATTACTTAATTTAAAAATTATATAAGCACACATTTCACAAGGAAGAAAAATTACATTATTGAATTGCCTCGGAAATATTCTGCTTTTAATACTACACATTCTTTTTTATAGTTATTATTTCTATTTCTAAAATAGATTTTTTTATCATAAAGCATTTTTTAGCTTTTTTTTCTAAAAAGGGGGTGTGGCTGAATTGCCTAATTTGTTTTCAAGTGAAGTTTTAGTCAACTTCTAACTTTCCGACATGCACAAGTGATATATCAATCGAAAGATAATAATGCAAAGAATAAGATTAAATGAAAATAAAAAAACGATAGGTTTGTGATTTTTAGGGTACCAAGTTGCCTTAAAAGAGATAGATAAAAAGATTCACTGCTTATAAGGTTCCAGTATATATAGTGCTAACTAGCATAATAATAAAGAAATAGTTATTCTTCAAATTAAAAGCCTGATAAAGTTTTTCTTAGATTCTTATACATTAACATAGTCTTTTTATTACTACGAAATTGTTCTTTTTTTATAGTAACTTAAGTTTTGCCAATATTTTGAGTGAGATATTGATAGTACAAAAATCATTTAAGGTGCAACTTTGTAAATCGTGAGTTATGTTATTATTATGTTTAATATGGTTTGCTAAATATTTTTATAATTATTTAAAGAAAAGCACTGAGATTATTTTTCTTTAGAAAAAAAGTAATTCCGGAAACATTTTTCAAAACACAAGTAAAACTTCAAAAAACTGAATTTTTATGGAGACTTATGAGAACTTTTCATCACGAACATTACACTTAACGGTTTTAATTTCTGAAATTTAAATCATCTGCGAATAATATTAATCATTTCCATATAACTTATAAAAAAAACAACAACAAAAGCTGTGTAACTTCGGAACAGTGCTCAGTAATTCCAAACGGATCTCTCAACTAAAAAAAATTCTTTTTAAAATCAATGTTAATTAGAAGATGGTCTTAGAACAACAATAATCGTTTGTTCTTAACTGTCACAACGACTTCCTGCAGAAGATTTAACATCGCATTTAGCAACCAGTTCACTTTTATTTTTCTTGCTGACATGATTTTTAGAGCAAACTTATCCATAAACATGAGCCCCATCTGCTAGAACGATTCATTCTGCTAATATTAAGATAAAGTTTATACAGCTGCAGGAAAAATTTCAGGAGCATCATAAATTTTTATGTCGATGTGGCAATAGTTGTTCGCTTCCGAATTGTTAATAAGACGAAAAAGACATATTTTTGGAAAAATCGTCTGCTACAAACCGAAATCTAATTCTTAATATATTGTCTACCGCTAAGATCATCAGGAAGTGAAAACCATTAATCAGGTTCGAGTTCCGAAACAAAATAAGAAGAAAATGTTCTGAGATTAACCCACTTTCGTCTTTACTGGTTCATTTTTTAAAGAATTTCGAGAAAGAATTCATGAGCTTCCATAAAATGAAAAGAACGTGACATAGGTTATGTTCGATTTAATGTTCGGCTTTTAGAAAAGAAAGCGAAAGTACTGCTCCGTAAAAAAGTTGAAGTGAATTGATGAACTTCTGGGAACCGATCTGAGTAATGTTAGAAGCAAATGATAGTAATGAATGTCAAACAGGCGATAATAAAACTCGTATTTTCCTGCCAGTACTGATAAGCTGATTTCTTTATTAGCGTCGCATTACGGAGCAACAAGCTAGTACCAGAAGTACTGTCTTTTAGAGCAATATTTAATAATATTCGATTAAACACAGAGTTCTTGAAAAACCATTGAGAATATTTTCATTCGCAGAAATTTACGTTTAATTTTATGCTTTTGATTATATATACATTTTTATTTAATTAATATAGTTATTACTAGCGGACCTGACAGACGTTGTACTGTACATACATCTTAAATTCAAACATTCCAAATTTCTATGAATAAGCTTTAACAATCTGAACCGTTTTGATGAAAATTTGTATTAAAAAGTTATTACAATATCTAACGTCATTACATATACTGTTATCACAATTCTATAAATCGATAGCGTGGAAGTATGTGTATACTATGAGCGAAGTTAAATGTAGAGGCTGTGTGAATAAAAACTTAAATTTGTTTTAATTAAAGGTGAAAAAGTTAAACCTCAAACTATTTTATAACAGGTATATTTATTAAATTGTACAAAAACCTAATTTATCGTAATGCCATTGGATGTACAATATTTTTGGTTAATCCTTGAGGGGTATAAACAAATAGATTCGATGGTTTTCCAACTCTGGAACACGCAACATATAATTGTCCGTGAAAAAAACACGGATTTTCTAAATTTAAGCCACAAATCTTCATTGTTTGACCTTGTGACTTATTAATAGTCATAGCAAATGCCAAGCGAATTGGAAGCTTTAAACGTTTAAATGGTATAGGGGAATCTGAAGGAATCATTGGGATCCGCGGTAGAAATATAACTTCACCTTGAAATTTTCCACAAAAAAAAGAGAAAAAAATAGGAAAATCGCTTAAAAATTTAATCTTAAAAAAAATCTAAAGCGAATTTTGAAAAATACTCTTCTTAGTGCACGTCATTAGGATCTATAGTAATTATGTGCCAAGTTTTGTACTTTTGGGTTGCTTAGAAGTAAAGCACACACACACAAACTCTTTCTTTTATTAGCATAGATTTCCAATAAGAAATAATTTTAAATAAAAAAAAGTCCAGCCGTGTTTAGGAGGAGTTTAGTCACATACACACGCACAGAAGATTTATATATATAAAGAAATACCGTATCGTGGCTTTTCTTACCGCGTATTAGCACACAGGAGTAAAAAATTATGCGTTTTAAGGTTTTTAATTAATATCCTTTAACTAATTGCGATATCAGACCGAATTGTGAATCTTAATCATTCTCGAGTACACTGGAACAGACACAAAAAATTTCATCCAAATCGGTCCACCCGCTTAGGAGGAGTTCAGTCTCATACACACGCACGAAAGATTTTTATATATAAAGATTTATATCTCCTAGAAATCTCCACCTTTTTTTAATTTGTAAATTATTTGCTTACATATCAAATGATCTACAGATTGATACAAGGTAAAAACTCAATGAAAAATATCTGAATTTGTCTATGAAATATTTCCTCTTAAAACGTTTTTTAATGTATAATATGTATTATTGAGATAACATTTTGCGTCTTTATTCCGAATCTTTAACAGAACCTTACCTTCTTTAGTAAGAGATTTATGACTTCAAGCTGCCCGATGTATGCTCTTGTTCTAATAATTATAACCAATCAATGAATCCTTTAGTCACACTATAAAGCAACATGATGGTTAATGGCAACAGATCTCGTAATTTTGAACTTCGATCAAGCAACAAGAGTGACAACTGAGCTGGCACCCTCTCTTCTAACAACCCCTCCACGCCAAGAGAGGACATTGAGCCATGACAGATTTAACAAGCGTCCGTCCTTTCACACGGAGGGTCTTCAGTGGCATTAGGCCTCAAACTCATGACAAGCCAACCCCGAGCTCATGACCATGACCACTAAAATACCACGGCCACATCTTTTAATGGGAGGAAATTCTATGAAATGTATTATAAGAACTATTAATAGCAGTATTATTGCATGCAATAAAAATATATATTGAGTAAAATATTTATTTCTTCAATTTTTAAAAAGATGAATTTTGTGATAATAATAATTTCCTAAATTTATGTTCCTTTCTCAATGTTGTTATTCGTTTTAAACTTAACTCCGAAGGCTTTTTCTCTTCACATTAAAAAAAAATTGAGAATGAAAATTCCAATCACATGGCTGAGTAAAAAATGAAATATTTTCGATTTCAAGAATCAAATCATCAACTATTCTTATAAACCTAAATATTAAAAAAAGAATAGGTTTTGTTTGTGGTCAAAAAAGTTCCTACATTTCTGACATCAATGAAAGAATGTTTTTAATATTTCAAAAATTCTTCAAGTCAGTTCACAATTTATTGAGAATCAAGAACATTTTCTTAATTTGGGGGAGTGAGGGAGTGAATAAACGTCTCGCCTTATTCAACTTCACGAAGGCTTTTACCGACGGTTAATTTGAGGAAAAAAAACAATTTTTTGAGGAAACAATTTTTAGCAACCATTTAGTTTTTAACTGTAGTTATTTAAAGACCATTAATAGCAAATAATCGTTCAAATTTTAAGTAAAATTTTGAATTTTTATCTGTGAGTAGGTTATTTTCTCCTGCTTTTTATTAAGTTTCTCTCACAGAATCAAAGCTTAATCCTTTTTTTATTTTTCGTACAAACTATAATATTAATTTTGAAACAAATAATTACAATATCCCACATTTATCAAGAATAATTAAACTAAAATAATAATAAATTTAATCAATTTTGACAATATTTATGGATTTATCAATCAACTAAATAACATAACATATACTAGTTAAGACATATTTATGTTTTTAAAGAGTGACATTTGAAATGAGTATGATAAAACTACAATATCCACATCCAACAAATGTCCTATTTATAAAAGAAATATAGGTTTAAAAATTTTGTTAGTGAAAACTTTCGCCTTTATTTTTTTGTAATATATTCTTACTACAAAAAATTATGCACAGAAAAATATCATATACTACATATATCATTAAACAATTTTTTTGTGTTGTTATTGAGAATATTATTCGCAGCAAAAAATCATATACAACATTTCATATGCTCATTTTCAAACTCCCCGCCAGCTATAAAAAACGTTTAATTATAAAGATTACAGACTAACAAACGTGATATCCAAACTGAATATTAAACAATGTTTTTGCAATACAGGTGATAATTCCTACGCTCAACCTTATATGGAATTCATCGCAGCTTTAATTTAACACAAAGCAAAGTGAAGTGAAAATAAGTAACTGCCTTAAACATCATAGATTACTGCCTGCATATGCAAATTCATAGCATAGAACATGCATTCTACATTACTAATAACCAACGGATTCTCTTAACTTTAATGCAAAACGGGGAGAAAAAAAAACTTCGAATTTTTTTTAAGGCGTCAGCATGTAGTCGCTTGAAGGTGGAGCAATCCTTACCCCAAAACACAGTTTTAGTCTCTTTTGCTGTAGCACAACGGTGTCACTTCTTATGCAAAACAAACAGCGCGGCGGGTCAGTTGCAAATGCAATTAACTTAATCGCCATACGTAAAACCTATAACATAGAATTATCCTGCTCCATTAAAGTTCGAGTTTCATCAATATCTGTTAAGCAGGAGGCGAGTTGAGTTGATTATTTATTTCCGATGTTGCAGTGGAACAGATATTTAATTCTTAATGACAATTTGTGAGATTTTATCTACTCTCTCTTTTATTGTAAGAACATGTATTTCCGATAAAACTGAGTAGCTAGGAATTATTTCCAATGAATAGCTTAAACTTCTGAACAATTTCATCAAGGAGAAAATGTATAATGAATACAATCATAATTTTCTTAAGAAAACAAATTGTAATTGGTAGTATTTAGAGAAATAAATATATAAGCAACAATTATACAAAGAGTAATTTTCTGCTACCACACAAAATATTTGCTGTTAGCTTTAGATATATTACAGGAAGAAAGAATGTGTTCCCTTAAGAATAATTTTGAAAAGGCTACATGTGTGTGTGTGTGTGTGTGTGTTTGTGTGTGTGTGTTACTGAGATAAAATTGTTTTCATATTTTAAAAATACCTTATTAAATATGCACAGCCATAAGAGAATGTTCAAAAGCTTGAAGTCGAATACATATATATATAGGTCTAAAATTTAAAAATTCCTCTTCAATCATGAAACTAAGAAATCCCGGATATTTTTGCAACCTTGAACAGCTCTAAATAACCAAGACTGCCCTGGCTAATCCCGGACGTACCTTAAGCCTATATATATATAATATTGTAAAATATATTTTAGAAACTAGAAAAGCTAAGCAAATCATTTTTCGTAAAATATTCGTTTCAAAAAATTTCCACACTAACGTTTCAACTCTACTTTATTCGAAAGCAGTAAAAGTACTAGTTTTTTATTGTTGCTACAGGCTATGTCGTAAATTACTTCAAGTTATTTTAAGTAGAAAAAAAGAAAGACTGGCAGTTACTGTTTCTCTTAAAGTTCATTTTAAATCATAAATTGTAATCATTTCATCACTGGAGCCAAGACACAACAAAAGAATTGTTGCAATGTATTGCTAAATTATTCTGCTTTTACGCATGTGTATTTTAAATTGATGAATTTTAACTTCTGGTCATATTGTTTTACCAAGATTGACCTAAATTCATGTGGTTTTGCGTAGTTAAATGATGAATTTCACCTAATAACAAGATGAGTACTTATTCAAAAAAGTAAATTTATAAGAAATATGCATGTGTAAACAGAGCACTTTACATTTTTGTTATTAAAATTGATCACAGTTTAATGAATTAAAACGATATCGTTTCCCATAAGCGCAATTTAAAATATCAATCATTTTTAATTGAAATTAACAAGTAATATAAAAAAAATTTAAGTCAATTCCTACTTAGATCAAAGAAAAATTTTATTTTAGCTACTTTTTATTAAATAGTTACAATTAATATAAATACGTATGTATATACATTTGACAGAATCACAACATTAAGTATGGTAATTAATTTTTATTAATTATCATTAAAGTATCGTATTGTCATCCAAAACAATCGTGTATATAAAATTTCAGTTCAACTGAATGCATTAAAACGTGAGAAAAAAAATCCTTTCAAGTTTTGACACAAGTCGCCAAAATTGCCACTAAGTAGCCAACGTGGCTGTATTTGTAATTATTCAAATAATTAGTTTTAATTAATTAATTTTTATTAATTATAATTTTTAAAAAATTACTGTATTTCCATTCTAAATAAATATGTATATAAAATTTTAGCTCAATTGAGCGCTTTAAAATGTATTTTATTAACGATTGAAATTCTAACAAGATAAATAAATAAATATATAGAGAGTGTGAGTTAATAGTAGGAATTGAAAAATATTCAAATACACACCCTCTCACATACAAATCAATAGAACACTAAAGATAAATGAAACTTTAAAAAAAAACAGATATTAGAATTTTGAAAAACAAATTTTGGGATTTTTTTTTTTTTTTTTTTTTTTTTTTTGAAAAAAAACAGATATTGGAATTTCAAAATTATGAATGATGTAGTATTCTTAACATTGCTGACTTAGGACAGCTCTTATGTATAAAATCATTTACATAAAACTAGCGTTTAACAACTTTTGAGGCCAGCCTACCTTCCCCCTTTCTGCTTAGAATACTGAGCAAAATCCTTTTGAAAATAATGGATAGAATTTCTAAGTGCATAACAAGAAAAACCCGCCATTCAAAAATAATCTGTGCTGAATCTATGTGCATTAAACAAGTTATTGCCAGATTCTGGAGCCAAATACAAATTCAAAGCATGGAATTATTGGCTGAATTGTAGCACTTTACAAAAAAATATAAAACTATTTGTACTAAAATAATTATATAGCACATGTATAAAGACAAATGCTGGAGTTACTTGAGAGAATAGTCATATATATTTGCATATAAAACATTAATAAGATTAAAATAAAACCAAAGGAATAAGTCATTTTAACTCTAATTTGAACATGTGAGTAACTATATCTAACTAGGGAAAATGAAGTCTAAAAATAAACTACTAACTTCTAAAATATTTAGTCCTTACTATTTAGAATTTATTTATACAAATAAGTATTAATAAAATTAACTGGATATTTTTAATTAAACAGTATTTAATGAGATTATATATATCTTTATATCTAAAAAAATTTCTGTGCGCATGTTTGTCATTAAACTCCTCCTAAACGGCTGGACCGATTTCGATGAAATTTTTTGTGGGGGTTCAAGTAAATTCAAGAATGGTTTAGATTCACAATTCGATCCGATATCGCAATTAGTTAAAAAGATATTAATTAAAAACATTCAAAACATACAACTCAACATTCACCTGCATTGTTGTAACAACGCTATTGTTACAAACAAGTAATAAAGAGTGTTTTTTTTCCAGGTATAGAAGTTTAAGTTGGCATTACTTTCCAAGATGGCGACCGATTTAACAGCTGTCAAGTGATTTATTCTCAGTTTGGTTTGGCAATTCATCAAAACGATCATCAAGCAAGGCGTAGATTCGTCAAATGGGCCCAAAACGAGATTGCCGTTGTTCCTGATTTTCATAAGCGAATTTTGTTTAGCGATGAAGCGCACTTCTGGTTGAATGGCTACGTCAACAAACAAAACTGCCGCATTTGGAGTGAAGCTAATCCACAAGTGTATGTCGAAACACCATTACATCCAGAAAAACTGACTGTTTGGTGCACTTTATGGGCTGGTGGAATCCTTCTTCAAAAACGATGAAGGCCACAACGTTACAGTCAATGGTGATCGGTATAGAGCCATGATTACTAACTTTTTCATTCCTGAATTGAACAATCATGATGTCCAGGAACTGTGGTTCCAACAAGACGGCGCAACATGTCACACAGCTCGTGCCACAATCGATTTGTTGAAAGACACGTTTGGTGACCGCCTAACTTCACGTTTTAGACCTGTGAATTGGCCTCCAAGATCTTGTGATTTAACACCGCTAGACTATTTTCTGTGCGGCTATGTAAAGTCATTGGTCTATTCGGATAAGCCACAAACGCTTGACATTTGAAAGACAACATTCGCCGTGTTATTGCCGATATACGGCCACAAATGTTGGAAAAAGTCATCGAAAATTGGACGTCCAGATTGGACTACATTCGAGCCAGCCGTGGCAGTCATATGCCAGAAATCATATTTAAAATGTAATGCCACAACATTATCTTTCGAATAAAAAAAATTTATGTCAATCGAATAATACATCGTTGTTTTATTGCAATTTAAAGTTCTATACCTTTAAAATAAACACCCTTTATAAAAAAAATTTTAATAAATTCCTACTTAGATCAACCAAGAAAAAATTTATTTTAGCTACTCTTTATTAAATAGTTGCAATTAATATAAATATGTATATACATATGACAGAATCACAACATTAATTGGAAATTAATTTTTATTAATTATATCATTAAAGTATCGTATTGTCATTCAAAGCAATCGTGTATATAAAATTTCCTTTCAACTGAATGCTTTAACACGTGAGAAAAAAACTATTCAAATTTTGACATAAGTCGCCAAAAGGGTCGTTGAGTCACCAACGTGGCTGTATTTGTAATTTTTAAAATAATTAGCTTTAATCAATTAATTTTTATTAATTATAATTAAATTATTGTATTGTTATCCAAAATAATCATGTACATTATATTTCAGCTCAATTGAGAGCTTTAAAATGTATTTTATTAACGATTGAAAAGTCCACCAAGATAAATAAATAAACGAACAAACAAATAAAATATGTATAGAGATCGTGAGCTAATAGTAGGAATTGAAAAAGACGTAATTTGTCATCGAAAATTGATTTTAAGCCAAACTGGCCAAATCCGGTCTTTATTGTTACGAAAATGCAGACGATTCACGCTTTTTAGCGTTTTTAATTAATATCCTTTCAAATAATCTTTATATATGTAATTCGTCTGTGTGTGTGTATGAAACTGAACTCCTCCTAAACGGCTGGACGATTTTGATGAAAGTCTTTGTCTGTTCCAGTGGACTCGAGTATGGTTTAGATTTATAATTCGGCTTAAAAATGTTTATTTAATTTTTTATTTATAAATTGTTGATCTTGGAAAGTTTTACATTAGATGCGGCAGACTGCGTTACGATCGCAGTATCGAATATTCAAAAATCTTTTATTTTGAATTTAAGATGTGTGTACAGGACAACGTCTGTCGGGTCCTCTAGTATATATATAATATGTGATGGAATTTATTTTAATATTATTGACTATAAATATTGTATACAGGGGTAATAATCATACTAAAATTTGAAAAATAATTTTATATGATTTAATAAGGAAAAATAATAATATAAAGATTTTAATAAGACTTTCTGATGGGAAGAAGTTTATATTGTTTCCATTTTCAAGACTTTTAAACAGGTCGCTGACTTTGAAAACGTATTTTTAAAGTGCTTCACAGAAATTTGATAAAAGAGCAATTACGTTTCGAAATAAATTTAGTTTTTTTTTTAAATTGTGTAGTAATATTCTTCCATCTTATTTGCAAGAGAGTTCAACTTTCTTCTCCCTTTTAAATCTTTTTTTTTATAAATTTCTTTAAATAAATAGTAACAAATTATTGCCTAATAAATAAATAACTATATCTATATAAAGGAGAAAAGCGACTCACTCACTCACTGACTCACTGACTAATCACGATATCTCCGGAACTATTAAACCTACAGACTTCAAATTTGGTATAGGTAGGTTCCCTTCATGGAGCAGACGTCAGCTAAGAACGGATTTTGCAAAGTTCGAAACCCAAGGGGCGTTATAGATAATTATTTCCATTACTAAACTATTAGATGTACAGTCGTGAAACTTGATACACAGATTTCTTTCATAAAGTAGAGATTCCCTACATAATGATTTTTACAAAAATCAACCTCCAAGGGGCGTTGAGGGCGCTTAAGGGGCGTTATACATAATTATTTCCATTTTTAAACCATTAGACGTACAGTCTTGAAATTTGGTAAGCGGATTCCTTTCATACAGCACAGATCCCCTACAGAATGGGTTTTGTGAAAATCGACTCCCAAGTGGCGTTATAGGCAAAAACTCCTTTTTTAAACTATTAGACGTAAAATCTCGAAATTTAGTAAGCTGATTCCATTAATTAAGTAGAGATCCGCTATAAGATGGGTTTTGTGAAAATTGTTTCTTAAGTGGCGTTGCGGGGGCTTAAGGGGCGTTATAGATAATTATTTCCATTTTTAATCTATTAGACGAACAGTCTTAAAGTTACGTAAGCGAATTCCTATCAGGGTGTAGAGATCCGCTACAAAATAGTTTGGGGGGAAATTGATCCCCAAGGGTCACTGAGGGGGATTAAGGGGCGTAACAGATAAATATTTCTGCTTTTCAACTAACAGAACCACCTGCTTGAAAATTAGAAGGTATTTTCCGTTCATGGAATAAAGTTCCTTTTACAAAGATTTTTGCGAAAACGGACCCCCAAAGCAGTGGGGTTGCGAGGGATAAAGGCGTGTTAGAGAAAAATTTCTGTTTTTGAATTTAACTCATTTACTAGAAATTTGTTGAGCACTTTTCTTTAGTTGAATAGAGTTCCACTAAGAATGGATTTTACGGAAATCAACTCCAGGGCGAAGCGGGGAGAGTTATTGGGGCGTATTGATTGACAAAATTCCCGTTTTTGAACTGCTAAGACTATAATAATAAAATTTGGATTGCATGCTTCTTTTTTGTTAAATTGGAATCCGCTAAGAATGCTGTCAAAGAGGTATTGATGATAAAAATTCCGTTTTTGCCCTGTTAGATTTAGACTTGAAATTTAGCACGCATGTTTATTTTATGGAGTAGAGATCCACTGAAAGTTGCTGTGGTGGAAATCCACTTGACTATTAAGTTAAGTGAGCAAAAAAAAATCTTTCTACTTCTATTTTAGTTATAAATAGAAATTAGATATTTTAATTTATGTTCTTTTTATATCAAGGGTGAGAGTGTAACAGCCATAAATATATTTTTCAATACAATCGAATTCTTAATGCTAGATATCAATAATTAATATATATGTAAACAGTATACGTATATACAACATCGTGAAATACCCAGTGAAGCGGGTGGGTAACGGCTAGTTATTTTATATAACTGATTGATATGTTGGTAAGAAAAACATTGTTAAAGAACAACAAACAGAGTTTCTCTCGCTGGTTGTGTGTGCGTGCGCACACCAACCTTAAAATAATATGCTTCGATTTATTTTAATTTTATGTTAACTGGTTACAGAAAGTTTATTTCTTACATAATAAAATTCATCTTAAACTTCTTCTATAGTTTGCAGTAAGTCTAATATTAGAAATTAAGTAATTTGTTTTCCTTTTTTTTTGCTGTATTATTTTTAGAAATCCTAAATTTTAATAGATTTTCAGGATAATTATCATTTTTATATCACATTTCAAAACATTCGAAATACATGCTTAGATTTTTGACATTAAAAGAAAATATATGAGTCAAATAATTTTGATATTAACAAAAATTGAAATTTAAATATCTTTACACGACTTTAAACTTATGAACGAATCTAAAATGATGTAACCGTGTCAAATCTTTCCATCAAAAGTCAAGGAACACATTATGGCATAAATTACGAAAATAATAATGCCTTATTTGTATACTTATTGCGTAACTGAAAATTATTACTAGGATTTTACAAGAATTGCCACTTGCGGAATATGTAATTCAATAACAGTCACTGGAAATCAATCAATTCACAAAACAGGAGCTCCCTACATGTAAAAAATCATAATACAATTCATCATCCCTTCATAACTTCCTAAATTACATATTTTTAAACGAACTCATTTTCCTGATTTAGTTTTTGACTTTTCATAACAACTGGTGGCAACAAGTTACAGAAGATTACAAATGAAATCAAGAAAATAATGCAATCGAATTTGCCAGCGAGAGATAATTAATTGAATTCCATTTCACTGGGAAAAAAACTAGGGACTTTCCAATTCTTTCCTTTGACACGTTAATGACAGACAAAAGCTCTTACTAATGGAATTGCTTTAGATTCTTTTGAAACTCAGGTGTATTTCTGAATCCCTCATCAAGTAATTTGACAGGACTCTTCTTAATCTTGATTTAGACAGCGGAATGCCACCGGATGTTCACCAAAGTAGGTCACAGCGACAAGCAGCATGCTTTATTCGGAGATGATGTTTGAAGAACATCTAAACCAGTTCCTAATTATAAGTAAATCTCCTCGTTCCGTTGGAGTAGTTAATTCATGTTTTTCGAGATGGGCTGTCTAGGTTAGAAACGTGAGTAAGGGATGCAATCCCACCTGTGCTGCAGGCTGAGGTTTGGCCTCTGGAAATTACGTATTACGCAATTATCTTCCATTTCTGATATAAACGGAGATACTACTTTTAGATGAATGCATATGGAATGTTTTTAAACACTTTCTTAAGTAGATTTTTGAACGATGTGTGCTTTTGTGTCTTTGATGCCGCTAGGAGGATCAGCGGACTTCTATAGTGGGGTGTGGGTTTTAGGATATTATGAGAATTTTTTAAAATATCAAGATATTGAATATTTATGTTAATAAAAAAATAATGAATAGATGTTTAAAGTTTTTGGAAAATTTTGTTTTAATTGATATTGAAACATTTTTTGCTAAAAGTTAACTTAATATTTTCTTATAAAAGTAAAGTACAGATATTTAACCCTCCCCCCAAATGTAGAAAAATAATGTAAATTTTAAAAAAAAACTGAAAAATGTATAAAAAAAAAAAGATATATAGATACATGGATAAAAGTATCATATCTTTAGATAATTGTGTATTTTTCAAAAAAAATAATAAATTATAAAAAATTTTGATAAAATATTTAATATTAACAAAAAAAGTACGCAAAAAGAAATAATGTAAAAATAACGGATTTAATGGATTTTGAAATATTCATATGGATTAATTGAAACGATTTTGTTGCGTGAGCTATTGGATTCATGAGAAGCGGTCTTTCAAATACTTGGGATTTTCCTCTGTATAAAATATCTATTAAATTAATTAATTTTTTCTTTAAGCAAATTGTTAATAAGTGCAGGATTATTTATACTTTTTAATGATAGAAGCAAGCCTTTAAACAACTGCTAGATCCAGTATTGTGTACTCGTTCTCAATGTTTTATCTGCGGCTTTGTACATCTTGACGGTTAATTCCAAACATTGTTTTTAATCCTGCAAGCATTAATTAGTAAATACCATTGAGTGGAATACACTCGCATAATTTTTTCGATAATTATAATAGTAAAGTTAATTCAGGATAAAAAGTGCAACTAGAAATTCAAAATGTACAGCCTTTAACATGTAAAAAAACCATTTCACTGACACTTTTCTTAATAGTTATTAAATAGAAAATCACGATGAAAATTGCACAACATGATGGGAAAAGGCACAAGAAACTAATTACGCATTACTCAGTGATAAATCTTTATATAGCAAAAGTTTTTTAATTATTTTTTTCATTAATAGAAAAAGTAAATATTTATATTTTTATTTATCGTTAACCTCGAACAATTGTGGCACAAATGTTGAGATAAGATGCATCATTAAATTGAAAATCGACAACAAAAAGTAATTAGTTTCAAGTACAAAATAAAATTAAAACTAATTTAAGACAAAGATTATTGGAAGTGAAAGTGAAATCTATAAAAGAAAATTAATAAATAAATAATAACACTTTAATGTTACTAGGGAGGTACCCCCTATCCGCCTAATGGTGAACCAACCCTTCGTTTTACAAATTATACAGCTATTCAAATTTATTGATCAAATTGTAAAACTGTAATTTACATGTATTATGTAGTTCTATTTTTTTTCAATATATTGTAGGCAGGAAGAAAATAAGTTTCAAAACTTAATCTCCGCATTTTAATTTGTACTTCAATTTAGTGCCTTTTCAAAAACAATGTTCCTAATCCCTTTTTCCTCTAAATTGCAATGAATTTTTATTCCGTCTTTGCTTCTACACCTTGACAGAGCCACATACAGTAAATATTATCTCCTTCGATATTACGCATAAATCGCTTTTTTTAAAACTCTGTCCCTGTGATTTATTAATAGTCATGGTCAATTCCAATCTTACAGGGAATTGCGTACCTAATGAGTAAACAAATTTATTACAGCATCACGAAAAACTTCTTATATATAAAGAGAGAGAAGCATCAATTAATGACTACAATTTTTACCATGATTTTTGAAAAGTATGAAGGAAGGAAGATTCGATCTGGGTACCTTCCGTTCCGTACTTTATCGACCACGCCACAAGACGATCGTCATCGCGTGATGTTTGGTACTAGTTTATACAGATATCACACCACTACATCCCCATGCTAGTGATTCGGCGAACAGGCGAACGAACGATACCATATTCGTGGCGAGCATCTGAGCAGTTGCGTCATTGGTGCGTGACGGCTTGAGAAATGTGTCATTTGTGTGTGACGGCTTAGTTGCATCATTTGTGTCTGGCGGCTTAGTTGCTTTTGCGGTGGATAGATGGTGCCACGACTGCGGCACGTGAAGGGTGCGGTTCCTTTGCACGGCCAGGGTCACCAATGAAGGATGGAGATTCCATCTGAATACTTTCCGTTCCGTACGCAAGTACTTCATCGATCACGCCAAAACGATCGTCATCGCGTGGTGTTTGGTACTAGTTTATATAGATATCACACCAAAACAAGTACATTGGCAGATACCATTCAAATTAAATAAAAACGGATAACGCAAATATACATATCTTTCAAAATATAAAAATAAAAATTTTTTTATGTTTATTAAGCCATCAACTTTTGATAATTTTAATACCAATGTATGCATTTATGTTCCTCTGAAAGTATTCTGGTTCTGCTATGTTGATCAGATATTTTTGTGTTATATTATATTGATCTCAAATTTAAGCTAGTATAGCCTTGTTCGTGCAATCTCGGCGCTATACGAGATAACCGGTAACAGTTTGGAGTCCCGGCTTGGGATTATTATGAGAAAACTGGTTGTAATTGGCATTGGTAAAAATGTACGCATATTTTATGTCTTAAAAAAGCTGTAAAAAAACAATATTGAAAAAGTCAATTTAAATTTAAATATAACTTAACAAATTGTAAAAACCTAAGCTATATTTTGACTTTTTAAAAATCTTAATCAAAAGATGAACAGATTGGTTAGACCAGCGCTTTTTATCGCTACGAACCGGTCAATGTTTTGACAATTTTACCGTAGCCCCCTGAGGGGAGGAAGTTAATTATTTATATTTGTCTATATATATATATATATCGTTTTGATTCAATGATTTTATTTTAATTGTATTTAAGAATGCCTTCAGAATAAAATACAATTACATCCAAAAACTAATATGAAGTGATTTAACATTGAATATATATAAAGTGATTTCCATAAAAAGTCGCATAAACCCGAGAGAAATACACCACAGTAAATAAAATAGAAGTAATTTAATGCTCCTTGTGCTGCGGCCCGGTACTATTTGATCCACAGACCTGTACGGGTCCGTGGAACGGGTGTTGGGGACCACTGGATTTGACACTTTAAAAGCTTGCTCGAATAAAATACGATTTAGTAAAAAAAAAAACTATTATCTGCTACAAGCATGTTATTGTTTTTTTTCCACTTTAAAGGTATTCAGAAAAGATTTATTTATAATTTCTCGCAGATTTAGAAAGAAACCATGTACTTTCTATCTTGCAACCCTGTATCGGTATTATCGTCCAGTGTTTGACATTTATCATTGAAAGATGAAAAATCTCTCGGGAAGTTGATTATTTCCTTAAACTACCACACAATCCTATTTTTCATCCACCCAAAGAATTTATTTTAGCAATACCACTTAGTGCGCCATTCATTTTGCTGCGGCTAACACCAATTAATGTGCAAGATCTAATGAGTGTCACTGATTTGAAGGCGCGGTTGGAATATATATAGGCATTTAATGCGAGGTTTACCGGAGTCATTTTTTTATGATTTTTTGGTCACCCTTTATTATCTCCTATGTACAGGAGATGGATGTTATAAGCTGTGGTGAAGAATACTAATTATAAGGCTGCAATTATTTCGCTTACAATGATATCGAAGATATATCTTACTTATGGATTAAGTTTAATCCTTTTATTGCGCTTTTGTAAATTAATCGATGGATTTTTAACGTTGAGCTTCGAAGCAACATATGTGGCCGCGAAAGCCTAGTGGCCAAGGAAACGGAATCGTGGCCGGCATGTCATGTGTTTGAGCCTAGTGCCGCTGAAGACCCACCGTGTAGGGGAGCGATGCAGGTTAAATCCTTCGAGGGAACACAAACGTCATTCCCTTGGTGAGGTAGTTAAGAGAGGGAGTGCCAGGTCAGGTGTTGTCCTCGTCACTTGACCATGGTTCAAAATGTCGAGGTCCATCGCCAATAGCCCTCGTGACATGTCCTTTGGGTTCTTTGGGGCCAGAATTAATGGCAACTCTTTTTCAACCAAAACCAAGAAGTGAAGTGTGAAAGAAAGATGCAAATTAGGAAGCTTTTAAATATCAGAAGCTACAGTAAGCGGGATGGCAATTAGAGGAATGTAAACATAATCCAGGGTTCAAGCGTGAAGAAGTTTTGGAAAACGTTACGTGGTGACTAGCAGAAATTATACGTGATGGAGATACATTGAGTCAAGGTGCATACCATTGCACTCGAGTAATTACAAGGTTTCATCTAAGAGTGTAGTGATCGATTCTTCAGACTACAGCAAGGTAGGATTGGCTATTTAATATTAGAATCAGTGATAGTATTGTGATTGAATTTAGGCGAGTCAGTAATTGATAGTGGTCCGAGTGAGGTTAATCCGGTATTATATAAATTGTGTGTTTTACCACCGTAGATTCTCTCACATATATTATTATAATCTCATTTGTTAAAAGCTTAAGTTCAAAATCTTAAAAAAGCTATATTAAGATTATGTATGCATCTAGTTCTTCCGTTAATCCTACACATCTAGCTCATGCTGATAATCAAAGAGATATTTACCCGAGGGGGGGAATAGACGTTTCAACTTTGAGCCTAGTCACATGTGTGATAAGCTGCTACCCTACTCTCCTAACTTCCTTACCACGCCAAAATAAAGTGTTTAAGCTGCGACAGATTTAACGTGCATGAGCCCCTCTGTACTAACTTCTCTACCCGAAGTGTTTTTATAAGAATCAGGATTCAAACCAACTATCTGACAACAACAAAAAACACATTAATATGTTCCTGCGACCATTGTTTTTTTAAATTAAAATATATATAGTAGCAAACACAATATATACATTACATATATATATTCAGAATTTTTTTAAGTTGAAAAAAAAACCTTTTTTTAAAAAAAATAATGTATTTACTTTTGTTTTTGTTAGTTGCACATCTCAAATAGTAATTAATTTTTTAATGTATTAATTGTATTTGAAATTATATATTTTCTACTTTCTTATTTAAATACAGTAATATATTTAAAATAAAATTATGTCAATAATCGAACGAACATATTTTAATACTAGCGTGATTTTTTTTTTTGAAAAAAAAACGCATTTTACTGAAAAAAAACGTATTTTTTGCAAACTTAATTGAATGAAAAACTTTTATCAATATGTATATTTTATTTCAACTGATGTATTACACAGCTACTATATATATATATATTCCATTTGAAAATTACAACATTGAGTTAAGTATGACAATATATGTTAATATTACGTGAGTAACATACATAAAAATCATTTTTTATTTAATAAGTTTATAACCTATACTTCTGCATTGTTCGGTGAAAACAGATAACTTTTTGCTGGCAACTACATTTAAGATTTCATTTTAGATTTGCAAGCAAACAATTGTTTTGTTATACAATAGAATCATTGTTCTCCACGGAATTATGACAAATATTTTAAACAATGTTTTTGTCTGGCTTGGAATTTGTGTAATTTGTACCTTTCTACAATGACGGCGTGGCTTAAAAGAACGAAACTTGCAGAAACAAAAACAAGAATAGTATATATATCCAAAATGGCACTTAAAATATTTTTAATGAATGAAATAAATATCTAAATTGTTGTTCAATTGGGGGGAAAATTCTATTTGGTAATTGTTTTAATTCCTCATAATCGTTAAATAAATGGCTTTTTAAACGTCCAAGTAAAGAAAATATATGTTGAATTTTTAAAAATTAAATGTATTCGTTAAATATAATTTAAGTATGATTTATATTTATTCAGAATAATTTCTAAAAATTCTTTAAGGGATAAAATAGTTTTTATAAGAATTTCTTTTAAATTTGTTTGTAATGAATTGGTTCAGAATATCGCGCAAAAAGCTAAAAAAGAATGCCTTCGTTTAGTTTTTTAAGAAATCAAAAGAAGTTTTCAGAAAAATTATTGGGTATATTTGGTACATTTTTTAATTCTATTTCAGAATTTTAATTTAGAAAATAAACAATAATTTTAATCAGCGAGTCATATTTGCATTTTTATTTTACTGATACGTTTTTATAAATGTGTCCCAATATTCCTTAAAATGCAGTTTTTAAAATCCTTGCATAAATAAAATCATGGCTTAAAGTTTTCAAAAGTAGATAGACAATTTTTTTTTAAAAAAATCACGCTAAAAAATATTTAGATAAATATAATTTGTAAATTTTCTGTCCATAAATTTATATAAAATATGTCCATTTGATTATTGACATAATTTTACTTTAAAAATATTACTGTATTTAAATGTGCAACTAACAAAAACAAAAGCAAATACATTTTTTTAAAAAAAAAAGGTGTTTTTCATTATATATAATGTGATTATATATTTTCAAAGATGAATTTTCTATTAAAAGTTTATAATAATCACGCTGAAGAATTAAAATTAAAATACAATTGTTCAAGAGGTTTGAATTTAAATGTACATAATTTTTTTTATAATTGAGGAAAAATACATTAGAAATTTTTTAAATTTTCAGTCATTTGAAATTAGATACTAATTAAATATATGAGTGTATTCTAAATTCTATGTATGATTTGAATATTTCTTACTGTTATAATATCGTAACTTAAGAAACAATTGATATTTAAAAATAATACTTTGAACATAAAGTATTCTGTTTCTAAATATGCTACTTTCAGTTTTGAATAAAATTTTGGGTATTTTTTAAATTCCCATAGAATGTGCTAAAAGAAGAAAAAAATCAAATTTTTTCATAATGTAAAAAAAAGAGCTATAAAATTTTTTTTAAAAAAAATTGACAGTAAAATATTTATTTTATTTTCATGTTAGGTTTTTTTAAGAACATGAAAAACGCCTGATAGCTATTAATGAATAACAACACTTTGGTGTAATATTTTTGTGAGTGTTTAAAGAATTTGTTTTATGCTACCTTCAGTTTTGAGTAAAATTTAATTTTTTTAAAAAAAAAATGCTATAACTTCTGGTAAAAAGCACAAAAAAAAAATTAATGTAAAACACTTATTTGATTTTCATATCTGATTGTTTTAAGAACATCATAAAAAATTATAATATGTCTGACAACTATTAATGAATGATAATAATTTGGTGTGACCTTTTTTGGTAGCTTAAAAATTTATTTAAATATAAATTTTTAAATCTCATATATTAAAAGCTAACCTAAACAACATTTTCTTGCTATTTGAAATGTAAATCAAAATAAATAACTCAATAAATCGTTCATCAAAGTATACATCACAACCTTCTTACTAGAGCAGCGTAATTAATTAATTTTGAAATAATTCGAAAGAACAACCGAAAAGGATAGAGAGAATAAAAATAAACACTTCACTGTTTTTATTTCCACCCCTATTACAAATCCAAAGCGATCGTGTTTTTGAAGAAAGAAAACTAAAATTCTTTGAGATGGGCGAAAAAGTGAATGAAACTGCTTTCTTTCTGTAAACCGGAATGTAAGCAGCATTCTACTTGGGAAAACGGAAGAAAGTTGACAGCAGTGGGAAAAGATAATTGCCTCCAATAAAAACAAATACTTGCATTCTGTTAAATGCAAAAGTAATTGCTCGATTTTCTTTCTCAAATAAGTCAGGAGTGCCAGTGAATATGTACATTTCAAAGCATATGCCAGTCTAGCCCCGAAGGTAGTAATAAAGAGTGTTCCGTTTGACATGGTTAGACCGATGAATGACGGTGAGAAAAGGAGTACGTGCTCGTGGCTTCCTTCTTTCTCCGACTTTTCTTCTTTTTTTTTCAGATTTTAACCAGAGATCAAGTATGGCCGATAGTTCGAACAGTTAATTAGTCTTTTTGAGATCTTTTTTAGTTAAACCAATCAGTGTATCTGATCACGATATCATTTTAATCCCATCAACACATTTAAGGCCTCTCGGAAATAGAGGCAAGTTTTCGGGAAATAGGTAAAGAAAAATAGGGGGCGTAACTACCGCCGTATCAATGATACGGGGCCCTTAAGCTAGAGGAGCCCCGACATGTGTAACTACAGTCCCACTAACAGGGTTCTCATACCTAAAAAAGACTTCCCGAAGGAATTTTGGTACAGGGCCCACTCAGAACTAGAAGAAAAACCACTTACAGCAAAATCCGATGCATAACGCGTACCTATATTTTCAAGATGCATTATTTAATTTATAGGTATATTCGCCGTATAACGAGCCCCCTTCCTCTCCCTTTTTACGATGAAATCTGACCTAAACGTGTAAAATACTTTTATGTTTTGAAGTCATTTATTCGAGATATTTTATAAAAGGCTTTTGAAAAAAATATACTTCTAGATATTTATAATTTTACACTTCTAGAAATGCAACTCTTTAAGGTCACAAGGTATGTCATTTCTTTAAAATAAACAGCATTTCGATATATGTAGTTTTAATTTTTTTTTATGCTAATCTCTTTTTTTAATTTTGCAAAGCTATAATTTTTATACCCGGCTTATAACGCTCCTCCGTAAATTTCGATCCTATTTTTGGTGCTAAAAGTGCGCGTTATACGCCGGATTTTACGGTATATATTTATAATGGAAGCAACTGAAATGAAATTTCAAGGCCCCATAAAGACTAGAGATTTTTTTTATTCCTATTTTATTAATTTTCTTTTGAATAATTTAAGTTGCTGCATAATTTACTGAGTGATCTAGTGTGAAACAAATGACTTTTGTTCTTGTAATTCTTTCTTTGAGGTTATAAGCTATCATTTCTTATTTTAAGTATCAAGTATTTGCACTAAGATTTTGTATTATTTTATCGATTATTGACAAAATCAATGGCGTAACATGCACCCTCGTAGGATACTCGTAAGGATACGAGGGGACCCAAAGCCTGACTGACGCCAAGTATCAAGAGCGATTGGCGATGGGCCATGTAATTTTGAATCTCTGTCGAGTAAAGAGGAAGACACCTGAGCTAGTACCTCCATTTCCAAAATTCCACACCATGGTAACGTGAGGACTTTGAACCACGATGGATTAAGCTCGCATCAACCTCTCTACACAATGTCATTTACACATCTTCAGTGTCACCAGGACTGTCGTCACGAGTTCTTGATCATAACCACTTGGCTTCATCAATCTTCTGACGCCAGTAAAAACATGTGTACACGCGACATGTTAAATTTGTCATGACTTAAAGCCCTCACGTAGTCGGGGAAGTTTGGAGTACGTGATGCCAGTTCAGGTGCCATGTGTGCGTGTTATCCTAAATTAAAATTCCATATAAATTAGTTTTTGAACATAGGTAAATTCTTTATTAGCAGTATGCACAAAATAAATACTTTTAAGGCTTTATTTTATGGGAAAGAGTCTCTAGCTATTCCTTTTCGAAGTTTAAGTTGTATAGACTACCAGGCTTTTTTTTTTTCGGGGGGGGTAAGTCATACACCGTCCGAGATTCCTATTCTTACGGAATACGATTATGATATTTTACGAGGCACAATAATTATACATAAAAAGTATAGATTAAATATTTACAAATTAATGGGTCAGCCTTTTTTTTTCTGTATGGAGAACTCATATATAAAAATACGAGAAAAATTATTCTATAAAAAATATGTTCGATTTTTAAAAAAAGGAAACGTGATATGTATGTAATACCCATGTCGTTCCAATTTTCAGTTCGGAATAGAAATAAAAAAAAAAATTTTAATTATTTAACGACTATAAATTAGATATGAATGTTGAAAAAAACTAAATCAACTGTTTTTATGAGTTCTTAAGCGCATCTATACTTATCAAAATGTTACTTATTCCCTGCATAATAAATAAGGGTATGAAAAAAGTGTTTGTAAAGACTGCTAATAAACTTTTTTTTTTCAATCTCTTAGTTATATATAACTTTAATTGCTACACAAAAAAGATTTAGTTCTTTCATTTTAAGTCTTGGTAATCAAATACCCTTCCATAAATATTCTAGAAATTATATTTTTCCTATCGTTCAAAAGCAACTGACCGATTTATTCAAGGCATCACTTTACGACAGTATTATTTATCAAAATACGAGAGAAATACTAATACACAATTAATGAGTATTAATCCTTTGCCTTGGGAGTTAAAGAAGATAAAATCAATGGAAAAATCTAATTTAATAAGATGTAACTAAAGCTCTCTCAGACAATGGTGGATTTAATTTGGGAATAGCAATGAATAACATCTTCAACAATTTATCCTCTAAAGAGGACAATCTCTTAAATACGTTAACCTATTTCGCATAATAACGTAAGATATTTATGAGAGTCATGAGGTTTGTATACTACCCATTGATTTTTATACACATACTTAAAATTATTATCTGTCAAGTTGCAATTTTTTTTCCGTGATTGTTCTTTTAACTGTTACATAAAATTTTTATAAGATATTTTTAAGAATTTAAATTTGTATCCTTTTTAAATTAAAAATTATTCTAATTATTAATTTAAATAGTTAGATTTAGCTAAATCTTACATAATCTTACATTTAACAATAAATCTGTCCTCTTGTTGGCATGGGGGGTAGTTTGGAGAGGGAGCAGTGGGGCTCCAGCTCAGGTGTCATCCTCGTTACTTGACCGTGGTTCAACATTATAAGGTCCGTCGTTAACAGCCTTCGTGTTACTTTATAGTATGACGTTAATAAATACTCATTCACTTTCATTTTTAATTTTAAAAAAGTATTATGATTTGAACGAATTAAGATCAAATCAGGAATATAAGTATATTATAAAAAATATGGGATAAGGAAATAAAGAATAGTTGCTATCGGGATTCTTTTTATTTTCTATATAAAGGAATATTAGAATGTGTAAAAAATATATGAATAAAAAAGAAAAAATTGTGAATATTACAGGGGGGAGCATTTTTCCTTATCATGGATCACTTTATATTCCAAAAAATTAGTTTTATTAAGAAAGGGGAAAAAATTGTGACTAATGTTTTAATAAACATTTATTTCGGACTTTTTTTTTTAGAGAAACAACTCTCAACATTTAAAAAGATGCTAAAATTAGTAGTTAAGTGATTAAAGTTCGAAAACAAATCAGCAACCTGAAATTTGAAATTTATTTTCGATTCTCCTCAAAAATTAACTTACTCCTTTATTACTCAATGCTGTTTTAATCTCTGTGAATATCTGGAAAAAAAATTGACATGCGCTTGAAGGTGGAGACCTTCTGAATATATTATTTCAAACCGGATGTCAGTGTGATTTATTGCATATAGTGGCAATGACCTGCATTGAGACAAGAGTTTTATCTGTTTCTAATACTTTGAAAAGGTTAGGTAAAACTATTCCAAGCAGTTACTTAGAAGACGTACTTAAGTTTTTTAAAACGAAAGTATAATAGAATCTTCAAGATTGCAAACTTAACTATTTTTATAATAAAAATATAATTTTTATTAAAATGGAGAATTGAAATATAAATATTGTTTTGGGAATTATTTCTTACAAAGAGGACTCAATAAGTCTTTTTGCTCTAACAAAA
This sequence comes from Trichonephila clavipes, assembly GCA_019973935.1. Classification (NCBI taxonomy): domain Eukaryota; kingdom Metazoa; phylum Arthropoda; class Arachnida; order Araneae; family Nephilidae; genus Trichonephila; species Trichonephila clavipes. Next base: position 1,400,348 of record BMAU01019659.1, read on the forward strand.
AGTAGATTCATAAACGATTCTATAAATATAGTGCATCTCAAAACTTTTAGCAAATATTTTTTGTTTTATTTCTTCCTTTCTAATGAGGCTGCGTATTAGAAATTACCATTGCAGACCTAGTACATTCTCCAGTTCCATTATCTCTCATGGTGCCATTATAAAATTAAATTTTTACCATTATTATTAAATATTGTTTTCTTAATTAAAGTGGAAGTAAACAATTATTTAATCTCCATGAAAAATTGTGGTTAATGGCTGATTGTGAGGCTTAGTAGTTATACCACATGTCAAATTAGAACTGCTGAGGCAAACACAAGAGCTCAGTTTCTTATAAATTCTTATTCGCACTCATATCACCTGTATTTGAAAAACAGCGCATCTCTTTAAATACAAATAGTAACCATCGTATTAGTTTGTGGAGATCAAATAAAGTAGATTTCGTGAATATGGCACTTAAATTCAAGGATTAATTTAGTCCGGAAAAAACTGAAAAACAATGAGATGAACAAGTTATTTTTCACAATTATACAAATAGAATCTACAAGAAAGGAACTACCTGTGTTTTTTAGTGTATCTCAGTAAATTCTTTTTTTTTAATACTTAAATATGTATTTGCGCAAGTATGAATTTAAAGAAAATATTCGGAAGTTTAAGCATTTCTGAAAAATAATGGGCTAATTAAATGTTGATAACCAGATAAGAGCCTCACATGATTATATAACATACGATACTTACCAATTATTAAATATTTTACGTGTAGAAGTTGTGATACCCCCTCCCTGGGGGTACCATCTCTTCATCTACGCTATCTAGATTTGTAGGAAGGCAAGAATTGATCACCCAGTTGGCCAGAAATACATCCAATTTATTATTATCCAAATATATTGAGCAAAGCAAGTCTTACAATAGGAAAGCAATCAGGAGTGATATAACGTATCCCTAAATTCTATGTAAATAAGCGGCTGGGGTATCCTAACCACTTATCTTTAACCAAAGTTATCCCATGAATCTTAATCCTCCTTAATTTCCTCCTGAAAAAAAAGTCCATTAATTAAAGTCCATTCTATAATTACGCTTCTAAGTTTAATAATTCTTTACCATCAGCTCACGGCGCTCAGCATCTCAGCTTCCTTTCTCCTTCTCCCCTTTAATTGTGCGAAATCAGTGGACGCCCCCTGCACTAAAGCCTAACCAAATATTTCGAACCAATCTTTAGCTCTTCTTCTAAAATGACCCTTTAAATATGCACACGCCAAATTGCTGGGTATCTCATAGAACCCGACATTATTTTCTATGCATTCCAAAAACTCCTCGACATTTTCTGACCCAGAAAAAAAATGTTCAGGCAAAACCCTGAATCCTGATCCGACTCCTACCTCGGGGTTGGGGAAATTAAGTTGCCCTTGGGCCTCACGTTGGGCGCCATTGTGGTACCCCAGGGAGGGGTGTATCACAAAGTTTTGCGAGGGAGGGTATCAGCTTAGGTGTCGTCCTCGTCACTTGACCGTGGCTCAAAATTCTGAGGTCTGTCACCAATAGTTCTTATGTTGCTTCAAAAACGACATAAACAAAAATAATATGGTGCCGATTGAAAATTAGAAAAGTGTGATAAAGCAACTCAGAGAGAGAGATGTCGTCTTCGACGTTTAAAAGTGTTCAAATTTATGAGCTTCGATTCCAGTAACCCCTTGTAAGATGCTGATTTAGACCAAACCTAAATCTTTAGGACATTAACATTGGGGAATTAGAATATTAACACAACCTATAGGCTATTGACTTTTAATTTTATAGCCGTGAATCAAACAACAAGAATATCTCAGCAATAACTCTCCTTACCTTATTACGGAAGTGCCTAAAAACTATCTTATATTTCATACTCAGGCAATTTTTCAATATCTACTATTAGCTCACACTCTCTATATATTTATTTCTTTATTTGTCTTGCTGGAATTTCCAATCGTTAATAAAATACATTTTAAAGCGCTCGATTGAGCTGAAATTTTTTTATACATGATTATTATGGATGGCAATACAATAATTTTTTTAATTATAATTAATAAAAATTAATTGATTAAAACTAATTATTCAAAGAATTACAAATACAGCCACGTTGGCATCATTTTTTGGCGACTTGTGTCAAAACTTGAAAAGGTTTTTTTCTCACGTTTTAAAGCATTCAGTTGAACTGAAATTTTATATACACGATTGTTTTGGATGACAATACGATACTTTAATGATAATGAATAAAAACTAATTACCACTTAATGTTGTGATTCTGTCCTGTGTATATACATATTTATAGTAATTGTAACTATTTAATAAAAAGCAGCTAAAATATAATTTTTCGTTGTTGATCTAAGTAGGAATTGACTTAAAAAAGATTTTTTTATATTATATTTGTTTCTTATTTCATGTGATGGTCATTGCAACGTATAGTCATACAATACTCTGTTTCCAGCTAAGTTATTTTGGAGACCTTATTATTTATGGTATGGGTGATTACTTCAGACAGTACAGTAACCGTGCTTCCTTTGAAATATAAAGCAATATTTATCTCAATAACACTAACTGCGCAAATTTTAAAAATTTACATTTTGGCAGGTCAATTTGCTTAGCAAACGAAAAAGTCCCTAGCTATTGCTTCAAGAAGAAATGGCTTTTCCACTGCATTCCTATCTCATTGACACAACTGTCATTATCTTAGTTTGAAAATTATTTCAGCAAATTAAATTTCAAAGAAACAGTATTCATAAAAATAATAATTAAAAATTACTTCCATATTTCAAAGAATCACTTAACCTCTATTTTCCCTAAACATTATTCAAAAAAATACTCTTAAGTGCAGAAAAATTTCTTTTCAAAAACATAATATGCATAAAATTGGTTCGTTGCTTAAGAATTTAAATTATATTTATTTCGACAAGCATTCGAATATGTCATTTTCCACGCACAAGAAAACGCAACCAATTTCTTTGATAAAGTAAGACTTTCCCTAGTTGATGGAATTTTATGACTACTTAATACTAAGCGAATCGTGACTAACTTTTATGATTACTGAAATCATTACATCATTTGAAAAGCAAATTACATATTTTTTTAATGCGTACTTCAACGAAATGGGTTTCCGGTAGTCTAATACATTTATTCTCCAAAATAGATAGACCACAAATCACTTATCTTCTCCTCAAACCACCCAACTTTTCTTACTTCACACAATAACAAGTAGGGCAGGAAGAAAACAAGGTTCGCGATCTCATCTCTCTATCTGCCTTTCTCCTTTTTTCACATCTTCCCATATAATTAGTCAAGAATAAGAGAGTGAGCTAAACTTCCAATAAAGAAAATCTGGAACGATAACACACACAGCTGTCTGGACCCGTGTGTGATAATTCCAGACATCGTTCAACCATTATCTGTGTCGAGTAGAGAAAAGATGTATTATTTGAGGCATTATTTATATGCGTTTCTTTTCTTCTTAAATTGTCTGTTTTATGACAAAGAATTGGCGTGGGATGCTTCGAGCGGCTCTTTCTTGTTCGCCTGTCTTTAATGAATTGTACGTAGTGCGTACGAGGAGAAACAAAATGTTGCAGCATTGTATTAGTTATCAAATATCAGAATTAGATTATAGGATTAACGTGCAGGGTGTTCATCAAGTTTAGTTACTGCTTCAATGTATAAAATGATATCGCACAATAACAAAAAGGATGCATTGCTAGTTTCTTTTTTTGTTTGTTTGGGGTTTTTTTGTAATACAGCTGTAAGCATTCCGTTAAACGGTATTCACTTAACCTCCCTGTTAACTAAAAAAGTGATGTGTACATTACTGTTCAAAATTAAGAGAATTTTTAGATTTCGTTGGTTATCTCTAAAACCACAGAGTACAGATTTTAAGAAAATTCGGTACGCATATAGGGGCTGATACAGTAGCGCACACAGGAATTTTTCGAGGGGGGGTCCGGGGTTGAAAGTTCACCATTCTTGTATCATGCATGCTCCTTTAGATTTTGTCGATTTTCGGGAACAAAACACAGTAAAAAACTAATTATTGAATAAATAATCAGCATTCATTAATAAAATTAATCATTAATAACAAATACTAATTAAATTTTACGTACTATATACTTAGAGTTATAATCAATCGGAAAAAATATTAAGGGCTTTGGGGGGGATCCGGAACCCCAGGACCCCCCCTTGTGTGCGCCACTGGGCTGATATAATAAAAAATAATTACCATTCAACAATTTAAATATACACTCATGATCGTGTCTAACACTCATCGAAGTCAGAAGTTATGAAACAGCAGCTGCAGAATATAACAAAAAGAAATGGTTAATAGGGGGTATGGTCCCCTTCTTTCAGATAAGCAGGCCTCACACCATGAATCTATCCCGGAAACAAGGGAATTTATGAGTTCTTATGATAATTAACCCCACTCGTTCAGCAACTCCGTTTTCAAGCCTTGGATGGTTCTCAGAGGGGGTTTGTGAGTTGCAATTGCCCTCCGCAGAGCGCTCCAAGCATGCAGTATACTGATGAGGTCCTCAGATATAACAGGCCAATCCATTCGGTGAATATCCTCACTTTCAAGAAATTCGTCGACTAGATGAGCTCTATGCCCTCCATTAAAATAAAATCAGGGGTAACTGAACCCGTGAAAAGGCAAACATAGGGCTCCAAGACTTCATCCCTGTACCTAACTGCAGTCGTAGTGCCTCTTGCAAAGACATAGAAGTGAGTGCGGCCATCCAACGTGATACCTGCCCAGACCATTAAACCTCTTCTACCGTAATGGTCGATTTCTCGGACATTGGAGGGGAGGTAGAAAGTCCCTGATTATTTCCCTGTGAAAGTACGGCAAGAATACATGGAAAGAACCAGGGACCCGCTACGAACATATTATTAGAAAGATGCTGAGAAACAGATCGCTGTACGATTATTATTATTTTTTTTGTAAAGAATGTTTTTTTTTCAGGTATAGAAGTTTAAGTTGGCATTACTTTCCAAGATGGCCACCGATTTAACAGCTGTCAAGTGATTTATTCTCAGTTTGGTTTGGCAATTCATCATGAATAGACTCACGCCTGAACAACGCTTTCAAATTGTGCAATTTTATTTCGAAAATAATTATCGATTTTCATAAGCGAATTTTGTTTAGCGATGAAGCGCACTTCTGGTTGAATGGCTACGTCAACAAACAAAACTGCCGCATTTAGAGAGAAGCTAATCCACAAGTGTATGTCGAAACACCGTTACATCCAGAACAACTGACTGTTTGGTGCGCTTTATGGGCTGGTGGAATCCTTCTTCAAAAACGATGAAGGCCACAACGTTACAGTCAATGGTGATAAGTATAGAGCCATGATTACTAACTTTTTCATTCCTGAATTGAACAATCATGATGTCCAGGAGCTGTGGTTCCAACAAGACGGCGCAACATGTCACACAGCTCGTGCCACAATCGATTTATTGAAAGATACGTTTGGTGACCGCCTAATTTCACATTGTGGACCTGTGAATTGGCCTCCAAGATCTTGTGATTTAACACCGCTAGACTATTTTCTGTGGGGCTATGTAAAGTCATTGATCTATGCGGATAAGCCACAAACACTTGATCATTTGGAAGACAACATTCGCCGTGTTATTGCCGATATACGGCCACAAATGTTGGAAAAAGTCATCGAAAATTGGACGTCTAGATTGGACCACATCCGAGCCAGCCGTGGCAGTCATATGCCAGAAATCATATTTAAAATGTAATGCCACAAGATTATCTTTCGAATAAAAAAAATTCATGTCAAACGAATAATACATCGTTGTTTTATTGCAATTTAAAGTTCTATACCTCTAAAAAAACACCCTTTATTATATATCAGCCCTATATACTTACCAAATTTTGTTCAAATCTGTCCAGCAGTTCTAGAGATAACCGACAAAATCTAAAAAATCTCTTAATTTTGAACACCGGTGTACATGCCTTCTATCCCGTTGTATTGGCGCATAACCTGCTGAGTTGTTTTTTATTATTAAATACTATGTTCACTAGCATTAATTATATATCTGTTTTTTGTGGTTTGACTGTACCACAAGCTCTCGGTAAAATATATTCAAATATTTTTTCTCCAAAATAATTACACCCGCATGCGTATGTGTGTAGAGGGAGATATATATCTTTAGATCTTTTTGTCGCTGTGTATAAAGGAATTCAAAAAAAGGGGGAAATTTCAGAACATAAAAAAATTATTTAATGTTTTGGCAAACTAATATTATATTAGAAGAAAAAGAAAGAAGAGAAAAGAAAAGAAAGAGAGAAAATATATTCAAAAAATGTATACATAAAAATAAGCAATTAAAGAAGAAAATTATTACATTTCTAGGATTTCAAAAGCTGTATTTGTTTCGGAAAATATTGCGTTTCAAAAATATTTTTTGTAACTTTCAAACGGTATAAAACGCTATTGAATATACAATAAGAGTAGTCAATTAGGTTATAATATCAAAGAATGGCTTAACTGGTAATTTAAACTTTCATCTTACATTATTACTTGTTTAAGTATACCAGTGTAAAATTATGTAGATTATGTATATTTTCTAAGACGAAAACATAAAAAGTGGTTTTAAAAATGTAATGCCAACATAAACATTTTTAAAAAATGTCATTTTTTTGCAGCAACGGTGAAAATGCTAAATAGTTCGCAAATAAATAAAACCTAAGGGATGATTTTTAAAAATGGGTGAGGGGGGCTAAAGTAAGAAATTTTATTTTTTAAATACGGAAACAAAAAAAACATGAATGGACAATGTTTTAAAATTTAGATTAGATAAAGTATAGGATTTTTTAATATATATGTAATAGAACATCCTACTTTTAAACTTTTGAATCATTTCAATACCAAGTTCATTCCTGACATATTTGACTCAGTGAGGGGAAAAAAGGTTCATAAATAAAGAATGCTAAATGATTTTAAAAAAAAATTGTAAAGGAAAACAAGTGTAATATAAAAAAAAAATTTCAAAAGTCAATTCCTACTTAGATCAACAAAGAAAAATTTTATTTTAGCTACTTTTAATAAATAGTTACAGTTAATATAAACATGTATATACATAGGACATAATCACAACATTAAATGGTAATTAGTTTTTATTAATTATAATTATTGTATTGTCCTCCAAAACAATCGTGTATATAAAATTTCAGTTCAACTGAATGCTTTAAAACGTGAGAAAAAAACTTTTTCAAGTTTTGACACAAGTCGCCAAAAGAGACTCTAAGTTGCCAAAAATGATGCCAACGTGGCTGTATTTGTCATTCTTTAAATAATTAGTTTTAATCAATTAATTTTTATTAATTATAATTAAAAATTATTGTATTGACATCCAAAATAATCATGTATATAAAATTTCAGCTCAATTGAGCGCTTTAAAATGCATTTTATTAACGATTGAAAATTCCACGAAGATAAATAAATAAATAAATATAGAGAGAGTGTGAGCTAATAGTAGGAATTGAAAATGAATTTAACTTTGAACAATTAAATCCTATGCATCAAAGGAAACATTTAAACACAATCAGCTCCAAATGAAAACAGGAAATGGATTTTAGTTCATGTCGGATCGTTTGAGTAATCTTGTTTATATTTCAGCCTCGGGTGTCTAGAATTATTATCTAATTGAATTAGCTGCATCTTATGCTAAGCTCTAAGACGCGTTTCGTTATCTTTTAAGACATAACTTCAAATTCAAAATTACTGAATACAAAATCAATACAGAAAAATCTGAAATATAAACATTAAATTTAGTACGTTAAACGGTTCAATACACTTTCACAAAAACGAACACCATAAAAATTTACTTCCTCCTTTGATTTGATGGATACAATGAGAAAGGTGGAGAATAAATGATTAGCTTTCAAAAGTCTAGAAAAAACCAGTCTGGAGTGAAAACAAGCCTATCTTCTCTACAGACAAAAATCGCTTTTTAAAAGTTACCGCTCGAAGAAAGCTATGAGAAACTGTCATGATCCTTGACCGATCATGAAGAAAAAATGTTCCTTTTCATATTGCTCAATAAAATATGTTTCGAAAATCTAGAACACAGTAAATTTATCATTTTGAAGTCCAGGTGTATTTTTTACCTTGAAGTTTCTATTTTAGACTTGGTTATATTTGAGTTTTGCTTTTTAAATCCATACTTCAAACTTTTTTCTAGTATATATGTGTGGTATATTTAACTGTAACCAGTTAAAGACTTAACTGTGACTGAGTGGAGGATTGTATATAAATAACACGCAACTATGAAATTGTATCGGTATTTATAGTAATGTGTTGTACAGTGAAGTAGATATACACTCTGTCGCAAAAAATATATGCACCCAGAAGAAATCAAGCTACAATCACGAAACTCGGCAAGAATGTAGTCTGGTAAGAGATATGCAAATGATTAAAATTTCGAAGCCAATGAGACAAGGCTATGTGCTATGCGCATATTAGTTGCGCAACTGGGAGAGTTTAAAAGCATGAGTACGAGCGCCGTACGGCTATCCAAACGAATCGGATGACTTTGATAGACGATATTGAGACTTATGATGCCTCTAAGACGTAACCGGCGGCAGTACGAGCAGCTGACGGACTTTGATAGGGGCCGCGTTAAATAGGCCTCAGAGAAGCAGGTTGGTCGAATAGACGTATCGGCCGCCACCTTGGTCGGAGCGATATGGTAGTTGCTCGGTGTTGGCAACAGTGGATCACAGAAGGTAGAGTGTACCGTTGCGGAGGGTCAGGACGTCCCAGGAACACAAATCATCGCGAGGATCGTGCAATCAGAAGAGTGGCCACTTCGGCACCAACAACGTCGCTAGCATCGATTCAACGCCACTTACCTCCTTCCAGACATCCCGTGCCATCAAGAGAAACCATAAGGAGACGACTGACCGAAGTTGGCTTGAGGAGCCGACGTCCGCTAAGACGCTTACCACTGACCCCACATCATAGGCAGTGTCGACTGGATTTTTGCCGACCTCGGGCAACTTGGAGTGTGACAGACTGGAGACGTGTCATCTTCAGTGATGAATCCCGATTCAGTCTCAGTGCTGATGACCACCGCACACGTGTCTGGAGGCGCACCGGTCAGCGGTCCGATCCGGCATTTATTGTCGAGCGGCATACAGCAATTTCACAAGGTGTGACAGTGTGGGGAGCAATTTCTTGGGACACACGATCATCTTTAGTGGTCCTTCAAGGCACTTTGACAGCTCGCAGATACGTGGACGATATTTTAACGCCGATTGTGCTACCCATGCTATCAAGTCGCCCAGGTGCCATTTATCAACAGGATAATGCTCGTCCACATACTGCGCGACTCTCCCAACAATGTCTTCAAGGATATGACGTCCTACCATGGCCTGCCAGGTCACCAGATCTTTCGCCAATAGAGCATGTCTGGAACGCGCTGGGAAGGCAACTGCAGCCGTCCCGAGATACAGGAGAATTAACTGCGCAGATGCAAAGACTATGGCAGGATCTTCCCACAGGGTGTCATAAGTGATCTAATTGAATCGATGCCACGCCGAATTTCGGCTTGTATAGCTGCCAGAGGTGGCTTTACTACTTACTGATTTTTAACCTTTTGCAAGCTGTAACCGCTTAATAAAATGATATTTTGTTCTGAATTTTTAATCATTTGTTTATTTTCATATACACTACATGCATACCAAATTTCGTGAATGTAGCTCAATTTCTTCTGGGTGCATATATTTTTTTATGACAGAGTGTATATTAAAATAATATTTTAAGAAGGAAGTCGCTCAAATGTGCATCTAATTATAGTTTGAACTCACACAACACAACAGTTGGCGACGAAGATGGGATATATTGGAGATTCTTTTGGATAAGGCATTGCCTGAAAACTGCTCAAGGTAAAGGAAATTTTTTCTCTCTCTTTAATCGGAAGGAACCATGGAACAGCAAATAGCAGACTTACTCCGGCAGAATCAAGATTTGATTCGAGTGCTGCAAATTAGAGACGATTCTCATAGTCATAAAGTAACTGTGCAATTTGACAAATTTGATAAAGAAAATGAAAATTTCGATAGTTTCATTGAAAGATTCGAAACTTACTTAGATGTACAGAATGTACCAATAGCAAATCGAGCTAAGGTTTTTGTTTCGTCTCTTAGTGCAAAATTGTACCAGTTACTAAAGAATTTGCTTGCACCTGACATTCCTTCCGACCAAACGTTAGATAAATTAAAAGATGCACTTAAGAAACATTTGACCCCAAAACCTTTAATTATACCTTCTCGTCACAAATTGTTAAACAGAAAACAGACTGAAGGGGAAGGTATTAGTTTACATACATTGCCGAGCTTCGGGCCCTAGCAATGAATTGTGATTATGATAAAGATATGTTAAATATTATGTTACGCGACGTATTTGTAAGCGGGTTGCGGGATAAAAATGATTTTAGATCGATTATTTGAGGAAGATAATATTAATCTCGAGAAAACGCTAAATATAGCACTGGCTATGGAAAAAGCTTTTAGAGGGACAAATGATATTATGGGCCGAGCAATAAATTCAATGCAAACTTTTAAAAAACACATGGATAAAAAATCCAATTTTACAAAAAGCCGAAAGAAAACATTATATTGTTCACGATGCACAGGTACCAACCATGCAAAAGAGAATTGTAGATTTATTACAAGTAAATGTAATTTCTGTGGGAAAATTGGGCACATTAAAAAGGCATGCTTCGCATCTAAAAAGGCAAATGCGAAATCGGTTAAACAAAAACAGGTAACTCTATTAAATGAAGTTGAAGATAGAAATAGAATTCCACTATACGAATTAAAAATTCAGGATTATATATTACACGAGGAAGAACCAAAACGACCTCCAATTATGATAAATTTAAAAATTGAAAACAAAAGTTGTTCTATGGAATTAGATACGGGGGAGCGGTTAGTGTATGAGTATTGGAAATTTCAGGAAAATTTCAAATAAACCAATTAAACCTACAAATATAGTTTTTAAAACATATAAAGGAGATTCAATTATACCATTAGGATATGTTACTGTAAGGGTACAATATAAAAATCAAAAAGTAAGCTTGAACTTATACATTGTGAAAGAAAACTTAGATACTATTCTGGGTCGGGAATGGCTCTATAAAATTCATTTAGATTGGCCGGCTATTAAAGCTTTTAGAGCAAAAAAACTGAACAAAATTTAAATAACCTTCTAAGAGAGTATAAGGATATTTTCGATGATAAATTAGGAGAAATAAACAATTATGAGGCTAAATTAAAACTCAGATATGGAGTAAAACCTATATTTTGTAGGGTTGAACAGTACCCTTTGCTCTCAAAGGTAGAGTTGAAAACGAAATTGACAGACTTGAAAAAGAGGGTATCATAGAAAAAGTCGACAGCTCTGAATGGGCAACCCCAGTAGTCCCTGTTGTTAAATCCGATGGTAGTATAAGACTATGTGCTGATTATTCAGTAACCCTGAATCCAAATTTAATTGTTCCTCAGCATCCTTTACCAAGATTGGATGAAATTTTTGGTAGTTTAAATGGGGGAAAACAATTTACAAAATTAGATTTTAAGCATGCATATTTGCAAATGAAAGTCCATCCCGACAGTCAAAAATTAATGACTATAAATACCCACAAGGGATTATATATTTGTAAAAGACTTCTGTATGGATTAAATGGGGCACCTGCTATTTGGAAGCGCTATGTTGACGGACTATTTCAGGGTATGGATGGAGTCAAGGTCTTTATGGATGATGCTAGAATAACAGGAGCGATGAAATTTCGCATTTTACAGCTTTAGAGGAATTTTTAAGAAATGTAGAGAACACGGGCTAAAGCTTAATTTAAATAAAAGTAAGTTTTTCCAAAATGAAATAAATTTTCTTGGGCATAGAATCGATTCAAAAGGGTTACATAAAACTGACGAAAAGATCTCAGCCGTTGTAAATGCTCCTGTACCCCGAAATGTTCATGAAGTAAAAAGTTTCTTAGGGTTAGTTAATTTTTACGGGAAATTTTGTGAAAATTTAGCTACTATTGCTAATCCTCTTAATAATTTAACAAAAAAAAATGTTAGATTTTTATGGTCGAAGGATTGCCAGGTTGCCTTTGAGCAAATAAAGAAGGAAATTTGTTCACCTAAAATTTTGGTGCATTATGATCCTAGCCTACCCTTAACTTTAGCTAGTGATGCATCTCCAGTTGGCATTGGTTGTGTTCTGTCACACGTATATCCAGATGGCTCTGAACGTCCGATTGCGTTCGCATCAAGAACTTTATCTGGGTCCGAGAAAAAATACTCCCAAATTGATAAGGAAGCTCTTTCAATAGTTTGGGCAGTAAGAAAGTTTTATCTATATTTGAAAGGTAGAAGATTCACTTTGATAACAGACCACAAACCTTTGATAGCTATTTTTGGTTCAAAAAGAGGTTTACCAGTGTTGGCAGCTACCCGACTTTTTTACATTATGCGCTCATTTTGCAGTCATTTGAGTTTGATATAATATTCCGTAAAACGATTGAACACGGAAATGCAGACTTTCTTTTTCTCGTTTACCAAAAACATCCGAAGAGCTTGAAGTTAAAGATGACATCACAATATTTCAGATGTCACAGATTGAAGCATTACCGGTTACTTCTAAGGAGTTACGACAGGAGACGAGTAAAGATATTGAGCTGGGTCCACTCTTAAGAGCCTTAAGGGAAGGTAAAGATTTGCAGGGAGGGAAGCCCAGTATACCATTGAGGATGGTTGTATTATGTACGGACAAAGAGTCTGTATTCCAAGGAAATTTCGGAAGAACGTTCTGGAAGAATTACATGCTGGACACTTAAGAATAGTAAAAATGAAGGCTATAGCTAGATCGTTCGTCTATTGGAAAAATATAGATAACGATATTGAAGAAGCCGCAAAAAACTGTGTCGATTGTGCTAGATATAAGGCTGATCCTCCAAAATCTAAAGTTCATTACTGGGAATATCCCAGTATGCCCTGGGAACGTATTCATGTAGATTTTGCTGGACCAATTTTTGAACACACGTTTTTCCTGATCGTTGACGCTCATTCCAAATGGTTAGAAGTATACCTATGAAGGTAACTACAACCAAAAAACCATCGAATGTCTTCGAGATAGTTTTGCAAGATTCGGATTACCTAGGTACTTGTCAGCGATAATGGATCTTAGTTTACATCCTATGAATTTCAGCGATTTATGCATAAAAATGGAGTTAGGCACAAAACTAGTGCACCTTTCAAACCTTCTAGTAATGGACAAGCAGAACGTTATGTTGCTACTTTAAAGCAATCATTAAGAGCTATGCATAAATACGAAGGTACTATACAGCAGAAATTAAGTACATTTTTAATGCAATACCGAAAAGCTCCTAATGTAACTACAACACTTAGTCCAGCCATGTTATTCTTAAAAAGAGACATTAGAACCAGGATAGATTTACTTTTACCTGAATTGAAAACAAAAATTCAGGATAAATTACGAAGAGATAATTTCGAATTCCGAGATAGGAAATTTGATGTTGAGATCGAGTGGCTGTGAGAGTTTACAGAGCAGCTAATACTAGATGGAAGTTTGGTACCATTGTAAACCAGGATGGCGTACTCCACTACATCATTGATGTTCAAGGAACCCTCGTGAGACGACATGTTGATCAGATCCGTTCAGTGGGGGATAAAGTGCAAGAAAACATCATTCCACTTATGCACCAGAGATTTCCATCATCAGAGGTTCGAGAAAACAACTCTAATATTCAGCATGCAGAAACGGCGGAAGATATTTCTAAGGATCGGAACAAGGAATTGGGTTCATCTTCCGTACAAGGAGTGCCATCAACTGATGTTGCGGTTCCAGATCTATCACAGTCTTCAGCTAAAGAGACTGACTCCGAGACGAGGAGTCCACCAGTTCCAGACAGGCCATTTCCTAGGCGTTCCGGGAGAATCAGGCGGCCTCCGGAGAGACTTGTTCTTTAAGGAGGGAGGAGATGTGGTATATTTAACTGTAACCAGTTAAAGACTTAACTGTGACTGAGTGGAGGATTGTATATAAATAACACGCAACTATGAAATTGTATCGGTATTTATAGTAATGTGTTGTACAGTGAAGTAGATATATATTAAAATAATATTTTAAGAAGGAAGTCGCTCAAATGTGCATCTAATTATAGTTTGAACTCACACAACACACAAATTTTCTTTTCTTTTTCATAAAAGTTTACAAAAAGTCTTTTCTTTTATATGCTCTCTATAATTCTACTTACTGTAAAATCGGGCGTATAACACGCTAATACATTTAATCTAATTTTTTTAGTTTTTAGGTATATTCGCCGTATAACGCACACTCCCTTTTTTCAATTCCTATTATTAGTTCACTCTCTCCCTATATATATAATATATATATACAGTGGCGCACACAAGGGGGGATCCGGACCCCCACCCCCTCCCCACAAAGCCTTTGATTTTTTTTTCCGATTGATCATAATTCTAAGTATATCGTACGTAAAATTTAATTAATTATTTGTTGTCAATGATTAATTTTATTAATTAATGCTACTTATTTATTCAAAAATTAGTTTTTTACAGTGTTTTGTTCCCGAAAATCGCAAAATCAAAAGGAGCATGATACAAGTATAGTGAACTTTCGACCTCGGACCCCCTTGAAAAATTCCTGTATATATATATATCGTTCAAATTTTTTCAATCGTTAATAAAATACTTTATATTCATTCGTTCAAGGGTTCAAATACATTTTTTTAAACTTGCAGTGGATGCCACTTGATGTTAATACATTTTGTCAAATATTAACTCATTAATTAAATTAAAAATGAATAAATAGTAACAAACAAAAATGATACTCCAACAGCATATACAGAAAGGAAAGTCGTTCTTTGTGTCCCTGTAGCGAAATGGATAACGCGTTGGACATTGAATCCAAAGGTTGTGAATTCGAATCCCACATGAGATGGGCCTAATTTCTGAGAATGTGATTTCTTTTGTACTACACTATTTTATTCAAGTATTAAAATGTAGTTAATAAATAAATAGTAACAAATAAAAAATAGCCCAACAGAGAGAGAGAGAGACTTTATAAAAAGGTAAATGAAAAATGGCAAAGAAAATCGCTTTCTATTTTGTCAATATTGTGATTCTGTCATATGTATACACATATTTATATTAATAGTAACTATTTAATAAAAACAACAAAAATAAAAATTTTCTTCGTTGACCTAAGTAAGAATTGACTCAAAAAAATGTTACCTTTTAAGTTTTGTAAATATCTCATTCCTTTTAAACAAATAGTATTTCGATATATGTAGATGCCTAATTTTTTTAAGGTCATCTTTTTATTTATTTTTAAAGCAATCGTTTGTATACCCGGCGCATAACGCGCACCCGTTAAGTTCCATCTTATTTTTTGGGTTTAAAGTGCGCGTTATACGCCGGATTTTACGGAAATAAAATAAGTTTTGCTTCTTTTACAATAATCTCACTTATCGATAAAAACAATTGAACAATTAAATTAGGAAATTAAAAATCAATAAGATGTGTGTAAATACCGGTTTAAATACATAAATAATTTATTTACAAAACAAATAGTGTGTATTAAATCCAACAATAATTTTTTTAAATTTTTTTAAATGCGACTCACATCATTCATGATGTTCAAAAAAGAAAAATTGATAGAAATTTCACACACATACAATAACACAGCTGACGCCAAAAAATCTATGGATTACAACAAAGTGAAAAATTAAACGTTTAATTTATCAGAAGACAAATAATTGCCTGTATATGTAAATTTCTTGCACATTTTCAGTTACATAAATTCTTTGAATATTGTTTTCTTTAAAAAAAAAAAACTAGTTTTAATAAATGAAAAATGCTAGAATAATCGACAACTAAAAAGGATAATTTTCAACTATTAAAATTTTATGTAAAAGTATTTCAATCAAATTATATTGTTTATTTCTTACACAATAAAAAAGCAGTATTACTTAATAGTGAAAAATGAATAGCTTAATAGAATCAGATAGTAATATACAATTTTCAGTGACTAGAAATGTAGTTACTTCAAGGCAGTTAGATCACAGACCAAATAAGCATGCTCTCTTTGAATTATAAGTAATTCAAAAAGTCTCTTCTAATTAAAAAAAATTAAAAAGAAAAGAGTCCTTGCCAGAAACCGCATAAAAAAAATATTCTATGATTATTTTCTTTTATTTTTTATTGCAAGTGTCTCTTTTTTCTTAAAAAAAACTAAAGACTTATTTTCAAGTGTAATTATCATCCTAATTATTAATTTTAGTTTTGTTAATAGCAACTACTGCTTACAAAATATTGTATGATAAAGAACAAACTTAAGTAATTACTTCCCAACTCTCCTTCTTTCCCATTTTATCTTTTTTTAAACTATATTTATGACGTCATTACCCGCCCACTTTTCTAGTGTTTCCTGATGTATGACTACACAGCAATACCTCGACTTACGCGAACCCGGAGTTACGCGATTTTCAGATCTCGTCGATTCGTCTTCTCTTTTTCTACTCCCCCCTATAACTGAAACGCAGGTGGAATTAGTGCCAGAACTTGAAGAAATTGGTAATGCAATTGAGGAAGTTGTTGATCTTACCAGGCAAATAAATTTAGAAATGGATAGTGATGATATTCAGGAATTGTTGAATTCTCATAATCCTGATCTGGTAATTGATGAATTCATAAAAATGCCTGAGCTAGAACAAGGTATTGAAGAAATGGAGTATTTAGACCTAATTCAATTAGAAGATCGAATACCGTTGTTGGGAATTTAACACAAGGCCTCAGTTTAACTTAAAAAGTGGTTACAAATTTTAGAAAATGCGACTCCAACGAAGAATGTATTTTTTTTTTTTTGACAAAACAAGGAATAAAAATAATATTAGCACGCTACGAGGAAATTTTGAGGGAGAAAAAAAAACTTTGAGCTGGCACAGACTACTTTGTTAGATTTTATGAAACCATCATCTAGTACATCAAAATAACTTCTGTTTGCGATTTTGTATTTATGTTATCTAAGATTTTATAAAACATTTTTTTTTTCGAAATTGTTTTCTTTCGTCTCCGACGCCAACTAAAAAAAAATTTATATGTATTTATATGGGAAATTTGTAGGCCCAGTGGTCGAGTGGTAACGTATCGTGATTCTACACCACATGTCCGGGTTCTATTCCCGGGTGGCTGGGCAAAGTCGACTCAGCCTTACATCCCCACTGCAGAGGGTCGAAAAATGAGTACCAAGCTTGCTTGGGGACTTAAACACTGGGGGTCTCGCTTCAGACTGACCACCTGATCGGGACATCTGTTCATGCACCTCAGCACCCAATGGTCACACATACTGTGATGGGCACAGTAGGCCCTGGCCCGCATGGGCTGTTGCGCCACTGAGTTTGAGTTTATGGGAAATTTACCCCGCATTACACAAATTCGACTTACGCGATTATCACTCAGTCCCACCTATCGCGTATAAGTTCGGGGTATTACTGTATATGAGATATCTAAGACCCATATAGCAGAGGTCCCCAACCTCTACGTAGCTGAACGGTACCTGTCCGAGGATCAAATGGAACCAAAAAAAAAATTTCCTTTTTTTTTCACTGTGGTGTATTTTTTTCGAGTTACAGCGATTTTCCTCGAAAATCTCTCTCTCTCTCTCTCTCAATTTATATTTATTTTCTGGTGTAACTGTATTTTATTCTGAAGGAATATTCAAAGATAATTATTAAATTAAAATTATTAAATCAAAACAATCTAATATATATTATAAATGCGAAAGTTTGTGAGTATGTTTGGGAGTCTTTCTCGCTAAAACAACTGAATGGATTTTAATGAAACCTTACAGTAATATAGCTTATACATCAGAATAACACATAGGCTATAATTTATAGCACAGGCTATAATTTATAAAGATATTGTATGAAGTGTCCAAAATAAAACGATATTTGTTAAGTAAGTAAGAAAAAATTCTGCCATCTGCAAGCAATTCTGGCGTGCGCTGTAAAAAAGGCAACCACAGCATATATCTATCTTTTGTTTGTGAAAGAACCCTTTTTGTTTTGTCTATGCAAGACTCTCACTTCTAATTAATTCCGGTGATCAGCATAATGCCTATTTTTTTATTTCAGAATAAAACTAAGTTTTGAAGGGAGAGGTTGTTATAAATCTCTCATTATTTTAATGTTTTTTTTATGATTTTATTATGCACATTTGGTAGTAAGAAATTGATCTTTTTTCAAAATAAATGCTTTTATCAGTTCTGGTACTTAAAGTAAATAAACTTTCTCTTTAACACTGCGTCATTAGGACAAATTTTCAAAATTTGTTTGTGGTTAGTAGTTGATTATAACGCTATAATTTTAATCGAATAGGCAGATATTACGTTTTTAAGTATAAAAATAATTATAACTACTGTACTGTATTTTTTGGAGTGTGTGAGTTAGTGATTAACGTCGCACTGTTCAGCTAGACGAGGGCTTTTGGCAACGGATCACGTAATTTTGAACCATGGTCAAGTGACGTGGACGACACCTGAGCTGGCACCCATTCTCCTAACTACCACACCACACCAGCTTAGAAGGAATATTCCACCAATACTTAGCATGAATATTCTTTGAAATCCACTCTTCCAAGATGTATGGCAGCACGGGTTCCATGATGAGTATTTTAGCGGGGAAGGCGAATACTTTTGTAGCAGATATTGCGTTTTCAGCGGATTGCAAAGAATATTTTTGTACCGAAAAAATAGTTTATGTCAAAATTTAAGTGTCTTATGTTTTCGTATGTTAATGAAGACCTTAGAAAATGATTTGACTACTTATTTTAAGTGAACGGTGTATATAATTAATTTTACAGTGGAATATCTTTAATTAATTTATTAGCTCTAACGGATTAAATTTTCCAAAGTGGAGTATTTTGTTAATGCATATCCCTTAATTTTAAACGTAGTGATCAAAAAAAAAATATTGCATGAAAAAAACTGCAGTAAATCATAATGCGGTTGGATAAAGTATTAACGTGCATCGCTTCCCTACACGGCAGGTCTTACAAAGCTCTAATAAAGCTCGAGCTATGAAAGTAGCTAGGCATTTGCCAACTTGACTATCGTTAACATTTCGCTATGTTTTTCATTGTGAATCGCCATTATAATTTAAGAAACGGCAGTGCTTGCCAATCTTACAATTTTAACATAAAATAAATACAACAGAAAGTAATATTAATGTATTATACTTTCAGATATAAATTATTTACACTATTTTAAGCGTTCATTACACAAAACTTTTAACAATGTGTTAGTTTTGCTGAGCAGAGATCAGCTTAGGGTAGTATTTTCAAAAATCGACCCTCAAGAGTGTTACGGGGAGTTATAAATTAAAAAAAAATCCTTTTTATGAGCTATTAGATCTACAGACTTAAAATTTAACAAAGGTGTTTTCTTTTCTTTCTTTTTTGTTCAGGTGGGATATGTAAAAGCTTTTTTTTTTGTTTAATTTGCAATTCACATTAAATTAGCTCATTAAAAACTTCTTTATCCTTCAATCTGTGTTGTTTAATTTTTCAGTTCACTTGTGCGAAGAACGGGTATACCATCTAGTCTAAAATATAAATAATAAACGTCCCTCCTCAGCGAGCCGCGGTAAGATTATCAGACTTGGACCGGTCCACTGCTTTAAAAGGGTTGGAGAGCACTGCCCAATAGCATTAAGCTGTCGATTGTATTAAAAAACACTTTCTTATAGCCTTCGCCTCTTCATTTAAAAAGAACAGGACTTGAATTTCTATAACGGTTTATGTTAATCGTTCATCGTTATGAAATCCTGCTTGCCAGATTTCAAGTCAGTAGGTTTAATAGTTCAAAAACGATTTTTTTTATTTTTATCGGCTCAGTAACCATCCGCAACTCCCCTTGTGGAGTTGGTTTCTGCAATGTCCATTATTAGCGGATCTCTATTCAACAACAGAAGCATGTTTGCCAAATTTCAAGTCTGTAAGTTTAATAGTTCCAGAAATCTTGTGATGAGTGAGTCCCTTTCCTCCTACATACATATAGTAGATCAGGATACTTAATTACCCTTAATCAGTGTTTCTCAAAGTGTGGGGCGCGAGCATATCGAAAATTTAAAGATTTTTTTTAAAAAATAACCGAAAAGAGAAGTAAAACAAAATACTTTCTTCCATAATAAAAAAAATAAACAACAACACTGATATAATTTATGTTTATCATGTGGCGTTTTTCCGTCAGCAAATAGCTATCTTTGAACCCAAAACCAAATTAAAGAAAAAAAACATTTTGTTTAATTTGCTGTATTTCCTCAATGAGAGATTTTTTTTCATTGCGTTTTAACATAAAATATTACTCGTTAAAAGAAAAGACCCTGAGAAAAATTCTAAGAAGATAAACACAATTCATCACTAAATTATTATTGAAATACTGTACATTAGTTGTAGAAAAAGAAAAGGAAGACATGATTCACTTTTCAGCCAGGCTGCATAATACATTTGCTAATCATTTGATTGACCTTCAAACTTACTGGTATGGTTAGTTCTACATTAGTTCCGTCCCATCTTTTATGTGTTTGTTTTTCGCTTAGGGAAATTGTAAATAATAAAGAGTTTTACGATATTTGGAAAAGAACTGGTTGATTTAAAATATTATTTAGTCAAGATTTATATTTTTATGAGTATTCTCAAACATATAAAGCATAGTGAAAAACGACATAATCCTTTTTAGATCATCCGTATTTTTTTCTGAATCCGAGAGTGGTGCCGCGGGGCATCTGTGATCTCTATTGAAGGAAGCTGAAACTTATCAAGCAAAAGAAGAACTTGTTGAAAGACTGCATATTATTCATGATTGAGAAACGCCATGAACATGAAACGAAAGGAAAATTTTCAAATGCTTCCTAAAGAACTCCATCAACTTAAAATATGAAGACATAAGTGTACCACAAGGTTCAGTTCGCCTTGTCAAAAAGACACAAGAAAGAAAAAGTTCAACTTATTATTTGTTCATCACCAAAGGTGTCACGAGTTCGAGCCCAGTACCACTAAAGACCCACCGTGTAGGGGAGAGATGCACGTTAAATCTGTCGAGAGCTCAAATGTCTTCTTGTTGGAGTGGAGTGGTAGTTAAAAGAGGCCAGCTCAAGTATCGTCCTTGTCACTTGACCGTGGTTCAAAATTACGAGGTCCGTCTCCAAAAGCCCTCGTGTAGCTGAACAGTGCGACATTAATATTAACTCACTCGATAATGAAATCTCATTAAAACTACAATAATTTGGAACAAAATATGACAGCTTTCCCAGCAAATGACATTTCTGTAATATTAGTGAAAAGTGTCTCTGATTTGCGTCCTTTATTAAGGTCTTGCACTTTTGAATCATTTTAGTTCAGTTTTATTGGATTTTTTCTCAAATCCTCAAAGAAAAATTGAATAGTCCTTGAAAGCCGGTAAGTATACTTTCTCTTAATTAAATTATTCACTGGAATTCCGATTTGTATCGTGTACAGTAAAAATAATTATTAACAAATGATTGGGGGGACTGTGAGTCCCCCCGCACTACCATTAGCGTTAGTATCGAGTGCGCGCCTGCTCCAGGGTTAAAACGTTTTGTAGTCTTCTCGCTTTAAATATTAAAAAGTAACACAATTATTCTTCATCGGAATTTTATATTCTTTTTCATTATTTAACATTAATTCTAAATGCTAATTCTGTGAGGTTTAAAAAATTACAGTTCTTTTAAATAGTTATTTACATTTATAGCATGTATCTAAAAAAAATCATTTTGCATTTTTGTATACAATGTCGTGCACGCAGTTTTACTCTTCTTACAGTTCAGCTATTATATCAAAAATAATGTTTTATTTTCTTAAAAAATTAACTCGTGCGAAGTGCCGGTGTTTCAGCCAGTATACACACGTTTAATGTATTAGTACTGAAGAAGGTATTTTATATAAATAATTTCTTAATACTAAATTAAGAACAAGTTTAATAATTATTAGGGACTTCCATGGGCTTGTCTTGTAGAGCAAAGTTTGTCAAAGGAAGGTTTAATATCAGATATTGACACTCTGAGTTACTTTTCTATATTTAGCTGATTTCTTAATTTTGTCTTCAAAGCAGCCACCGCAGAAAATACGATTTAACAAAGGTAGGATGTTGAAAATGGTAATAGTAAACGAAGTGCTTTTGTTTTCAGTACAGAGAATTCATCATCCATCTCTACCCAAAATTCAAAGAGCGATTTATTACAAAATTGCCTTTTAATTTTTCACTGGATGTGAAATCAATGAAGATTTCTTCTTCGGAAGTTGAGAGCCCTTCTGGAGTATCTTGAAATAGTAAGGATAGGATATCTTGAAATAGTCTGGAGCATCTCGTAACTTGCTACCAAGTTGTCCTCATCCAGAAAATACTTTTTAAAATTCTTTGCCAACATAGCTAAATGATTTTACATGGTTTTAAAAACAACTTTCACATGTTGTTCTTCAGATTTCTAAGTTTTAACACATAACGAGTTGAGGATTTTTTTTCCCATCATTTACTTCAGTAGTGGTAAATCCAAAAAATTTAAGTATTTTTGAGAATATTTCCTTGATTTAATTTACGGAACCATGCTCGTCTGTGTACTTGTTAATCCTTTATTATCGTCGAATGTTTGCTTAGAACTTAAAAATGTTTGTATGATTTTGTTTTAATCTACTGCCGTAAATACTTAATTACCGTGAATTACAATTAACGTGCAAATTAAAAAATGTACATTTAAGCTAGACTCGGTAGCTATAGAAGTATCGACTCGACCAAAACTGATTGGAATTGTAGGAGGAAAAGCATTTTTACATGTTTTGCGCAGACGTCCGATAGGTTGCCCAGACTCACGCAAACGTACCCTATAATGCCAGATGTGATTGATATGATAGAGAGCAACATAGACTAGACTATTTTTCGAATGACATTTGTACTTTGAGAAATGAATGCTGAAGGAAATAAATCTTTAATTAAATATATCATTTTGCGATCTGTTCCAATTTAAAAATTAGAGAAAGAAAAATAACACAATAATAAGTCAGTAATATATATTTTAAGTAATTTTCTTAAAATATATATTACTTAAAAGTTACATGTACAAAATTTAATATACTTATCGTATTAATTTGTACGGTTTATAATTAAGATCGTATTGTAACTTTAGCGTCTCTCTTTCAAAGTGCATTTTTATTGCAGTAAATACATTATTGTTGTACAGGGGGCGACAAAAATTATGATTGAAAATGGGGTCGCCAGTATTGAAAGTTTGAGAACCACTGCCCTTAATACATTTCTGTTTTAAATTTCTGTTAGAGTCGGCTTTCTTTGCCTCTTTAATCTATATATCGTTAAGAGAACTACTTTTGAAGCGTGAATAAGCCATCAATTTAGACAATGATCATTTTAAAAATTGTAATTTAAATAAGAATTACTCGAAAAATCATCCAGGTGTATTTAAATATATTCAGTTTAAACTGATTCTCTAATTTCGAGAATAAATAAGTTCGAATATTCTCGATAATGAAAGTGAACCTGCACGCCTCACAGTACACGAAAAAAAGGCAGTGACTCATATTCAAAATATTCAATTAAGGGCTCCTTCTAGCACACTTTTTACCAGATTAATCACAAGGTATTATCTCCAAATCAACTCTAATAAGGTGGTAACTTAATGAACTATTTACTGCGTAATATGCTTTAAGAAATTCCATATATTACTCGAGAACCTGAGGTAATGCCACCGCCGGATGTCGTTCATTATTACGTGCATTGAATGTCGTTCTACTTTTCCATCACACCCTCAAGGGTCATCAATAAAACCCCAAAAGGAAAAAGAAAGGAAAAAAACTCAAGCGTCTTCTCTTTCGTTAGCAAATCAATGGAGCAACTGACATGTTTGATGCTGATGTCACGATAATACCGCTCAAAGTTTTGACCTGTTTTGTTTTTCCAGAAAACCCAAAAGGTAAAAATTCGGTTATGAAATATATCTCTCCCTTCCCGCATTTTTCTGTACTGTCATTAGGGACAAAGTTCAACTAGAACTAAGAGTGTTAGTTTACTAAGTCATTACGAGTAATACATCAGATTCAAATACCACAAAAGAAAGTCGAAGAATGTATATTAGAAGGTACAAAAGGCGCTACAAGAATCAAAAGTTAAATACTTCTTCTAAAAATAATTAATTTTCGGACTTTCATATGGAAAATATAGTTACAATGCAATATTTTCAATCATTTACCACGTGAAATACGAAAATGGGAAAAGGGAACCTCAAACGAAGCAATTTTGAGTAAATAGAAAATTCTCTTATAAATAATTCTTGCAAGAAAACAATATACAGTAATATTCCGAACTTATGCGATAGATGGGACCGAATGATAATTGCGTAAGTCTGGGTATAGTTTCACAAATAAGTACATATACTTTTTTTTTAGTTGGGACAGGAGACGAAAGAAAGTAATAATTTAGAAAACAAAATGCTTAGTAGATAACACAAATATAAAATCGCGAACCGAATTTATTTTGATGTAGAAGGTTTCATATAATCTAATTAAGTAGTCTGCTGGATTAGAGATTTTTTTTCTCGCGCAAAATTTGCTCGTAGCATGCTAATAAATTTTTTATATTCCTTGGGTTGTTTTTTTTTAAATGAGCTCTATATTTGGAGTCTATATTTTTTTAAAATGTATAGCCCTTGTAATATTCTCCCTCTTGGGAGAATATCTCTCGGAGTGTCAGCGTGAGCTACAGGTGTAGGATTAACGGAAGAACTAGAGGCAAACATATAATCTTAATATATCTTTATTAAAATTTTCAACTTAAACTTCTAACAAATTAAATTATAATAATTAATGCGAGAGAATCTACGATGGCAAAATACGCAACACACAATATATATAGATAATAACGACTTAACCTAACTCAGACCCCTATCAATAACTGAATCACCTAAACTCAATTCTAATACAATCACTGATTCTAATATTAAATAGTCAATCCTACCTTGTTGCAGTCTGAAGAATAAATCACTAGTATCATTAAGGCAATCTTGTATTTACTTGCGTGCACTGGTATGCACCTTGGTTCTTTATATCTTTATCACTTATAACTTGTAACTTTATCCAAACTTGAATCACGAACTATATTAACATTCCTCTACTTGCCATCAACTGCCACAAATTGCCATCGAATTACCATAGATTGCCATCTCGCTTACTCTAAGTTCCGATACTTAAAAGCTTGTTAATTTGCATCTTTCATTCACACTTCACTTCTTGGATTTGATTGGAAAAGAGTTGCCATTAATTCTGGCCCAAAGAACCCAAAGGACATGTTAAAGAAAAGACGCGTAAGCCCGTCACACCCTTTTCAATTAAACTGTGGCTTACCGTCAAATTACCAACCGTCAGTCGATCTTCTGATGGAACTGGGTCTGAAGACTCATGTTCTTCAGTGTATTGCTTATGCATTTCATTGAAGTTCATCATCAGCTCCTGATTGTGGGAATCGAGTAGTTCTTGAACGTCATCACTATCCACTTCTAAATTTATTTGCCTCTGGCAAGATCGGCAAATTCTTCAATCACATCACTAATTTCATCAGGCTCTGGTACCGATTCCGTCTGTTTCAGTGATGGAAAAAAAAAGACGAATTAACGCGATTTGAAAATTGCGTAAGTCGGAGTTGCATAAATCGAGTTATTACTGTATATATTAGGTTGGAGAAAAAGAAATCCATTGTTTTTCCATGAAATTCAAGGCTTTATTTAACATGTTTCGGATTGTCCGATTTGGGTCAAATATGCACCATTTTGTTTCATAATTTGTTGCTATTTTGAAGGTAGCCTCATAATGCTTCTCTCATAGAAGTCTTGGTCCTTATTGGCGAAAAACTCTAGTAATCGATTTTCATAATCTTCTCTTGATCCCAATTCCTTATCATTCAGGAAGTTTGGCAATGCAAGAAAAAGGTGGTAATCGCTTGGTGACAGATTTGGACTACATGGTGGATGCATTTAAACTTCCCAACCAAGCTCCCAGAGTTTCACTACAGACGTGAGGGCTGCGGTAGCCCAGTGGTTAGGGTATCGGACCATGGCAGATATGTCATGAGTTCGAGCCCAGTACCACTAAAGACCCGCCGTGTAAGGCAGCGATGCACGTTAAATCTGTCGAGCTGAAACGTCCTCCCATTGGTGTGGTGTGGTAGTTAGGAGAGGGGGTGCCAGCTCAGGTGTCGTCCACGTCATTTGACCATGGTTCAAAATTACGTGGTCCGTCGCCAAAAGCCCTCGTGTAGCTGAACAGTGCGACGTTAATATTCAATCAATCAATTCACTACAGACGTGTATGGCCTGGCGTTGTCCTGATGGAACTCAACACCTCTTCTGTTGGCCAATTCTGGCCGTTTTTGGTCAATCGCTAGCTTCTAACAGTACAGTTGTTGACAGTAGAGATCTGAATTTAGTGTTTGGCCACACGGAAGCAACTGATAATAAGATATTCCTTTCTAGTTCCTCCAAATATACAGTAGAACCTTCCTGGCTGTTAGTCCTGGTTTGGCCACCGTTTGAGCTGCTTCCCCGCGCTTTGACAACGTTTTCAAACAGTATTGTCATATGTGACCCATTTCTCATCCCCAGTCCCCATCCGTGTAAGAAATGGATTGATTCCATTCCGTTCGGCCAAGGCTTCGTAGATAGAAATTCGATCCACCATGTTTTTTGGTGTTAATTGGTGTGGCACCCAAACATCGAGCTTCTTTTTGAATCCAACTTTGCGTGAATGGTTTTGGTTTAAAACTGTTTTATGGTCGATCTTGAGCTCCTGGTTGATGCTAAGACATGCCGGTCAACTTTGATTATTTTTGTGATTTTATTGACATTTTCGACGACGGGCCTGCCTGTGCGAGGTGCATCTTTAACATCAAAAATGCCTGAACGAAATCGACGAAACCAAATTTGCACGTAATTAGCTGTTACAGTATGAGAACCATAAATACCATTCACTATTTCAGCCACCTGGCTTGCATTTTCGCCTTTATCAAAGAAAAACTGTAAAATGTATCGAATTTTCTCTTTGACTTCCACTTTTAACACTCTGTAACTCACAACTGAATGGACCAAACAAAAAACAGCAAAATAATTTTTTTAGTGTTAAATGTCACCTTGACAACGAGCATAAATTTGAAATTGTTTGGTCGATACTTCACGAGATATAGACACTACAGCCATCTACCGAAAAAAAAATAGATTTCTTTTTCCCCAACCAAATATATATACACATATATATTTTCTACTAATCGGGCTTAAGATTGGTATTTACCATTGCAAACATAATACATTCCCCGGTAAAAGGTATCATTTTTAGTGTGGCACCATAACAGTGAATATCAAACACTACAATGTAATGTTGACTCCCAGTTTCCTCCCCAGAACAAGGCACTTGAACTCTGACTGTGCGAAATTGTACTAGGATTTAATTTTGTCGAGCACCCAGGCACTCTAGGGATCTTTAACATCGTAATCATAATCATAGGACATGGACGCTGTCGATATTTTGCATCATGAAAATCCATCGACTTGGGCCGGGGTCGAACCCGCTTTGTCAAACTTGGGCGTACAAGGGGAGGGGGGCCAAACCAACTATGACGCGAATGTGTATATATACGAAGAGTTTTATAGCTCCTCTCTTAATGGTAACAAAAAAATATCGAGCTGCAAAATAGGCGAGTCATTAATATCATAATGTCAGATGATAAACAGAAACTCTTTTTGAAAAATTTTACTTAGACTTTTGAATTATTAAGTAAGCAAATCAAAGAAAACCGTGTTTAAGTTAGGAATAAGTGTGTGCTCTATTTCATGACTCTCGTTTAGTTTCTGTATTAATTCTATTTGAATGCAGAAATGTTCATATAATGCGAGTCTTTTATTCATTTCTAAACAGAGAACATTTTATTTTAAAAGCAAAAGTTTTTGTAAGAGAGAAAAGAGCGTAATTTTATTCTTTTCCTCGAATTATTCTCGTTATCATTTGTGAAGTGGGAAAAGAAATAAAAGCCAAGAAATGTATAAATGA
Organism: Trichonephila clavipes; assembly: GCA_019973935.1. Classification (NCBI taxonomy): domain Eukaryota; kingdom Metazoa; phylum Arthropoda; class Arachnida; order Araneae; family Nephilidae; genus Trichonephila; species Trichonephila clavipes. The sequence continues at coordinate 1,428,537 of BMAU01019659.1, forward strand.
TTAAATATAAAGGAATACTCTCTCCTTTAACACGTTGGCATGATGTAGAAGTCAGGATTCTAGCTCAGTCATCCTCGTCTCTTAACCATGGTTTAAAATAATAAGCTGTACATCAAACACCTTCCCCAATCCGTGTTGTTTTTAAGTCGATGTTAATAACCAATCATTCAATAATAATTCGAAAAATAATTTAAGAGTTTTATTATTGCTGTGATAACAAATTATTTAGTGATACTTATGCGATGTCAACTGCATCTATGTACAGTGGTGGCCAGAATTGTTTTGACACTTTTTTAAATTGTTAGGTTTTTTAAGTTTGTATGCTTATAGAACATTGTACGTTGCACAAAATGCTAAGTATTTTGTATCATTTTAAAGGGAATTTAATACTGAATTCAATACAAAAAAAAAATTCAAATATTTGCAACACAAAAAAGTTAGGCTGTAATAACTGTCGATATACATTAGATACTAATGATAGAAGTGAGTTATCAGAGCTTATTGAGGTTGCCTTTATTCTCTCGCTCTCTTTATTACAACTTCACATTGATGTTTCAATAAGCTGAAAATAGTTTTAAGATCTTCCTTCGTTATTACATGAGATCAGGAAACAATTTATCCTCAATTAGTTCCTTTTTATTTCATGGATACCTCATTCGGACAAGAGTTTTCAAACGGTGCCACAAGTTTTCAATAGGATCGAGGTCAGAACTGTTTTCTGCCTAGGATAACAATGATATTTAGTCAAAAAGTAATGACATCAAATAGAAGAGTAAATTGGACACATGTGTGACGAGAAAGTGGTATTTCCTTTGTTAAAATTACATAACAAGTGGGTAGTTTAGTGACTACATTTGGAGACTGAGAGTTTTGTTTAAAATGTCAGAAGACAAATTTAATTAAAAAAAGGCAGGAAATGGCCGAAAAAGGTGCACCACATCCGTTTATGACAGAAGAACAAAAATACTATGTTTAAGAAATAAAATCATTTCATGGACATCCAACAGAAGTTATCTGAGTGATGCTGGTGTTTCTGTCAGTTCAAAAACAATCAGGAGTACATTAGCAGATGTAAGACTAAAAGGTAGAATTCTATGAAAAAAGCCGCATCTCAGCTTACAGCAGCGCTAAAAGGGACTACAGTGGGCAATGGTACACATTAATTGGACAAATGATTATTGGTCACAAGTTATAGAGGGACGAAACTAAAATATCGTTATTTGGTAATGATAGTCTAAAATATGTAAGGCGTAAAATAGCAGAAATGACTGACTGGTTCAGGCAACTGTTCAGTACCCACATAGTTTTATCACTTGGTCATGAATATCAGCAGATGGTATCGGTCGCCTTCATATTATCGATTGGACACTAAATGTCATAAAATACATTGACACCATTCTAGAACCCAAACTTCTGCCTTCCATCAGGGATCTATTTACCAACAATGCTTCATTTATTTTTCAGCAAGATTCTATTCCTTTCCACACAGTAAAGTAATTGAAACACTGGTATTGTTCTAAGATCATTGAGTAGTTGTCCTAGCCAGGAAACAGTCCTGACCCCGATCCTATTGAAAACTTGTGACACCGTTTGAAAGCTCTTGTCCGAATGAGATATCCATGAAATAAAAAGGAACTAATTGTGGATAAATTGTTTCCCGACTTCATGTAATAACGAAGGAAGATCTTAAAACTATTTTCAGCTTATTGAAACATCGATGTGAAGTTGTAATAAAGAATAATGGCAACGTTAAGCTCTGATAACTCGCTGCTATCATCAGTATCTAATGTATATCGACAGTTATTACAGCCTAACTTTTTTTGTGTTGCAAATATTTGAATTTCGTTTTTTGTATTGAATTCAGTATTAAATTGCCTTTAAAATGATTTAAAATACTTAGCATTTTGTGCAACGTACGTTCTACAAGCATACAAACTTAAAAAACCTAACAATTTAAAAAAGTGTCCACAATTTTGACCACCACTGTAATGCTCATCGAGGTGTTTTAATCCAAAATAATTTCATCCAAATGTGAAAATTATTCAAGCATAGTTTGACTTAAAAACGGTAAAAATCAATAAGGGATTTCAAAAAAATTGTCAAGTACTTCAAAAGTACAGTTTTTTTTCCATAAAATATTTATACAAAAAAGAAATAAATGGAAAGATATACAAGAATGCATAGTAAGATAGTTGAAAAAGCCATCACAATATGTATGTTACCGTTACAGCGCGAGATTCATTTTTTTTTTTTCATAAAACAGGTATTTCATGAAATAACAGACCAGGTTAATTAATATAGACAAAAGTAATGTATTCTACGCTTTAACTATATATTTTATAGGATAACAATTGCCTCATAGGTAAATAGATATGCTCCAGAAATCGGGATAAACTTTAAAAAATTAAAATTTAACGAATAAATAATATTCCGAAGCTCCAGTATGCATCAAACGGGTGGAAAAATATACAGGATTGTTTTACGACGAAATCGAAAGGAAAAAAACTGATTGAGTAACTCTTTATTTGGCTATCAGACGACACGAACATGTAACAAAAAAATTTACAACTGTTCAATGTGCTGCCCAGAAGAACATATGTCAAATGAGACAAAACACCATTCACAGCATCAAGCAACATTTAATGCGGTTTGGCAAACACATGCAGGAGGATAGCACCTTTAAATGTTGGCTATGATATCGGTTTGTCTCGGTACACTTTTGACTTCAAGAATCCCCTCAATCAAAAGTCACACGGTGTCATATAGGGAGATGTGGGAGGCCATGTTTGGGAAAAGAATCAACTGATAACGCGATTCTCCCCAAATGTTGAGCGAAGGAACCATTGAACAGGAGCAGTAGCATCCCATATTGTATAATGGTGACTCACCAGTGATGAAAACTGTTTTTAAATAAGGAGGTGCGACTTCCTCGGGGAAAAAAAAGTGACCAATTACAAAATTGGTGGTAAAACGAAACTCGACGGTAACTTTTGGCCATTGCAGGAGCTCTCGAACAAATTCATGAGGGTTTTGTGTGCTCCATACATAATTGTGTGTTAACACTGCCAGATAGTATGAAATGTGCTTCATTCGTCCAAAACACAGTATAAAGCTAATTGTGCTGCCAATCTGTGTTACTGAATACCCAATTTGTAAACTTTTGATGAGAAATGATGTCACCTGATTTCAGTTCATGATTATGTTGCAGTTTGAATGGATGTCACATTTAAGGGTAATTCACAATGTACTCCACGACACTTCCATATGACAAACCTATCTGTTTCGATACTTCTTGATAAGCAGAAATTGCCAAAAAAAGAATTGCATTACTATCCGATTATCTGAGCAACACTAAAGAAAGTTGAAAGTAGGCCATTTACTTCTTGGACAAGAAGCTAGAGATCCTGTAGTTTCAAATTTCTACTTCATTTTGTTCAAGGCAAAACACGTATTAGTCTTTTATTATCCTGTTTCTACTAATATGTTCGTAATGCTGCAGTGGAACTTTCCAAATTTATTATAAAAATTTCTCTGTGAGGCACTGGCTTAATTAGTCCTGAGTGGGTTGTATATCAAAATTCCATGTGGGCCTTTTTTTTGAAAATATCACATTAATAAAATTTGTTTGAAAGTTAAAATGTTATATTGGGACCCCCAAACGCACTATCCAATGGTATAATAAAAAAAACTATTTAGGCATATACATATATTTATTGCATCAAGGCAAAAAAAAAAAAAAAAAAAAAACAGCTTTATTTTCATTCATTTGGTGCAAATAGGAGCTTTTTATCTGTATTCTGTCATGAACTATTGATTTTTAAAGTTTGTCCTCACTTTTGAATCATTCAGCCTTAAATACAGCATGCTTTTCATGTTGAATAAAATTTGTGTAATATTTATTTAAACAGCGTAAATGTTTTTAAAGTAAGAATAGGAAAAAGTTAATTTATAAAAGTTACACAAAACTAAATTAACTGTTGCTGTGTGACATATTCTTATTTTTATTACTGTTTAACTAACCTAACAAAAATATTATACTGTAACGGAAATTTCAGACTGTTAGCTGCTCTATCGAAATGGAATTCTGGCCAAAAAAAATTGTTTCTGAGATATGGAAGATTTTTTTAAATGATAGTGTGAGATGTGTAGCAACACAGATATTATCCCTTTTTTAAATGTAATTATTCTCCAATCAACAAATGTCAAAGTATCTCATCCTTTGCAAAAAATTGAGAACTTTATTTTTATTTGATATTGATTTCTCCAAAAATTCTCTGAAGGTGAAGGTTTAGAGCATATTCGAGAGATCATTCCTATGGAAAAAATTATCTCTGGATTCATGTAAGTTAACAGAATGTGAGCCAGATAATTGATTCTATTGTAGGTAGAACTAACAGTGTTATCTTGTAAATTAGATTTATTTGAAAGACCAGGGGTTACGATCATTATGCTGAAAATCCAGTCTCCCCAGAATCTTCTCTCTTCTGCTTGTCCAATTAGATACTATATCAATGGTAAGGGAGATAATTCTTTTGATATTAGTACATGAGTAGGAGTGATCTAGGTGACAACTTTGGTCACTAAATGTGGTTGTTGCCAAATTTGGTGACAAAAATCGATGTACCTGTAAAAATTCAGAGAGTTCTACAATAATTATTTCACAAGAAAGTTTTAAAACTTCCTGGGGGATATAACGATATTGTAGGGAAGAAACATTGGTTTCAAATAATGTCATTGGAAACATTGGCTACTATCAGTTATTAACATCGCACTTTGAAGCTATAAAACAGCTTGTGGGGATACACCTCATGACTTCTAAGCTGACAACCACTCAAAAAACTTCCACACACCACAATCTTTCACTCTGTTATTTTATTACCAGAAGTGTGATTCATCAGATTGGATGCATGAATCACATTAATTACATTCTATGGAAGTTTAAAGACATAATTGATTTTAATGTCAAAAATATATATGTAAGTTACATGTACCTTCACTAAATATTTTAATTTATGTACTTTCCCAATAATTACACACAGATTATTTTTTTTTTTCATTCCAATAAAAAGGTAAAAAAAACTGTTCTTGGTTTTTCTTTTTTTTTATAATATAATTTCAAAAGTGATGTGATAATACGCAATGCAGGGATGTCATGGTCTATTTTGGAAAAAAGACGAAAAATACTTCCAAATTATTAACATGAAATCTTTAACATTTCTTCAAAATTGATGTATCCAGAATTTTGTGAATATAAGTGAAGTGAATAAAAAACATTCTAAATAACAAAAAATATGAAAACAATATATTTATTACATACAATTTTCCATGTACATGTTCTTTATGTAATAAAGATCATTACCTTCTATCACAGTCAAAAAGCAGACTTTTTTTTTAAAAAAAATTTTGAAAACAGAAAGAACAAATAAATAGATACAAAAAAGGACACCAATAGTAACACAAGAGTGGAATTACCAAGAACACAGTAAGACTTATGAGTCATTAAGAAAGAGAAAATGAAAAATTAAACACATGAAATAAAATCTAAATAAAGGCAAGAATAACAAACCGTTATTAAAACAGAGATCACTTTTGCTGAAACAGCATTTTTACGACTAACATATTTGGACCATCATTACATTTCCGAATTCCATTCAGACTGGTGTAGAATGGGAAATATGTAACAGATGTAATGAATCAACATTAAGAGCAAAATTATCTTTGTTAATAATCAAAGTAATAAGTAGGTAAAAATTTTTAACCTTTGTCAATGAGCTTTAATATTTTATAAGTCCCAATAAAATAAAAGAACACTAATGAAAGGCTCAGAAAAAAATGTTGAGTATATTTTTTCTTTTCTTTACATCAAACATGATAGATGAAAGCTTACTGAAGCAGAAATACTGCTCAATTTCAGTTGAAGCTGAGAATTTTATAAGCGATATAAAAGCTGCTGCTTAAGCATTTCAGTTATTTTTATATAAAAACAGTTTTGATTTTTTAATATATATTTGGGCATCGTTTCTTTTAACACAGCTTATCAACAAGCACTGAAGTACACTTTCCCTATATATAAACAGAATTAAATTTTGTAAACTAAAACTACATAAAATCAAACATAAGATATAAAAAAAGATTCAACATAATCTATAAATAAAAATCTTAATTATGAAATGTCTTAGAACTATATAAAAAAAAATCTGACTTAGCCTAGTAAATAAATAACTTGATCATTTTTTTTTACTTGCAAAAACTTGCAGCCTTCTATTCTTTGTTGAACAGGCAAATATAAATAGATATGAAAATTCAATAAATATAGCTAGAATAGCATTAATCTAAAATATGTATAAAGATAGTCACAAACCACATAAAAGTTAATATACATTTTAAAAGTTAAAAGCACCAAATTGCACTAAAACAAAACCTGTTTCCTCTTTAGATATATATATAACACTTCTTGAGTCAAAAGTTTTAAAATCCTTAAACACAAAAAGCCGTTTTTATTATACATTGCGTATGTTAATATAAGTCTTTCGTTTATAAAAGTTTTCTTTTTTGCATATGTTGGCCTGTTATATTACAGAGAAAAGAATGGCTACAGTATTGCTTTAATGACTTGGTGTAGTGCTCGGCAAAGGAATTTGCCACACAATTAAATGGCTCTGCTCTGACTTTAGAGAGCTACGAAGTGAACGATCGTTTATGTCATCGCTGTCATCGTCTTCATCCCCTAAATAAAAGAAAAATCAATAAATATAAAAAAATACCTTTCAAAATAATAAATAATTCAAATTTGAAAATAAATAGAAAAATTTTCTCTCAATTAACAGTAATATGGAATTTCTTGTGCCAGATTTAGGCAATGGTAATATGGACTTGTGCCCAGAGAGGCATTTTTTTATTCATAGCAGCCTTTGATGTATGTGAATTAAAATACAATATCAATTCGGCTAAGTGCTCAGAACTTTTATAGGAAGAAATTCAGCAAACAAAAAAACATAAGAAAAGAGCATGTGAATGTTGGAAGTTTGTTTAGTGTGCAGTATTGGTGCTACTGTTGCATAGTGCTGCCCGGATGGTTTTGCGGTTAGTAACGCTGACTGCTGGGCCATGGGGCCTGGGTTTGAATCTTATAATGATTGTAAATGCATAGTTCCAGAGCAGGAAAGGGAGCAATCTAAATATCTATCAAGTCGTAGGTCCTCTCGTGAGTTTCGTGGAAGGAAGAGAAAAAGGTAGGAGGCCCCTGACCACCCCACAAGGTGTTCTACCTCAAAATTGAGCTAAATTGTACTGCAGCCCGCATGGGGCTCAAAGTTGCGGTTAATGACAGGTGTAAAAAAAACTAGCTCCTTCATTCTGTTGATCGGATGACATTAGCAGCATCAACAACTTATGCACAGTGAACTCCAATTTGACAAATCATCAGATACAGCCAGTGTTCCAAACATCATGCCATGCTACCACTCATACCAGAGTAATGACAATGGTCAAGTGTGCAAAGCATCATGCCATGCAGTCACTCATACCAGAGCGATGATAATGGTATGTGGCAAATTAGTGTTGCTTCCTTCTGCACAAGTATTAAAATATTGCAAACAATACAAAATTTTTAAATGTTGGCTAACCGGATGAATGTTCAGTTTTACTCTGTGTTCTAGTCATGCCTCAATGAAATAATAATGTATGTGGTTATTAATACGCAATATTTTATATAAGGTAGAACTAGTTCAATCCAAAACCAAACGAACAACAATAAAACAACCATTTCCACTATAAATTAAAAGTTCTTATTTAATTTTGCATTCAGAAAATAAAATTGAGTCTGGAATTTGTTGCGATGCCTGTTGAAATAGTGAGTGTTAAGTGAATCATAGGTAAGGTGGGAATTCAATTGGGAAATCATAAAAGTTTTCTTAGCCTTAGACTAAATGCCATAGAACATGGATGGCAAGTATACCACTAACTTTTGCTTATACAGTCGGATCTCTATTTAATAAGTCTCCAAATCCCCCCAAAAAAAAAAGTTCATTATGTGGAAAATTTGTTAAATAGAAATTCATTTTAAATATACTTTATATGCTTGGTTCCAGGAAAAAGTTCGTAAAATAGAGAGATTTGTAAAATGGAAGTCTGGCTGTTTACATATATAGTAGATTACACTTGACTTATGACATTTTACTGGGAACATATTGTTGCAGTTGTTGAAAGGATAGTTGAGGAAACATGATGCTATTTTAAAATCCACATCTTATTTAATACACACAAAACAATCAGCGACGAAACACAACACAGTGACACGCAGACACTATAGCGAAACACAAAAGCATTCTTCATTCGCTCTGGAGATTTCAACTTTTTATAGGTTTCATCAACGGGTAACTTTTAAAATAAGATTTTCGGTAAGGATTTTTGTAAATTTGTCAGAATAAGCAAATGATGCAAGACTGCATCCTCTTGTTTTAAAAATACAAAGCATTTTATTTAGGAGATAATGCTGTGGTTATTTCCCGTTAGGCAGGTAAACTAGAAAATTTTTATCGTGCAAATTCATGGAATATATTAACAGTATCATTAACACTATTTCTACTTATAAGAAGTTCTTGAATTCTTTGAATAATCTCTTTTCGTTATTATTAAAACTTGAAACACACTGGGAGCATTTTTTTTAATGCACCTCTCTGTCTAAAAATGCTTTTGATCATCTAGAAAGCATTTGAGAAATTTTTTCAACATAATTTATGGGGGGGTTTTCATATTCTGATGATAAATCCATTTAATTTCTTCCTACCTTTAATCATTGATACATACATTATTTTCTTTCTTCAATATTTTTTCTAGGAATATTTTTAAAGTGAATCCAAATGTTGCTTGATAGATTTACATACTTATATATAATGACATCTAATAATTTCTAAATAAAAACAGTCACAGGTTTTTATTTCCATGTTTAACAAAGCCATGATCTACAATCCACATATTTACAAATTTTGTACAAGTTTTTATTTACTTTTTTAATTTAACTGTACTAATATTACATTTTTTTATATTTAAATCAAAACACAAATTTTGAACATTCAGGAACATACCTGTAGACAATTGTAGAAAGCATCATGTTTTGCCTATAGCAATATGTCAAATAGCATATATATATATAGTCAAATTTTCATTCTGAATTTTATTCTTCACATTCCTGAACTGCAAATCCCATTAAGAAGATTGGCCTATATGCATGCTTGATTTATAAAACAACAACAAGCAAGTAATAATCCATTCATAACATACTTGCATTCCATACAACATTGCAAAATTTCCTTACACGTATTTAAAAAAAAAGTCTAATAATCATACTTACTTTTTGCATGCTTGTCATAAGACTGTACTAAAAAGGAATTGGGTTTAATTACAAGATTTTCTACTTTTCTAACATCTAAAAAATATTCATTTTTTTTAAAAAAATGTTTTTTTTTAAATATTTCAATATTATTAAGTTTTTACAAGATAAAAAATTCAAAATAAACTAAGGATAAAATAAAATTAAAAAAAGAAATTCTAGATATAAAAAATTTTTGAAAAAAATTTAACAATTAAATTGATTTTCAATATATAATTAGGGAGGTAAAAATAGCAGAACACATTGTACATAATGGAGATTTACCTATTCGAAAATCGATGTATCCTTCAGCACCAGACATTATATACATATATTTAGGCTTTACTGATTTTTCAGAGGTATCATCCTCTTTGTCATCTGTTAATGAAGTAATTGAACTCATGTCACCCTGACCTAAAAATAATTCATGAAATACATATGCTATAAAGTTGAAAACATTTAGGTGCATTCCACTTAAAATTAAAAATTATAAGAAAAAGAAATATAATCTGAATGCTGAATACACTGATATTTTTAAATTTAATTCATTAAAAATATGAAACTATTTTCAAAGAAAAGAACTTGATACTTTGGTAAGTTTAAATTGAATTGTTTTGAAAAAAAATTCTCCGATACTCAGAAAAGTACGAAAAACATGATATTGTTTTTCCACTGCAAAACAAATTATCGTATTTACTTGAATCTAAGCCCCCCATTGATTCTAAAATACACCCCAAATTCTCAGCAAGTTTTTGTGGAAAATGAAAAATAAATTTAAAATGAGAACTAATAAGAAATGAATAATTAGTTATTTTACCAGTATTATAAACTTTTAAATATATACTTGAACCTTTAATTGCAACACCCAATGAATTTTTTTTATCTATTCGATTCTAAGCCGCACTGGATTTTTAGTAGCTTTAATATTGGAAAAAAAGACCGGCATAGATTCGAGTAAATACAGTATTAAAAAACAAATACTTAGAATGAACAGGAATTTCAAAATAGCTAATTACATATTTGTTTTTCAATTTCTAAAATCAAATTTTAAAAAAAGGATATACATGTTATACATAATTATCTTTATTTGTGACACAACTTTTATATTTATGTGACCCTTTCTGTACATGAATACAAGAAATTTATGAAAATTATTGATTGCGGAATAGCAAAGCTTAAAAAGTAGTTCTATTCATTCCACGTTCCAATTCAAAATTAAATAATAATTATTATTATTATTATTATAAACACAGCTTAAGTTCTCCTTTTTCTTGCACAACATAAAAATATTAATAAATAAACTGTACATTACATTCTGGAATAAAATGCTCAACAAAAGAAAACACTTAAAAGAAGAAACAATATTAAAAGAAAAGTCGCTAATTTAAACTGCATTGAATGCAAGAATAAATTACAACAATTAAGAAGATTTCAACAAAAAGAAAATGAAAGCTTAATTTACACCAGGGAAAAAAAGGAATAAATTATAAACAGAAAAAAATGAGAGTATTTCACCACACCTTTGGAGAAATAGGTACTTTGTAAGGCTTTGCTTTCCATCATACCTGGAACAGCTACAAAAAACTTGACAGCATCTTTATGGCCATGGAATGAAAGTTGAGCTTCAGACATAGAACAATATGGAACAAAACTACCAGGAGTTAAGTTGTCCTTGCCATCAGCATATACCCGTATTGATTCACCAGATACAGTAGCATCGTCATTGGTCTTACGCTTTGCACCTGCTAAAAAAGGAAAATTAAATTATATCAAAAGAAAATATAAAACACTCTATAGATCCATATCACTAAAAAACAATTTTAATTTAACATATTTAAATTATTGAGAGTATAATCATTATTACACATTAAGTTAAAAATTTTATGCATTTTTTTTATTTAGTTACAATTTGTTTTAACAATTTAAATTCAATGGTGATATTATCTATATTCCTAGATTTTACCATTCAACTTACATTCATGAAGAGGAACAGACAGAATAACTCCATTTCCTGTTCCTATCCAAAGCCGACAACACGAAACAGCAAGAGCAGTAATTCTAACAAATGAGAAACCTAATTTGCCAGTACCTATTCAAGAAAAATCAAAGTAATTAACAGCAGATATTGAACAGTTAAGCAAACAAATCAATGAACAGTATAAATGAGATTAAATACCAGAATACATATTTCTTTTAGTCATTTGCAAGACTATTTTTTTTCTTTATATTAAAAAATTATACAATTTTGATCAGACAAAAGAAATCTGGGATTGAATTTTCTTAGTCTAATAAATAATTAAATGAATGTTTAAAAAATAAATTTAACGAAAAGCAAGCTATCAAATTTACTATGCTACATTTTTTTTAATTTAACAAAATTTTTACTAAACATCTGCTCAATAAAAACATAATTTTTTTACGCATAGGAAGATATACAACAGTTAACATAAATCTAAATTAATTGTTTTTAACAAATAAGCACTTTTTCAGGAATATCAAATTCAAAAAACAAAAATGAATGTCAGACAAACAATTCTTTTCAATTATACCAAAGCAATTTGTACTTTTACAGCTTTGTGATGATATTCAATAAATTAAATAACTTTCTTAAATACCTAATATTTTTGATATATAAGGCTCAATATCCACATCCTGGAGGTGTTGGTAAGTATGGGCATGGTAAAGTCTTAATGTACTATCAAGCCTTATGGATATCCATACTCCTTCACCAACCCAAGCTAACTGCCTTATTTGGCTCTCCTTCCTTGGATGAGCATCAAATGATTTCTAACAAAGGGAAGAAAACTACATTAAAAAATCATAAACATACTAAAATGCATGTTTATAATGCTACATGTGCATTATAAACATTTTGTATAGAATATCTTAAATAAAAATAAGTATGCAGAAATACTGCATATAACTGAGTTATCCTATAGGTAAAGAATAAAGTCAAAAGAATTTATCAATAGCAAAAAAAGAAGTCATATTTACAAAGAAACAGAAGTTATCACAAAAACTGTTAAGTCAGCAATTAATCTGTATTATATATACACATATCATATTGAATCTTTCTTCAATATTTTTATAACTTTATAAAAATGAGGCAACATTCAGAACTTTTATTTTATTGTCTAAATATAGATTTGTTTTTCAATGAGAACACTTTTATTTTGGTGTATTTCCAAAATGTCAAGTATAATTGAGCAAACAACATATTTTAGTTTTATTTTCAGAATGAAACTTCCACTATAAACACATCTTAAATGTTATAAAAAGTTTTTACATGTTAATGTTTAACAAAAATAACAGTATTTGAATGGTGCTCAAAATCAAGGTAATGTTGACTTTTTTTCTTTGTTTCTTAGTGTTATTAATTTCTAAAATTATTGAGCATTCAGTACCATTTGCATGAAGTATTTCATCAAAATTGACCTGAAATGAGGCAAAATAACTCATGGGTTTAGCATCACGACAATGTGCCTTATCACATTATTATTTATGATTTTTTAACAAAGTGTTCAACAAATACAACTCCACTAGCTCTATATTGACCTGATTTGGTACCATGCGATGTTCTTACTCTCACATTTAAAACTGCACTTTATGAGCCTCCTCCTTTGATTTCAATGAAAGAAATTTAAATATATCCCTTATATCACATGCAACTAGATAGATGTAAAGGAGTTTCACAAACACTATTTTATCAACTGGTTGATTGATTATACATTAATGTTGAATGTAGAAGCTTTATTTTGAAGATCGGAAAAATATTAGCAAAGAGTCATTAAAATCAGAAGAGTAAGTGAGAAAATATTAAGGTCACACTATTCAGCTACTCAAGGGCTTTTGACGACGGACCTCATAATTTTGAACAATGGTCAAGTGATGAGGACGACACCTAAACTGGCACCTTCCTCTCCTAACTTCCACACCACACCAATTAAAATCAGAAAAAAAAGGAAATGTAATATATTTTGACCAATGAATTATTGCCAAGTATTGTAAGTACTTTTTTATCTAAATAACATTATTTAATTTTAAAAAAGCATTTTTTAAAATATAGCTCGCAAAATATAAATTTATCTGTTTTCATATCATTTTCTGTAAGAAAATTTATATTTTATAACGAATTTTTGGGACATCTTGCCTTTTTTAAAATGTCTTAGTAATTTATGAATTGTGGATAATTTATTAAGAAGCAAAGAAAGGACCACTCCAATTATAATACACTTTTCACACTAATACAACCAATAAAATATTTTCTCTCCATATATAAAAAAGTTTTTCATGGTGCTATAATAAATTTATTTTATAATGATGGTGAAGCTTTTCATGAATGTGCAAAAATAGTTAAATATGAGGATGTATCACAGTACTGTTCAATATTATGGTAACAAATTGAAAATAAGGTGAAATTTTCAGTTCAATCGACTACTTCAAATTCAAAGATTAACACAGCATTATATCATAAATGCATATCTGAAAATAGACCTACATAATACAAGTAAATTACAGTATTACAATTTGAGCAATGAGTATAGACAGTTGTATAATTTGTACAATGGGGATTGACTCGCGATTAGGCAGACAGGGGTACACTCTGGTTTCAATAATAAAAATTATGATGTTCTGATTTCATATGTTATTTTCAATATGCGCTGCTTAAATAGTTTTTTCCCACATCAAAAACATATGTTACATCTTAAGAGTCAAATTTAATAATTGAATTATAAAAAGATATTTTGGTAATAATAATTACCTCAATGGACAAAGTTTTTGGACATAAAACATGGACCGTATTTCGATACCCACACCATACTTTATTATGAACAACAGTCATGCATCTAATAGAATAATGCGGATAACCTAGATCTAGTATGTGGTAGTTATTTAGCTCCCACTGATTGTCTGCAAGGTATAAAATTTAGTTAATATATTTAACATGGATTTTCAAACAAGTATTAAATTAAATACATGAAAATAAAAGCATATCATTAATCAAATAGCTTACCTTCACCCCGATGGAATATTGCAACAGTTCCATTCGCCATAGCCGCAATGACTCTTCCTTTTATATGTCTAAAATGTGAGAAAAATACTGAGCATTTCCAATATATATTTTTATATATACTTCAATTAATATAAATTAAAAATAATTCATAAATACAAATTTTTTTTATCAAACATTTTACACTATAAAAATAGTTAACAATTTACAACTTTTAAGAAATACATATATAAATACATTCTAAGTAAAGAAAATTTACTTTTCCATTTTCTTTTCTCTGCCAAAGTTTATATTAATTTAAAAAGCTTTTTACTTGAATATAACTTAGAATATATTTTGAAAAATGAGAAAGGAACAAATCATCACATTTAATCATATGCAAATCTGATAGTCAACTGCATACAAAATATCTTTAAAAATACAACACAAAAGCCTGCAATACACTAATGTAATGTAAACAATCTTTAAAAAAAAAAACTCAATGAAAAATTTTAAATAATTGAATTTAAACAAATGTAAAAAAAAAAATTTTTTAATATATATAACTATAACTTACACTATGTTCAATACAGCATCTTTAAGTTTAACAGTATGAATGCATCGCCACCATTGAGCAACGGATGAGTGCACATATATACTAGGAAGAAAAAATAATTGTTAACACAAAAAAACGTTTTAAAAACATTAGCACAAATTCAATGTTAATTTTTTATTTAAAATATATAAATTTCAAAATAAATTAACCAAGAGAAAAAATGAATATTACAACAAATTATTCAAGAATTAATAATACAAATTATCTATATACACTGGTCGTTTAGTTTTTCTTGGTGCAAGAGCTAATTCATACCATGCTACACCAAACAATTATTTAAAATATATAAAGATTAAAAATAAATGTAGAATGCTTGTTAAAAACAAAGTAAATGATGAATAATAATAAAAAAATCTTAGATATGATGTATAAATCCTATCTATACCCATTAACCCTTTAACGCATGGTGGTATCTCTCCGAAACCACTATTTTCTAAAAAATACCTCTAAATGCGCAGTGGTATTTGAATGAAACCAATGGTTCTACAGATATATTTTATCTTTCATAAAAGACACTAGATGTCAGCACTATACAAGAAAATCTTCTTTCTGTGAGAAAAATGCATCATTTTAAAAACCTTTTTTGAACACTTTCAAAAAAGATTTTTTAGTAAATAAAAACAGATAAATATGCAAAGCAAGTTATGTACATTTTTACTGCATATGCTGTTCATAGCAAAACTAATTTTTAGAATGATAAATTATAAAAAGAACTATCTCATAATAAGTCATCTAAGTGGTGGTTTCACAGAGATACCACCGCACGTTTAGAACATGAAAACTGTCCGACCTCTAGCATACACGCGTAAGAGATATTCCTTCTTGTTTTTCTTTTTCCTGACTCAGACAGGGAAGTAACTAATAATTTATGGTGTTTTTGCTATTGCTTTGGAGGAGGGGATTTTGTTTATATTGAAATGGTGATGTTTTTCTCGAATGAAAATTTTTCTCCTCTCATTTATGTTCTTTTTATACTGAAGAGAGGTCGAATTTTTTGGATGATGAATATATGCTCTAATACAGCTGATACTTATTTCTTTTAATATTATTTTTGTTCACCTCTTTCAATTAAATTTGCTAATATTTAATCTTTTGAAGCTAATTCTTATCAGTATTATTGCATGTTTTAATAATTCAATAAAAAAGAAACAATGAAAAATCTGGCTATTGAAGATGATTTCAATCTCTTATAGTTATATTTTGTAATATTTAACATTTAAAATGTAATTCTAATACTTAATATTGCACGTTTTAGTAATTCTTATCTTAAGCTAATTCTTATCAGTATTATTGCATGTTTTAATAATTTAATAAAAAAGAAACAATGAAAAATCTGGCTATTGAAGATGATTTCAATCTCTTATAGTTATATTTTGTAATATTTAACATTTAAAATGTAATTCTAATACTTAATATTGCACGTTTTAGTAAATTTATTACAAAATATATAAAGAATAATCTTACAAATCTGATCCAAATCATATATTGTTCATCCGAGAATTATGTCCTAAGTGCGCGGTGGTACTCCTGTGAAACCACTTCCCACCTCGGTGGGAATGTACTGTAAATTTTTTTAAAGGTATTTGCATTTATTCATTTTATTTTAATAACTTCAGCGAATTTATTTGTCCATGCATCAAAGGGTTAAAGAAAAGAGTAAGTATGTCAGTGATGTAGCACAAAAAAGAAAGATTCAGACACATATAAAATCTTGCACATCCAAACTATGGGGTTGAAGAGATTTTTTTGAAATTATGTCTTTTTAAAAATAAATTTTTATAAAGTTTTCCACAACTCTGGGAATTTGATGTCACATTTACCTCTGAATGCAAAACTTTATTCCTCATGTAGTTTTTCTGAGAATTGTTACATATTTTTATTACAATCATTAATTAATCTTTGTATTTAATTCATTTATTTGTTCTTTACATAAGAATTAAGACTGTTTTTAGAATAAATGATGAAAAATATTTTTTCAACTTCAAGGCATAACATTTTATTGCAGTGCTTAGCATAGTTCTCCACAAATAGTAATAAGTTCTGCCATAAAAGAGAAATGTAGCTTTTAGTAGATGATATACATATCCCACATAAATGCAGAACTCACATGATTATTTACTACAAAGCCATTAGTAAAAATTGCTGAACAGTCAGATTAATAGGCACAAAATGCAAAAGATATAACTGCAGATAAATATGGCTGCCAGTTCAGGACTTCAAGTAGTCAGAGAAAGAATATACTGAATAATGTTCAGTACATATAATATACTGGACAAATGACAAAATTTAAAACATATAAAAATCTTTACCTTCCGTTCTGTGCACCCATCCACATAGTTGGCAAGACACTAGACATTTTTTCTATATGATCATAAGCTAGAGGGTTATCTTTGGATAATTCTGAAATGCCATCCTTTATTATTTCTGGGGGATCTTTCATTACAATCCACTGTTGCTGTCTATTTTGTTCAGGAGCACTTTCAGAGCTTTCTGAAACTTTATCTATATTTGTATGGGGAAAGGGAGAATTAATATAAATAAATTATTATTTTGATCAATATTCTACTGTTTTCAGTCTAGACCAAGAAGTTGTATTAATGCAAACCATCCTTATTAATCAAAAAATATATAAACCACCAATTAATATACAATATCAAAATCTTTCAAAGGTGAATTTTAACATAACAGATGAATAATACTACAATTAAAAATAAGTCTAATATTAAGCATTGTATTATTTGAAAAATTTTATTACAA
The DNA here is from genome assembly GCA_019973935.1 of Trichonephila clavipes. NCBI lineage: Eukaryota > Metazoa > Arthropoda > Arachnida > Araneae > Nephilidae > Trichonephila > Trichonephila clavipes. Next base: position 1,446,270 of record BMAU01019659.1, read on the forward strand.
TTTATTGTTTTCTTTCTGAATAAATAAGTTGCAAGCAACAATTGTGTGGATAAATGAACAGAAAAAACATATATAAAAAATAAATTGTATTTTTTAATTAAGAAAAAAAAACATTATTTTAGTGCTGTTAACTAATTTTCAAGCAGAGAAGAATTTTTAAATACAAAAAAATATTAGAAACTCTTCATAATGTTATTGCAAAAGGTTTTACGAACGAAACAAAGTTTGAAGTCAAACAATGTAAATAGACTGCTTTCAATGTTAGTTTAAAATGATTAGACAAGTGATAAATGGTAAAAAGGTAATGAAGTATTAAAAATAATTATAAAAATCAAAAATTTAAATTTATAAATTATATTTATGATACAATTGATAAGTACATTTTTAATAACTTTACCAAACTGTTCTAAGAAATGACATGACACTAACAAAACAATGAATTTCAGAATAATAAAAAGAGCTTAAATAGGTAAAAAATGCAATAAAATTAAAATATTAAATTCATAATCATGCAAAAAAATGCATTGAGTAGTCCTACTTTGGAGAACAATGCATATGAAAACAAAATACCTTCACATGCAGTAGCTGACTGACGAAACAAGACTGGCTCACTTTCTGAAATAATAAAATTGCTATTCTAGTAGGGAAAGATTCATTTACGCAAGCATAAATTATAAAATTAATGCAGTTAATTTGCATCTAATATAACTCAAAAAGCTTTTATAACAAAAATAAGCATAGCTTGCAAACTATAAAACATGTCTATTTACCATGTCTAAAAAGGATTATTAAATAAGCATTTAAAGAATTTTTCTATAGTAGATAGATAGGGAAATAAACAAAGAAATATTTTTTGAATGCAGGTTTCAACTTATTCTCGATGGTTTTATGAAACATACAACCAAAAACAGTTTACAGAACTTTGGCTACTTTTTAAAAGGTTGGTATTAATGTGTGAGGAAAACTATACTTCAGTTCATTTTTTAATAATTAAAACTAAAAAAAATATCCATGTGCATAAAACATTTTAGCTGACATAAGTAAGACAATTGTAAAAAGTTAATAATTAAGGGTCAGTTTGAAATTATTATGGATATTTCAGGGTTAAAACAGAACACTGATACAATGTTATCATTACTAATACCTTTATCTTCATTAGTTGGAGAAGGACTAGAAGAGGGACCAGTAGAACAACTAACAAAAGTAATATTTCCTATGCTGCTAACACTATCACTGGATTTAGTATCATCTGGAACTTCAGTTTTATCAGGTTCAACTCCAAGCTTTAGGAATTCCTCATCCACAGGATAGTCAGTTTCACATGCACCTAAATAAAAGATAACATGAAATAGACTGAATTAAATGTATAATGGAGAAAGTAATACATAAATTCAGCCTAAAATTTGTAGTGTAATTCTTTTACCTTAAAATATATCCAAAATGTCAACAAATTAAATTTGCAGGGAGATAATTTTAGATAATACACATTGAGTATAAATTAAAAATTTCTTCCTTCAGAACTATTACAAATTAATATGGGTAACAACTGACTTTTTATCAAATGCATTCTTTACTATTTAAACACTTTTCTTGACTAAAAGAATACACATATTAATTATATATTTTAAAATTCAATATTAAATTGTATTCAATTTTATGTTTAAAAGATTGAATAAAATTCTCTTTAATTAAAATAATAAGTGTCAAAAAGTTCTAGAAAAAATTATATCCATAAAATAATATTTAAAAAGGAAAAAAAGAGAAACTACATTCATAATTTTAATTTGCAATACAAAAATATCACACTAACTCAAATTGTTTTTTTTAAATACTTTAGTTTAAGTTTTCATGAAATTGTTAACTTACCAGGAACACTAGCTATACACAGCAAATGCGAGGAACATACAAAAAAACTACTAAGAACATCTGCAGGATTCCTGGCATCAATAACATTTACTTTACTGTTTGTGTGAGTACTAGTGCCAATCCAAATTAAAGATGACAGTCTTTGCTCAATTTTTTCATTTTCAATCCTCGTTTTCTCTCCTTCCTATAAAAAATAAAAATACTCTATTCAAATAAAAATAAATAATTGATTAATAAAAATAGATCAAAAGTATTTTTCTGAAACTACATTTCAGATGATTTATCTAACACACACAGCATTTCATTATAAATTATATCTTCAAATAAATTTACAAGGAACATGGCACACAAATAATTTCCAAAAAGGCAAAAGAGGTTTAGTTTAGGTTTAATATTAAACTATATGTATATTTTTTATCTTATTGAAGTGGGGTTAAGACACTCGAACAAAGTTTTTGCATAGGACAAATCACTTTTCAAGATGATGTAAAAAAAAAAGGAAAGGGTCGTTATTAAAATTGTATTAACACTCTAAATTTAACATGGATATTAAACTTCTTGAAATTTCTACTTTTTATTGCAGTTAATGTCTGATTCTGACCTCAGAATTCTCAAAACTCAAGCACAATTAAACTATTTAAAATTATAGTATGATTAACTAAGTCATTTTTAAATAAGTACTATTGTTAGCATACAAAAAATAATATAACTGTTACTTTTTCTATCTGTTTTATGTTTATTAAATATAAAATGAAAAAATATACTAACAGCAAGTTCATGATCTAATTTATCAACTTCAGAGAGATTTTCAGAAGGAGAACCTTCTTCAGGAGGCGAGGAATAAAACACACTGGCTCCAACAATCGATCCACCATCTCTTGTTCTGCCGCCATTCAAATTAACACCAGCTGCACACCAGATCTATTTAAAAGAAAAACATGCTACTCTTAATAATGTGTTTAAAAAAATCTTTCACTCAAGTTATAATACAAAGAACAATGTTGCTAAACATTTCATATATAAAAACTTAGAAATTGTATTACTATAATTATTTAAAAAGGCTATTATATATAAAAAAAATAGGAATAAATTTAGCTAAAACAAAATTTAAAATGTCTGAATAATTCAACAAAAACTATAACTGAAATTACTTCTGATGTGGAAATGATTTTATTTATTTTGCACCTCAAAGCAATAGGTGGACTATGGACAACGGACCTCAAATTTGAATCTGTCAAGAGACAAGAATGACACTCTTCAAACTTCCACACTAACAAAGGAATTTGAGCATCAACAGATTTAACAGTTATCCACCTTCTACACAGTGGGTCTAAAGCTGCACAAGATCTTGAACATATTACCCAATAGGAATAAAGTCAGCCATAAGATTATGATCATGACAACTCAGCTACAGTGTTCACTCTAATAATGCAGTAAAAGAACAAGAAAAAGGTTACTTGAAAAGTAACATTATAAATGATGAGCTAATATAATTGCCCAGTATAACTAGTTTTTTGAAGAAATATAAAAATCCTAAGACATAAAAATTACAGTAGAAAATATCTAAGATGTTATATAACTATCCATAGTGAAAAAAAATTTTAAACAAAATTATATGAATAACAAAATGTTGCACTGTTAAAATAATAAAATGGAATCTGAAGTTTTAATTTTTTAATGTGATATAAAAAAAATGTGCCAGAAAATTTGTTAAAGACAATAAAAAATAATTTAATGAAAAAAAAAATAATCGTGTTACTTATCTTATTTAGAACAAGCTATAATATTACTGATAATAGATATCGTTAAATTACCGAAAAATCTTCCACTTCAAAAGTTGAAAAATATTAAACATTTACAATTACACACAAAAATTTTAAAATTTTATTCTAAACAAATTTTCTGGGCATAAAAAATGAATGGACTGGTATATAAAATTGTATATTGTATAAATCTATTGATGTTTTTCTTATATTTAAAAAATTTCCCATGATAAAAAAAATTGTTTTAAACATATGATCTTCAAAATCACAAAACAACAAATCAAGTGTTTTAATACTTAATATTTATTAAATAACTAATAACCAAGAACAAACATATGTAATGAGCAAAAATTTCTTCCACTTCACTTTAAATAAAGTTTAAATTTTAAAAATTCAGATTTAATAAGCTAACTTACTGATACAGATATTACATGTTTATATTCTCCCACTAATAAGAATAATGTCTACAGATTCTCTAGATTATTAATAGTGCTCTGAATAGTTTAGTAATTGTAAAAATAAATTTTATGTAACAGAGGTATTTGACTGTTCAGAATAATTTATCAGAATTTCACTTGTATAAAATATCAACAATAATAGTTATATTTCATATAATAGCAGAAACTTTGATCATAGAAATATGGCCCCCTTTTTAAGTTAAATAAATTCTTCCTGTGCAGGTTTTTCAGCTGCAATACATTTTATATTTAGCATAACCCTCATTCAAAAGCATAATAATCTAAATAAAAAAAATGAATAAAGATATATACTTCTAAATGTATCAGAACTATGAAGACCAAAATAATTGCAAAAATATCTATATATAATTCATTCAGAACTCCATAAATTATAAATAAATACAACTGTTTAATACCCTAAAGGTAACAATTCTGAGATGTGAATAATTTGTAATAAAAGCTTAATCAATAATAAAAAATGGTTTTTATTTCAAATGGGCTGTGGATTGGTGATTAACCATTGCAGACCTAGTACATTCCCCTGAAGCTGGTATCTTTTTAGTGTGGCACCATATAGGCGGATACCAATCGTCACAGGTAATTTTGACACTGTTTCCTAATAAAAACTGTAAATATACATAAAATGTTTTGAGAAATATTTTTTATAACTTGGATTTCAACTAATCCAAATTTGGTTGTAAAAACAACATACTGCTATAATGAATCCTGGTGATTACCTAAATAAATTTTACATGCATTTTAAAAGCAAAATCATACCTTCATTCCAGGTTCTTTGTCCATTAATGGTCGACAATATACAGGAACAGGCACTGGAAAACTAGGATCAAATGATAAAGAAGTTTTGGAATCACTTTCTCCATCAGCGTTGCCATCATTTATGCCATGAATAGGAAGACTCCAGCCATAGGCTTGCATTCGCCCATCTTCCTTTTTGACATGAGCTCGGACTTGTTTGTACTGTTCTTTTCTTTCCCTAGCTCGTTGCTGTTGGAGTCGTTCAGATGCTCTATAGTTGTTTTGAAACAAAATGATAACCACATAAGCAATACCACATTACTTCTACAGCTTTGTTTTAATGTTATCTTTATCCGTTTTGTTAATAAATAATGAGTCAAATTAAAATTAACTAAAAGTTTTAATTTGAAATAGATGTTAGAAATGTAAACATTTCAAAAAAAAAAGAAAGAAAACACATAAAGTTAAAACAAAGAAGTCTTCCAAGTACCAAAATAATTTTTAATGAGTGCATAAAACTGTATAATTCAACAAAAAACATTCTTTTGCTAATCAGCAATCAAAATAATATGGCACAATGCAACCAAACAGGAAGAAATCATCAACCAAATAACAATGAAACACATACAACATTCAGATGTTTAAATGCTTGTATTATTTCTTATTTATCTTCAAAAATTAAACAAATCTAAATTTTAATAAATCAGACCTCAAAGTACAATAATAATTTATTTTTAATAATACAAACAAAATATTTAAGAAAAGAAAGAAAAAGACCAACACATGCACAATAACTATACATCAGATGAAGAATCACATAATCACACAAGCACTAGATAGAAACAATCAAAACCACACATGCATAACATATAACAAGGGAATTCAGTATAAACTTGCTTGAAATAAAATATCATGCAAATATATATATACAACAGTTCATGATGAATTACAATTAATTAGTGTGTTTTGGGATGGGATTTGGATGCTTCAATAAAACTCACAAATCACTATCAAGGAAATCAACATTCTTTCCTTTTTCGCCCAACCTAGTTTTCCTTAGTGCTTCTAAAGTAGGACTGACATGTACAGATGGTGAACTATATAACATTCCAGATGATGTCGGAGACTTTCGTACATTTCTCTCAGAACTACTGGAGCTGAACAAGCTACTAAAACTATAAAGAAAAAAAATATACATTTGTAAAAAATTTTTACCAATAAAATTGTACTTGCAGAAGACAGCAGTAATATTAATGCACGTTTTATCAAATATAAAAGATTATATATTTAAGCTTTGCAGTTTTGATTTTTTTTAAAATTTATTAATGTAAAATTTTAAAGAGATAAATTCATGGGAGAAAAAAATTTACAATGAAAAATAGGGAATGTAAAATCAAGATTATAAAGCTATTAACTGTTTCAAAATAATTTTTTTCATAAGATATATATTAACGTATCCTAAAATATACCTTGTTTAACAAGTCAGGAAAAAACCTTCCTATACAGATTTTAGAGAAAAGTGCCTATTATTAAGACTTCAGGAAATCAGGAGGAATATGTAAAAAAATTATAATTTCTTTGGAAGAAAAGGGAGAAGGCAAAATCTGGGACAAAATTATCTTTAAAGTTATTATGAATTTCAACTTACAATTTTCTAATGGAAGACTGGTTTTTCTTTTGATCAGAAGAAGGATCATTTCTAGATGCTCTAATCATTTCAGTCCAGCGAACTGCTTCTTGCAATTCCATTAATTTCTCTTTGTACTGATTACGCTCCATCAAAACCCTCGCCATTTCAACCCTTGTAAATCGTTTTCTTTGTGCCAAAGGAATATCTTCCTATAAAGATAAATACAATACTTCTAACAAAAATTTAATAACAAAATTGCATTAATTTTTTTTAATTAAAAATGTGAATTATTTAAAAACTTCAAAAAAAAAATTCTAAGTAAATTAAACATTAAAAGAGATTCTTCAAAACCTAATAAAAGATTCAAAGCAAATTTAAAAGCAACACTATACTTTGCAAAAACTTCAGCTACTGAGATCTAAGAAACTGTATTAGAATAAACTAACACTACATTAATAATTTAAATTAGAAACAGGATATTTTTCATATTAATGGATATTAAGCTTAAAGATATTGATTTATGACATCATAATAACAAACTTTAATAAAAAATTTCAAATAGTGTCAAGATAATATTCATTCTTACCATAACAATTTCAATCAGTAACAATTTTCTACATGAATTAGCTTTTTAACATCAAGAAGAAGCTCTTAGAAAAGATGTTAAACTTTTTGCTACGATTTTTTGATAAAAAATAATGTACATTCAACATTCTACTTTTCAAATTTTCTCTTTTTCACCTCTTTTTCCATGCTTTTTTCATTCTTTAATAACAACTAATGTTCATTGAAAATACCTTACCAAATAGTTAAAACAATACAATACCTCTTCTTCAAACTTTGCCTTTGTTTTCTCAGCTTCTTCTTTAGTTTTTCTTAATTCTTCTTCTAGATCAATAACACGCTGCTTTAACCTTTCTTTCACAGCTTGCAGTGACTTAATTTCACCTTGTAATATTTCCATTTCACTAAACATAACAATCGTTATTATTTTTATTGATAATGCTACGGTAATTTTATAAATTTTAAATCCCTTTGATTAACTACATAATTCAAAGCGATAAGAACTAATTAATATAAAACTTGGTCCATTCAGAAAAACTATTCATTTTAAATAATCATGTCATTTATTTTATAAATCATTAATCATTTTTATCATTTTATTTGATAAAATTGTAATCCTTTAGAGGGAGAACCTTTCTTTTATTTAATATATTTAAATTTTTAAGAATTATTTGGTTCAAATAACAATGTCATGACTCCTGAAAACTTGTATGCTGCTTTTAAACTTTTTATGTTTTAGAAGGAGAACATGCTTTCAGGATTTTTATCATAGTTTCCAAAAAAGGATCAAGATTTTTATAGAAGACATTATCTTCATAAGTTCATAATATGCAAGTTTTTTTATAAATCAACTAAAAAAGGTGTTCACGATTTTCATAAAATATATGAGGGCTATTTTCAAGGAAAACTCCTGACTACAGCTATACAAATTCCATACAGTTCCAAAAACATGAATGTGTGTTGGCTCTCAGAATGCCCTGTACAATCAAAACAAAGTTTTAGTATTATCAACAATTTATAAAGTCAATGTGGTATATACCATTCAAGATATTTGAAAAAATTTACAAATGTAAAATAGGGCTTGTGATTCAGTTTTTGATGGCAAGGAATGTTTTAGCAACAAATATTCATTATCAGATTATGCAAGGTGTATAGTTTAAATGCAATCAGTGACAGCAAAGAGCATAATTGGCTGCACATGTTCAAGAATGGACAGGACTATGTTAATGGACTACAAGCAAGTTAACCTCCCACAACTATGGTTGTTACTGCATGCAGCTGATGCCATAAATCATGAAGATCGGTACTTCATAATTACCACTGACATAGGAATTTTTTACATTTCAAGAACCACACAATGAAAAATCATTCATAAGAAATTGGTATTCAGAAAAGTCTAATCTCAATGGGCTGCTTTCTGAAAAACACTAAAAAAGGAGAAATCTAGTGCTTTGACATTTTTTACTAGATGTAATGAGGAAGGGAATGAACTGTGAGAGCCCACTGTCACAGGGAAAACAATAAGGAGAGGTCTTACAAAATTCCAGAAACAAATTAATAATCATTGTAAAGGCAACACACAACATTACCAATCATGGACAACATGCAACTAATGGCTACAAGGCACTTTTAGTACAAATAAGATACTAAGAAGGTATTTATTAATGGTTTGACATCAATGAAGAGGTCAAAACTGTACTTGATGATTCTTGTCATATCAAACACAGGAGAAAAAATTACTAAATGCAATAAGTATTTAAATAATTAAGGTAAATATGTAAAAAAAAGCTTAAGATGTAAGAAATAAACAGAATTAAGTTTCTGGCCATATCTTTCATGCATTTTTTTTAATTGGATAACAGATCTTTCTACAAAATATGACTAATATTTATAAAAAAAACCTTTAGTTTGTGTCATCAAACAGTGTATGTATCACAGAGGAAACAAAAACATGTTAGTATAACTATTTAGACAGGGAAAAAGGGATACCTGGTTAGTTCATCAACTTTTGCAATCAGATCATCCTTCACTATATTTAATGCATTTCTATAAACAAAAACAAAAACATTTAGAAATATGCAAGATTTCACTTGGAACTATTAATGCAATCCTTAGAACTATTGAATAATCATGCAAATAGATATAAAACAAAATAACAATGAAATGTGGATTGGACTTAAATACAATATATTTATAGTAAGGTTAGATGGAATTCATCAGAAATGAAAATTAATATTTCATTTGTTAAAAAAACAAGTGCAAACATCTATTTAACAATATTCAGAGTTAGATTATAGTAATTTTTATTTCAAAGAAAACAAATATAAATAAATTTATAAAAAAGTACAAATAACTGGTTAAAATTAGATTTCAAATATTGCATCAATAAGAATTTCATTTAAATTTATTTTAAAACCAGTTCTACTACATAAGATCATCGTAATAAAGATACTAATTTTTAATCATGTTTCCCTTGTACTGTATGAATAAAAATTATGATCAAACATGACCAAAAAAAAAATTGGAATCATGCAGATCAACAGCTAAATTACTTACTTAGTTGCTAAAAGCTCATTATTTTCTAGAATCAAATTCTCCACTTCTTTACCCATTCCTATAAACAGAAAATACACATTTTGAAAAATGAGAACTCAAATCCAGCATAATTAGAAACTCCTAATACATTTTCAAACTTAATACTGTACCATTATATTTAACTACAATTTGTTCCATATGTATTTAAAAAAATATTTTTCCACAGTAAAATTTTTTTTTTAATTTTAAGTATTACGAAGCAATTTAAAAAACACTTTTATTAATAAATAAAAGAATAATATAATAACACAAAAATACATAAAAAATAGAGCTTCTTACCAAAGAAACTGTCAGGTGCTGCTGGGGGGGGAGGTATATCAACAATTTTCATTTAAAACAAAAAAGAAATATATGTTAGTATATTATTGAAAAGCTCCATAGCATCACAACATGGAATATTAGTCATTAATTATATTTTATTTTCAATTCAACAAATAACCCAAGGAAAGTAAAGGAAAATTATACAGAAAAAAATTAGTATTTTTCTGAAAAAACCAATGTTATAACAATAACTTCCTTTTGTATATTTTGTTTTCTCTAGTTTTATAATTAAATATTAAAAATTAGTTAGGTTAATAACGCACTTCAAGAAAAAAAATTTATTCCATGAATTAATTAAAGTTAGAGGTTTAGTTATCAATAGACTTTAATTACACATATTAATTTAGTTAGAAATTATATTTCAACTGGGATAAAAAGGAACATAAAGCAAGAATAAAAACTCATCAATAGTCATTATCATCTGGATAAAATTTCTAATACATATTTAAATATATAAACAAAATTAATACCAGCTATATCATTTCCATCATCTTCTGGTAGATTTTCACCTTCTTGGAAACTTAGCTCCTGGTATAGAGTATTCGGCCTTCTTTTTTCACTAACATAATTAAAAATATTGTATATAATTAACAGTTATTGAAAAAAAGTTTGTATGAAAACTTTAACAACATATCACACAAATCTTGATTAAATTACAACATTTATTATAAGTGTGATTCTTATTTTTATTTGAAACTATTTAAAACTGAAAGAAATATGAATATTACCATTATTATTAATCTATAGAAAACAAGTAAAGGATAATTAATTCTATTATTAATCATAATAGTCCTTTTTAAATCTGATTTATGTATACATATTTTATTATCATTTGAATAACACGAATTTTTATCAGCCAAAACATCTACAATCATGCTAAAACAAAGGAAATTCAAGCATATAAAGTTTAAAAAGTCTGAAATTTTAACCATTTGTTACAATTTTCAAACCAAATAAAAATTTCCCAAACTAATTTATTAATTTCATATTACTAAGCAAATGTGTAAATTAATTTTAATAACAATGAATTCATACACAAAAATTTTTTCACAAAATCTTAAAAATGCGAAATCTTAATGCGACTTTATTGTATATTTAATACCTTGAATAATTAACACTTCTCTTAAATAAAATATCTGAAAGGTAATTATCAACTAATTATTTTTTTAGAGTTTTCAAAACTGTTAATCGCAATGATAGTCAAATATAGCAATGATATACACATCATTTTATAGGGATGGGAGGGGGGTTTAAAAACTTAAGAATTTGTGGTAAAAATTTGTTGGTCTATAGAAAAGGATGTTGCTTCAACCCTCAAACACAACCCTTATATACATCTCTGACTTCTTCCAACTAACTTGTCAGAAATTCAAATTTTTATGTATTATTAATTTTAGTTCTTACACTTCATTTTTCAAACAAAAAAATCTTTTCAATTTTATGAATTGTTTTTATATTTTCTAAATACAGCATATTGTTGCTTTCACTGAAGAAAATTTATGAGCAATTATTTCTTGAAATGCTATCCTGTTTTTTACACTGTTTTGGAGCCGCCCATCCAGTATAGTGATTAGTGACGCTGACCAGTGCAGTAAGCCCTGGGTTCAAATACTGGAGAAGGCATGGATGTTCGTAAATGAATAGTGCCTTTGCGGCATGGGGATACTCTAAATAGCAATCGAGCCGCATGTCCTCTTGTGAGGTTGTTGGAAGGAGAAGAGAGGTGGAAGTTCTCTGACCAACCCCCAGGGTGTTCTCCCTCAAAATTGGAGTGGAACCGAGCCAAATTGTACTGTCACCTGCATGGTGTTCAAAGCTAGTTGACAGGCATACAACAAGCCCCTTGCCACGATGAATTTCGTGGGCCTTGATCTGATGTTACTGTCGATCAGGCGGCACAAGTAACAACAACAACACTGTTTTCGATCTTTATATAAGTTTGTTATTTTTGGATGTTAATGATCTAAATTTTATACATGAATTACTTTTTGAGCTTCTAAATTTATAACATACTTTTAAGTAAACAAAACCTTACTTTTTGATGATTATGGAGATTTAGATTTAGTACAGTAAAAAAATTTAATTCTTTCATTTCTGATTTTATATTAAACAATATACGCAAATAAAGAAGTAAAAGTTGAGGCCATAAACTATATTTAGCCCAGCAATCTTACTCCTAAGCCTAAAAGTTTGTTCTGTATTACTATGACTTCTACTTGTATTTGTGTGTGGCTTGCTATTTTCAAGCCTATATATTTCCACATACTAAAATGTATTACATTTTCACAATAATTTCAAACAGATTCCAAACAAATAATATTAATTGAAAAAAATATAATTACTTATTAACAGTAGCTAGAGGTGGCATGTCCATAGATGATAAATCATTCATATCATCAACATCAGGATTTGATGAAATTGATAAGTCAGTTAAATCAGAACCAAAACCATCTGTCCATCCACTTTCTATAAGAATTAATAAAATTAACAATGAATGATAGAATTCCAAGTTATACCACATTATACTATATTTTTAATCAATACCTTTTTTAAGAACTACAAATAAGACAAAAATCAATTTAAGTACTGTATTTTTACTATCTAAGTACAATTCTTAAATTATATTTCAATTTGTAAGAAAAAACTTCAAGAAATTGAGCCTAATTTTATGTAATGAAAATACATTTGAATGTAGAAGTGTTACTACTAGAAAATGATTTATATAAAGCTATCAATTCCATTTTTAAAAAATTATGCAAAGAAATACATATGCACTATAAAAAGATCTAAAGTACTGTCACTCATTGAATGTATGAATTTATGTGGCTAAAGTCACTATAATAGAACATAATCAGATTGATAAAAATTTCACTTAAGAATTACATTTTTGCTTTGTTTTGAAAGAAAAAAATCTAATTTTAATTTGCCATTAATAGAAATCTTCATGAAAAACCTCTTGTTAAACTTATTGTTCTAAGACATTGTTGCATTATGGTTGAAAATGTCGTTACAATAAAAAAGTTACAAAACAAAATAACACACATTATGCTATAAGACTTCAATTCATTGCAAAGTGAAAGTTTAAATTGGTTTTTATAGGGAGGTGTAACAACACAAACTTTTAAAAATAAGCATCCCTTTTCATATAAAATATTCATCAGAATCTGTCTTGTGTCTCTTCTCTGCAATATATATATATTCATATATCTTTCTAAAGTCCTCACATAACCACAAGGATATGTACACAAATTTAGAAAAACACCGAGTTACTATCTTGCATGACAAAAAATAACTGAATCAAGATTCAGTACATTTTTACCTACAAACTACTTTAATGGATGAATTGAAATTGAGTAGAACAAAAATGATTAATCAGACAAATGAATATTTGTGTTATTTAATTAAAATGCAAATTTCATATCCAAACAAACAAATTTTTCAGGATAAAAGAGTTGTCAACAAAATAAATTTAAAAGGTCTGATCATAAAATGATATGTATTGGCTTCAGAATAACAAAAGTTTAAAAAACATGCAAAATCTCATCTTTATTTTACATAAAAGTGCTGTCATAACTATAGTCTTTTTTAGAAAAATCTTTATTTATCATTTAGCTTCCTGTTAAAATATTTGAGCTAGTACCTATTTATAGAAAATTAATTAGTAACTCATTGTATTGAAAAGGCACATTTAATCCATAAGAATAACAAAAGAAAACCCGCTAATTCCTCAATTTATGTACACATATACATTTAAAAATATTCAACATTTTTGCAAGAGCATCAGACAAATTTAATAAATAGAGCTAAAAGAATAAAACAAAATCAATACGAATAAGAGCATTTGAGTACTATCAGCTAAAAAATGCACATTACAGATTTACTAAAAATTGCAATCAAAAGACTTGCCTCCAAAAGAAACCTTAATTAAATCAATAATGCAATTGCAAAATTTTAGATTGTTTTACTTTTCTATAATTTAGCCTTTTTGAATAGAAAATAACTTAAAAAGAAATTTTTTTCATCTAAATACACTATAATTGTCAATAATAAGCATACTTTGTGATGGCTTCATGTCCTGAGAATTTGGAGATTTCATAGATGCATGGACGTCCTTTAAAAAAATATATTAATGTTTATTTTAGACAGCAATAAGTATTTTATTATAAAGAAGTTTATAACTTTTATTTTTGTTTCAAAAATAAATTAAGTTTATCAAGAGAAAATCTGAGTCTTACATGAAGTTCATTTTGCAAGCATCTGACAGGTTCAGTAACATGATTTGGTGGTGTTAAGCCACTAAAATCTGGAGGACTGGAAAGAGATTTTATTGAAGATTCCTCAGAACTAACACTATATAGTGATCCAGATTTTAGTTGTGGAATGTTATGCCTATAAAAAAATAAAGAGTATATATTTTATAAAATTCATTCTCAGAAACTTACTTAAATTCAAAATATTAATACAGATTGGTAATTTCATTTTTAAGCTTTGCTTCAAAATACGAAAATTTTCACAAATTTGCTGTGCACTATGCTATGCTATAAGTGATACTTTACACAAAACAAGAAAAATACTTTACATTAAAAGAGAATATTAAACAATAAAATTCATCATTTTTAATAAATATAATAGGTAAATTAAATTACTTGGCTTTTGAAGAGATCATTTCAGCCTTTTCATTTCCAAAAAGAATTTTTGTTCTTTCAACATAATCAACATGAGTTCGAAACACCTGAAATAGGATCACCACATATTCATAAACATTCTGAAGATTAATTAAAAAAAGCAGTCAAAGAATCTGTAGAGTTGATGAAGCTTAAAAATCACAAAATCAGATTTTACCTCAGTATATCGTTCATGTAACTTTGCATATTCTTTTTTCATTTCAGTTTCTTTTTCTTCAAGCCGAGAAGCTGGGGAAATAATTTTTGATTACAAATTTTTCTTACACAAAAAAATTTTTTTTTGTATAATAAAGAATTCTATTAACAAGTAAAATAGACACAATTCCAACCAGATTACATCAAACGGAATACATTATTACAGAATATCCATCCTTTAGAAACATTCTTTAGTTTAGCAAAAATGATTAATGAGATTTTGCGTATGTACCTTAATAACAGTAGAATTAGAATTCCTCTAATGAGAGGTCACTAAGAGCAGAAGTAACAAATTGTATAAAAGCAAAGTAACAAGTTTAGGTAATGAGTGTGGGAGTCAGCAGATACTGTGTAAGGTCAATGAACTTTCTCTCCAGCAATGTTTAGGATATCAGTTGTACATAATGCAATAAATTTGTTAGTTTTGTGAAGTGCTAGTTTCAATCCCTTTAATTTTATCAATTACCCATTTTTTTATAGAAGCTCCCAAATGATTGAGATTGAATTTTACAATAACTACACTGAACACAATTTTAAAAAGTATTTCTTTTTTGAATGACAAAGTAAGATTATAATTTTTTACTAATTCTTAAGTTAACACATTGATACAAGATGAAATAACCTTTGAAGAAATTTTTTATTATTCTGTCCATAAGTTGATAAAATTGAATCAGTATATTTTAGTCATTATATACCAGAAAGCAGAAAAGCATATGTTAAATTGTTTAATTTAATTTCAAATAATGTGATACTTTTTTATTTTTTTTAAAAAAAACTAATATGTGAGAAATAGAAAGTTCTTTATAATAAATAATATAGGTCACGAAATTTAATTTGGAACATATGTTTTGTTTTTCCTTTTGCAAAAACAAAAATACATTAAAAAAATAGGATTTTAGATTAAATTACTGATTTTTATACTCAACAGTTTATTCTGCTTTATTAATAATAAATAGGCTCAAAAACATGACCTTGATTCTTATACACTTTAATCAAGATATGGCAGGGGGGAATAAAAAAGTTAAAAATAAAATGTTTTATTCAATGTAATATACATGAACAGGCATTCAAATATACAACTTATGCAATTGAACATTTATATACTATAAAGTATACTGAAACCATTCATTAAAGTGCAATCAACACTTAAGCAAAGCACAAGGCAGGCATGATAAGTCTCTTTACAATTCTACCTTGAATGAACATATTTTTTGAAGACTTAATCATACAAATTTAGTTTGATTGCCCTTTTTACTTTATAGAATAAAAACTCTAGATTTAAACAAACTGAACTTAAGCATTCACTTGGTAAAAGATTCTATTGGAAATCTTGTTTTTACACACACATAAATAAATTATATCAGCTTGTGAGTCTGTTAATTGATAAAATGAGCCACAATATGCATTATTTGAAGCCGTATTTTACATTAAACAATATATATTGTAAACATTATGCTTTGATATATCATTTTCAAAAATAAAGGTTAAAAGAAATTATTACCATGATCTGCTGAATTTTTAGCTTTTATTTCAAGAATTCGAACAAGAGATTCTAAGCTTTCCACTTTACTTTGTAAATCTCGCCTATCTTCATCAACAGAGTATTCCAACTCTAAAAGTTTCTGAAAGCAAAAAATATTATAGAGGTTAAATTATTGCAAACAAGAAAATATGTTCCACACAAACTATTATAAGATATACCTGTTCAGAAGATTTTCTTAACTGTTTCTCCCGTTCGAATTGAGTCACTAATTGCTCATTGTCTTCTCGTAATAATTCTAATTCAACTTCATGCTCTTGGTTTTCTACAAATGACAGATCTAAATGCTCTAGAACACTTATAACTAAAGGCATCAACTGTTTCACAACATCTTCATCGTACTTGGAAATCATTCTGGCGAATTCCTCATAAATATTATTCGCTAAAGTCTGCACTTTATCGGACATAACATGGCATTCTTCGCCTGGAGAAACACCGTAAACTGTTTCATGCATTAATGATGTATCTAACTCCATTATCAATGTTAAATCAGACTAGTTAACACAGGTACCGAACATTCAGTGGTTCAAGATTAATTATACGTATGCAAAGGATACTGAGCAAATGTTTACATTTTGATCATTGCATGTCACCTCTTGGTCTGAAAAGTCTATGACATGATTCATAAAAGACTAATGTAAACAGATGTCAGACGTCATTATCTAAAATTGAATTTTAAAAAGTAATAATAATCAAAGTAGAACTCGAACTGTATCAGGCATGGTGTCTTGCTTGAAATGAAGCCAAAGTTACACAGTTTCATAAAAATAATACAATCCACGATGTAAATTTTGATCAAAACATACACACTACACCATTGCAACAGAAATCACACCTGACACTATGACGTCAGATGACATAATAAAATTATATCCACGTTTAAAAATTATTAATTTTAAATAAAATAACTCATGCATAAAAATACATTAATAATGCTAGAAGATTCCTTTTATGGCATCTTCAAAATCTAAATACTCAAAACTTATTCGATAATAATTTCTTTGGGATTCTAATTCTCTAGGAGGAAAAATTGCTGAAAATCAGAATTGCCTGGAGTCTACCAACAACAATCTGACCTAAAATTTAGACTTTAAAGCTGAGGTAAAGTATATTTTGAATATGAAAAGATACTAGTTTTTTTACATTTATTAATAGCATTAAATTGTTGCCATCTGAATGATTTAGTACTCTATTTTGTAACAACTACTACTGATACTGATACTCTTACTTTCGATTTTGTTTTTAAGTTAGTTGATAACGTGATACGATGAGTGTATCAGCTGTGTAGACTGTTTCGGTATAACATTTCATAATATTTTGTACAGTGCATAAAATTTTGTCCCCGAAAATGATACTGTATCTTAGGAAACCACTTATTAATTTCTTAAAATGCAGGCTTTCGGGAAGAACTTCTCATATTCGAATGTCATCAAACATTCGTATTGGTTGTGCCAGTGGATTTTGGGGTGATACTGCAATGTCTGGTATGTATTTTACTTAAACTCTCGTAAAATATTTATACTCTATATGATTAATTTTTAAATAAAGATATATATTAAGCTCTGTAAATATTATAGCTAACTTGATGTTTGTTTTCTTAAAAAATTTTGCAGTTCCTGCTCTAGTCCATGGAGGAAAATTGGATTTCCTGGTTTTTGATTATTTATCAGAAATCACAATGTCTATTCTAGCGAAAACAAAACAGAAATCTCCTGTAAGTAAATTTTCATGAAATACGATGTTAATTTTTTTTTTTTTTTTACCCTTGTATAATTCCAACATGAAGGTAGTGCCATTGAAAACGAACCATGTAGAAAAACCAATGCATATTATATCTGTCGAAGGTCAATGTCCTCACGTTGATGTGGTGAGGAAATTTGGAGAATGGGGTACCAGCTCAAGTGTCATCCTCATCAGGTCACCTTGTTTCAAAATCCATCACCAATGACTTTTATGTTGATTCGTTGTGTGATATTAATAACCTGTCCAATATAAAGAAAGCTCGGAACATGTAAAATTATTTAAAAGTGATGTTAAATTGAGCACTTTTTGATTATATGAACCACATGAAAACTGTGGCAACATGAAGCAAACGTCAAATTCTAGCTTATACCACTGCTGACATAAATACTGTCGAGTATCATCATTTTATTCATAGCAATCAGTTTGAATTTAGTGCCATTTTTCTTCTGTATACTGTTAGTAAGATTTTTCTCTCATTTTGCTCAATTGACAAAAATCTGACATTTTCCTTTCATTTAATAAAAAAGCATTGTTTTTTTAACACAAAAAAATTTTATTATGACAGCTTTTTCAATCAAATGGTTACATCACCCTAATGAAAATGAGCAAGTATGGCTGTTTGAGGTTTAACATTGTTGGTTGTCAGCTGTTTTTTCATGGGATGAGTTCGATCACAGGATTTATGTTTCCATTAACAAGTACCTTATGCTTTATTTGTTGTTGGGCCAATGAACTTCTATGTGATGATGTCAATGGCAGATAGATTTTAGTCTGAAACACGTGTAAATTGATAACATAACCAATATTTGTTATGTAAGTGGTCATCGACCCATGGTCCATGTAACTGAAAGTCATCTTAAATTGAATGTATGTTTTGTATATGATTGTTGTTCTCGTGTCCATGGATTTGGCAAAGAAAAATTATAAAAACACTAGACTCCATTAAATGTGGCAACAGTTGTGACTGCCAATTCTGGAACATCCAGGCTATAGAGGATCTCCTGCAGTGGGTTTTTGAATGGAATTCGACTGAGCTTTAGTGTTCTTGGGATGAAAGCTGGGTGCTTAAAGATATGTGAGTGGTTGGATTTCTGCACAGCTTTTACACTATATGTAAGATCTTGTTTCATCAGGATGAATTTTTCCTGCCCTTGTAGTGATGAGTTTTTAATCTTGCAATTGTGAGTGTCACAATTCTTGGGGGAGTCAAAGTCTGTTCCGAGTAGGTTTTTATAGGAATGGGGTAAAAATCTAGATATCTGGCCATAGTGTTTGCATCAACAAGTGTAATGGTGGTACAAGTTTAACCATGGTCTCTGGCTTTGTATATGATTAAGTTGTAATGGTAATAAAATGGTTCTGTGGTAACACATTTTCAAATTTATTCTGCTTATAACTGTGTACATAATGTTTTTTAAAAAATTCTTGTGTAATTAAAAAGATATAAGATTAACATTTATAACTTGGTTTAAATTTGCTTGATTTTGAAGGATCTTGTAGCCTGTTATAATTCTGGCTATTGGCATAATCTGGTTATTAGTATTCACACAGAACCCATCATATTTAATTGAATTTATAATGCTGCTTAGATGGGAAAAAGTTAAAGGAAACAGTTGTTTTGATTCTATCCTTAAATCTATTACAATGAATTTTCTACCTGAAAGCAGCTTAATTAAAAATTAAACAGTATCTAAACAAATATAGTTTGGGACAGTGGCATAAGGGAGAACATTTGGGCACCCTTTCAAAGTCAGGTTTTGGGCCCCCTGAACCCCACCCTACAATGCAGGGCTTTTCGTTACACCACTGGTTTAGGAGACCTTTTATTTTGTAATTTGTTTTTCTTCTGTTCTACAGAAAATTTGTCAATATTTTCATCATAATTGCAATAATATTCACACACTCATACAAGTACTATTATTTATACATTTATTATAGTTTGTAAACATAGTCTAGTATTTCTTAAAGAGTAAATTAGTATTTCATTTTTTATTTTATTCCAAACTTATTCATGACTTCCATCTATCATGAGCAACCCCAATACTGTTCAGAAACACATAATAAAAGAGTTTCAGTGATTTTTAACTGCATTGGTTGCTGCTACACCGCTGAATCCAGAACAAGAGACATAGTCGTCTCTGCATATCATATAACCATAATATAAAAGACAAGCTGGAAAATCTATTGAACTAAATTTGTGCAGCTCTTTTGTAAGGTAGTTATGTCCAGATTTAATTCAAAAGTAGTTACACCAACACATCTAAGCAGGTCACAAAGAATGGGACTGATTCAAACTGATAAGTATTTCATAAAATTATTCCGTACTTATTATCGCAACAATCACCAACTTTATTAATATCTCGCCAAGTTGGAAACCCTGATTTCCTATGTGTTTATGTGCTGAATTTGCAACCAGGTGCTTTGTTTCATATGTCACCAATAGGTTGCAATAATACGTAAGTACCAATTATTCATTAAGCATTAGTATTCATAGTATTTATTTCATTCGCCATTTTACTTTTAATTCACCATTTTACTTATTAAGTACAATAAGCTTATTAAATATAATAAGGATCACTTTTTGCTCCCTGTCCTGTTTGGTATTGAGGATAAAGTGTGTTTAATATTTTATATTTCTCACAGTAGGGAATTATAGCTCAAAGTTGGAACTATAAGTCATGATTTTGATTTTATGTATTTTATAATATTGAAATTAGTGTGTATATTTTACAATAAGTATTTAATATATCTTTAATGTACTTTAATTATAATATGACATATATTAGTATTTTGATTTCATGTAATAAGCATAACTTACTAGTGAATTTTCTAATTACATTTTTGCATTTCTTGAAGGACATGGGTTACACACCAGACTTTGTCCATTCTGCCATGGCTCCAAATCTACAAGCTATAAAAGAGAAAAATATTAGAGTTGTAGCTAATGCTGGTGGCATAAATCCTCATTCTTGTGCTAATGCATTAAAAGCTGTTGCTAAGAAACTAAATGTAGATCTGAAAATTGCAGTCGTTACTGGGGATGACTTATTGCCTCAAGTAAGTTATATTGTATATGTAATTTCTGTGCTATTAATTAATTACATTTTTATGAGAATAAATGTTTATTAAATCTTGGAGTAATTTGAATTCTCAATTTTAACTACCATATTTTCCAGTATATAATCTGCGGATTATGTGTTAAAAATGTTTCAAATTTCGTTGAGCGTATCACACACTGCTGCAGATAATGTGATAAAAAAACATCCTCCATCAGAAAAGCTTACAATAAAGTTTTGAAAGAAATACCATTTATGTTTTATAAAATAAAGAACAGATGATGCTGGAAGCTTTTGCGGCTCTGCTGATGAATTTCAGCTACAATCAGTTTTGTCCAATTAGGTGCAAGAACGAATCCAGTTCCTCAGAAAGATATTACAGTTGCTAGTCGCTAGCATTATTTCGCATTCTGTCTTGACCTAAGCTGTTTCGTCCTGAAAATATTAAAGCTCATATATCGGCATGTTGAAGCAGAAGCATATAAATAACATGGCTGAACTAAACCATAGAGAAGGATACTAAAATAGGAAATCGGGAAATTGCAAGATTGTTTAATGTTGACAAATCAAATATCCAGTTAAAGGGAAAAAAGACTTAATTTTGAAAAATGCGACCTAATGCTTTTTAATTGACTCGATGAAGCACATCTTAGTGAGAATATTAAAAATTCTCTAAAGTCTGCACCTGCAACTAATACATGCAGGTCTGACAAAGAAATTACAGCCTTTAGATGCCAGAATCAATAGATATTTTAATCGAAAGTTCAGAAATTGCAGAAACAGTGGATGTCAGATTTTAAAAAGGAATTTTAAAAAAAAAATTCTGTTCAATTTATTACTTATAATTTTAATCATATTGTGTATTTATTTATTTTTTAAAATATTTTTCTGACACTATATTATAGGCAGTATATTTTTTGGATTATTCGCCATAAAAATTTCTGCGGATTATACGACGCTGAAGTCCAGTGGCTGAGTTAGTACATCGTGCTTGCACACCACAGGTCCGTGGTTCAAACCCCAGGCTGGGAAAGGTTGACTCAGCCTTTCATTTCTTCAGTGGGTCGATAAATGAGTACCAAGCTTGCTTGGGAACTTACACTGGGGGCTCATGTCAGACTGACCACCTGAATAGAACATATGTTCATGCACCTCAGGGCCCAAGGTCGTATATACTGAGTTGGGCACAGTAGGCCTTGACCCTCATGGGCTGTTGCGCCACTGAGTTAAGTTTTACAATGCTGCGGATTATCTAATGTTTTTAATTTTTTTCCTGGAATAAAAGGCTTTACGAATAATACACCACCGCGGATGGATTATATACAGGAAAATACGTTAATTACTTGTCCTTAAATAACAAATTTTGCCTTTTACAATAGATTTTCTCTATGTGATTAATTTAAATATCTTATCTCAGTCATTTTATATTCTTGCATCATGACGGTTAGAAATATTACCTTGTTTTCCCTCTGGCTTGTAATTCTGTTCCTTAAACTGGGTAAGGATGCTTTGAACCACAAAAACCGTTGCATTAACCAGCTGCCTCTGTAAACTTCTTGAGAAATTGAGGAGCACTTGACTTATTTACTTGCTTGAGACAAAAAACTACTACTTCCATTTTCAAAGTCCATCCCATGTGGATGGAGCACTTAAGATAACATCATGGCGCTCCAATTGATAATGCATCTTTTCATAGAAATAATGTGGTCTCCATATTCTTTGAAATTGAAAAGGCCTATCGAAATGTGTCATTCTTTAAGTCAGGTGTGATTTTAACCTTTATGAGAATATGCCTATTTTCTTGAACTCCTTTACTTCCCGAACCTTTAAGTTGGGTTTCTCACTTTCACAAGAAAAGAGTGTCCTTCAGGGCAGTATTTTGAACATCATGCTTTTTTCTCTAAAAGTTAATCAAATTTTAAATTGCTGTCATTCTTGGCTATGAATTCGCATTATGTTAAGGATCTTCAAATTTCTTGTCCAGTAAAAGATGTAGTTTATTGAGTGATATTTGCAAAGTGTCACAAATCATACGATTGAATGGAATACTCAACAGACATAACTTATTGTGTCCATTTCTGCTGGCATAAAAGTGTTGCCAGTCATCCTTAAAACTGTTTTATGTATTTTGATGATAAAAAACACCATTTTTATGTTATTTAAAATTCTCATAAAAGATTCATTTAATTTATCTTAATATTTATTCAATGTTTTGTTGAAGTTGTTAGTCTAAATAAAATATTCATTTGAAGTAAATATGATTGAGAAAAAATTCAGTAAACTTTTCTATTCACTGTTATTGTTTTATTAACATGAAGTACCTTTGATCAAGAAATGCTGCTTTTATGCATGTATCTGAATCTTGTTAATTGTCAAAAATCAATATTTGTGGGGGGGGGGATATGAAATTTTATGTTAGATAACCTTGGACATAGAAACAATGTCTTATAAAACAGGAAATTGCTATGTTATCTTAATGTACTTCTTATGCAAACAAAACAATTATTCTTTACTTGATTTTTAATTAAAATTATTTGAGGGAGAATCTTCTTGGAGCTTGTTATATGTATTATATATGTTACTACAACTAACTCTCATAAATTCCTATTATGTTAAAATATATGTTCATTTTGTATGTTTACAATAATTTTGAAAGGTTGTCCATTACAAGACATTTAATATTATTAATTCGAATGTTTTTAAAATTTTGTTTAAATTTAATATACTATACTTATTTTAATCTAAGCTGTACTTTTATCTAATATTAATGCTATTGAAAATCATATGCTGCTTAGAATTGAAGGTGGAAAAATTCATTGGATGCGGGAAATTGAACATGATACTGATGGTTAGAAAATTACAGGTTCATGTATGTATTTAGAAGTTTTCAATGCTGGTAAAATAATTATTCACATCTTATTAGTTCTCGTTGTGATTTTTTAAATTTTGTAAGTATCTGATATCGATAACCATTTTATACTATGTTTTCACAAAAAGCATTTGGAATGTAGCTTAGAATTGATGGGGGCATAAATTTGAATAAATACTGTAATTATGTAGATGTTTTTCAAGCTTTATATGAAAGCTGTTCTTATTGATAGCTGGAAAATATGAGGAATCAGAATATAAAAGATATGGATAGTGGTTCAACTTTACCTGCTGATGTCCATAGTATGAATGCATACCTAGGGTATGTTTGATTTCCTTTCATAATTTATGTAAACGATGTAATTTTTTTAATGATATTTATATCTTTGTTTTTACATACTCAAGAGTTTTAATAATTTTATCTTTTATAATGAAATCAGTAAACCTTTCCTTACATGAATATTTTTTGTTAAAAAAAAGGGCTGGACCTATTGCTAAAGCAATCAACTATGGAGCTGATGTTGTAATTACAGGTAGATGTGTTGATAGTGCTGTTGTCCTTGGACCCTTGATTAGTAAGGTATGTATTATAATTTTTATTTGGTTTTAAGCTGTAAATTTTTTTAGGGTGATATATTCTAAACTTGATACTTTTGTTTCAGTTTAAATGGAATTTCCAAGACCTAGACAAGCTGGCTATGGGAAGGTTAGGAAAATCTTTTAAATATTCCAGTTGTCTTTCATTATATCTGTGAAAATATATTTATGGGTGATAGGGCATCATTAAAAAGATAAAAAATTGTAATAAAGTCTATTTTCAAAATGAGTCATCAGGTTAAACAATTCCCATCATATTTAAAAGAGAAAAAAAATTTCTACTTTTGGTTTCATATTCTATTGTGCATTTTAAGTATTTTTAATTTCTTTTGTGCTAATTTCTCATTTTTTTAGTTTAGCTGGCCATTTACTTGAATGTGGTGCTCAATCAGCTGGTGGAATCCATACAGATTGGCATTTAATCAAAGATTGGTATGTTTTTGGTAATATAAAAAATTAACTGTCAAATTCAAAGTCAACTAGCTATATGTGGGCTGTTAAATTCAAATAAGAAGTGAGAAGTAACTTATCTTTTGTTTCTGGTTTTGTTTTAATATGTGTAACTCATAAAGTGTGTTGTATTACTTTGCTCTTTTTGTCTGCAAAAATTATTCAATAAAAAAAAAATTATCCTTAATCCTATTAAAAAAATTAAACAATAA
Organism: Trichonephila clavipes; assembly: GCA_019973935.1. Classification (NCBI taxonomy): domain Eukaryota; kingdom Metazoa; phylum Arthropoda; class Arachnida; order Araneae; family Nephilidae; genus Trichonephila; species Trichonephila clavipes. Next base: position 1,471,569 of record BMAU01019659.1, read on the forward strand.
AGAACAGTGAGTACACAAGGGGTTTAAAATTTTTTTAGCATAGAGCACTCTTCTCCACTTTGATGCATGTGTTTTTTTAGAATATAACCATCTACCCTGTATAAAAGAAGTTTGTGCATGCCACTAATAAAAAATGGAATACTTTTCATGTTAATTTAAAATATTTACATTGTATATCTACAGGCTCATTTCCATATTAATTTTGAATAATTTTAGGCACAATATGGGTTTTCCTATTGCTGATTGCAAAGAAAATGGCGAATTCACTATATCAAAACCACCAAATACTGGAGGAATGGTAACAGTAGGAACTGTTTCAGAGCAGCTAGTTTATGAAATAGGTGATCCTGCTAATTATGCATTACCTGACGTATTATGTGATTTCACCAATGTGAAACTAACACAAGTTGATGGTAAATGCTTTTTTTTATTATTTAAATTGCAATTTTTTTAATAATTATTCCAAATGGAAGTAAAATATTATTGAAATCATTCAGTATGATTGAATAGTAGTTCCGTGTGAGTTATTTTAACATTAAAAGGATTCTGATCATTAGCAACTTTAATGCATAAAACAAAACTTTGTTAAAATTTGTATGATAATTTTGTATATTTATCTACTTAAGCAAAATGCTTAAAGTTGTTGAGTCTATTACAAATAGATGTACTATACATAAATTAACTTTTTGATGATTTTAAGGATGTCATTGATTTAAAAATTTCTACAATTGCTGGAAAGAAAAATTCTAGTAACAATTGTAAACTTGTATAAAACTGTAAAAAATGTTTTCCTAAAAATTACTTATTTTTATTTTACTTATTTTTATTTTTTCAAAATCATTCAATTTTTATGGTAACATATGCTGTGTATTTTTTTTTTATATAAACTCATCCCAATTTTATTGAACTTTTTATTTCCTGTTTCATTGGCTTCAATGTTTTTTTATTTAAACATTAACTATCTTATATGTATAGGTTTTGTAGTTTTTTAACTTTTCATTTAATTTTTTTTTTTTTTTTTTTTTTTTTTTTGTGTAGAAAATGTAGTCTTAGTGCAAGGTGCCAAAGGAAAACGGCCTTCAGATTTTTACAAGGTAAAAACTAATCTAATTTTTGTATCTAATCTTCTAATATCTATATTTTTAATATAATTATCTGTATATTCTTTAAATATCTAAAATTATATACTTGAACTGTGTATATTTATTATAAATGAAATGTATAAAGTATGAATATTGTTGGGTTGAAGAAAAACTTTGTGTATGCATTATAAATTTTGTCTGTGGATTTAGTATAAAAACACCTCTTAAAAACAGCTGAATGTTTTACACTACTCTTTCTTATTAGTTGGATCATTTATAATTACCACTATTTTTTCTAAGGTCATTAATATTTTCATTAGGTTAGTGCTACATATGGTGATGGTTTTAGAGCTACAGCTGTCTCTCCTGTTGTTGGTCCTAGAGCTGCAGAAAAAGCACTTGTTACTGCCAAATCAATCATTCAAAGGTTTTTATTTATTTTGGAACTATTCTAAGTTGCTTATCTTTTCTGTTACACTTTTGCTTATTGATATATTTTCAGGTCAGAAAACGTGTTTAAAAGATTTGGTTTGGATGGATTTCGAAGAACACATTTGGAAGTACTTGGCGCTGAACAAAATTATGGCAAAAACTCAAGAAATAAGGTAAAAAAAATTGAAGATTGAAATAAAGTTTAACATGTTTGCAATATAGAGTAAAACCTTTTACTAAAACATGTTGGTTTATTTATTTAAAAATTTTAAATATTTTATTCTATTATGTTGCATGACTTGTAAATATTACATTTGGAGTTTTTTCATTTTGATTTATGTTTCAATTAATACTTTTAAGATAATTGAGTGATTAACTTTAAACTATAATATAGTCATATTTTACATGTATATGCTACACATTTATTAAATGCAACAATACAAGTTTGTAATTAACAATTATTATTTTTAACAATTACTTTTTGAATAACTTTCATCTACATTTATTTTTCATGCAGGATACCCGAGAAGTAGTAATGTGGATAGCTGTTCATCATGATAAAAAAGAAGCAATATCTTTGTTTTCTAAAGAAATTGCTGCTGCATCTACTGGTGGAGGTAATTAAGTACTATTTTGTACTAATAATTTTGCCCTGAGGTATACTATATCTAAAATGAAATGCTGAATACTGGTTGAAAATTATAAGTATTTACTAATAAACAGTATTTTTAAATTCTAGTGTTCATTAATAATATTCATGAATATTTTGAAGAAACATATATGCAACAAAAAAGCAAAATCTATTTGCTTTAAAATCATTGTTTCAGTCCTTCTGTAAAAATTTTTTGGATTCCTAAACTAATGCAAAGGTTCATGTAACAATGTTTCAGTAACTTTCTTTAAAATTTAATGTTTTTAAAAAAATTATTAAATCTCTTAGCCATATTCAAATATGATTCGTGCATTTTTTACTCTTTCATATATATATTCTAATTCTTGTTGAATGTGTCATCACTTTTTCTGCAAGAATACGAATACTATATCTACTATTCTACATTACATTGAAACTTTTGAAAATATTTCTGAACTCAATAGTATTTTATTTTTACCCTGTTGCTGAAACATTTAACATTCATGACTTTATATAGCTTTTTTTGCTATTCAAGCAATTTTTGTAAAACTTTTTAGTTATATTATGTTTTTCTCCTTCCTATTATAAAAGGTATCTTAAATTTGAATCAGGTGATAAATATCAAAAATTTTATATATGTTTATTTTTATAAAAGTTTAAACTCTTATGTGGAAGTAACTAAAACAATTTTATGAAAAGAATAACATTTTTTTTCATAGTAATGTTTATGATTATAAGACATAAACATCCCTTCCTTATTCTAATTGTATTTTCTAATAACTTCATATATACTTTTAACTACATGCATATTTCTTGTACTCTAGTTAAATTCCATTTATGCAACTATTGCAGAAGTATGCATTTAATTGAAAAAATAAATTAGTAAATTTTAATATAAGAATGAAACAGTGAATTCTTTGTTTACTAATTGTTGCTGTTTTCATTTCAGACATGTATTATTTAATTATCCATTAAATTCTAGATGAGCTATAATAAGATATTTTTTGTAGTATATTTTAAAAGTAATTATTCTTTGTTTTATAAAAGCATTGCCATTTAACGTAACATTTTTCTGCCCATAGCACCTGGATTCACAACATTGATTGGTGGACGACCTAAAGCGTAAGTAGAATTTCATGAATAAAATTTTGAAATTATTGTAATTTTTTAGTTTACTAAATTTTTTTCTTTTCAAACAGGTCTCCAATTCTCAAGTTGTTTTCCTTTTTCTATCCGAAAAATAAAATTGAGGTTAGTTTTTCTGTTGTCTTTTTGTTTTTCCGAATATTTAAATGCTATTTTTACTATAACAGTATTTATTTTTAAGATCAAAATATCTTACAATGGAAAAACTGAAAATTATGTACCTGAAGTTGTAAATGCTACTTCTCAACAAAACCAAACAACTGAACCTAAGAAATCTCATGCCCTCCATAAAGGTACAAAAACATATCGTCTGGGTGATCTTGCTTATACTAGGAGTGGTGATAAAGGTGATACTTGTAATATAGGTAAGATTCTTTTCAACTTAATATTCTACCAATTCAACTTAAAAGGTTTTATGTAAAAAAAAATAATTGAAATACGAGTTATTGCTCAAATTATAAATACTACAGGATATTGTGTGGAATTCAGATCAAGGTGTCTCAAAATTCTTACACTTCCAAAAAAATAAAATTAAACTAATTGGCTTATACAAGGTGTGTTAAAAATATTGCCCTGCCCATATTCCCTTCCCCTGCATATATACATGCATGAATTTTTCCTACCTGAAGACTGTCAGTTGTTGATAGATTGTTGCTGAATGAGGAAATTTTATTATAACTGTAATTCTCGGGGGCCAGAAAAATCATTGGAACACGAGAGAAAAAAAGCAACCAGATTTAATTCCAAAAATGACAATGTAACAAACCAACTATACACCATCTCCAAAGAAATATTCCAGAGTAGCTTTCTTTTAATACAGTGCCAAAATCAATAAGAGAAGTGCGTATCCAATCAAAGTGATTATTTTGAAGGGAATAGATTCAAAATTGTTTCATCTGAATACAAATTTTTTATGAATGGTTAGATATTTTTCAGCAAACTATTGGTGTCTGTTTGGAACAAACAAGGTAGAAAATTTTTTGAAGAAACATGTCTAAATAGCAAATAATTCAATTTTAGTGACAGCTTTGTGTGTGAAAATATTCCTTTTGCATCAAAAAGTTCAATTTTATTTTCAGAACTCTTGGTTTTTCATATTTTAAGTCAGGGGTGTCCAACCCAAATGACCTTGCGGGCCACTTCGGAAAAACATTATAATCTCGGGGGCTGCTCATAAAAATATGTACCTTTATATCAGATTTGGAAACAAAAAAACATTTATTGGAGTGAAAATTTAAAACAAAATGAATTATTGTTTTCATTATTTTTAATGTATACAGACATAGATGGTATAATAATGTTTATATAATATAATAATGCAATGATCAAAAAATGTTTGGAATATTACAGTTGCCATTTTCTTGAAAATTACGGTGTGCCTATTGAAATTGATCTTTCGTTACTCGTTGAAATTTGATAGTGCTGACATTCGCAAACGATGAAGTATACATTGCCCTTTATCTTAACCATCCTGAATTTTTTTTAAAACTTTAAAAAACATCTGACTGTCTCTTCCTTTTTGGGTACTCCAAACAGAAAAGGAGGAGCAGAAATGAAAGTCACACACATACAGAATCATGTACCATCCATAGTAAAGGAAATGCATAATGCAATTCGAAATTTATTATAAAAGTTATTTACTATAGTAAAATCAAATGCAACTGTTTGATAAAATATGAATCTATTTTAATCTGAAGGACATTTCTATTACCAAAAAGGATTTGTTTTAAAACAAGAACAGATAACAGGCAAATACATTGTGTGTGTATATATATAAATTTCAACTCAAATAAATTTCAAAATGAAAAAAACTTTAAAAATCTGATATTTAAAATTTTTTTAAAAATAGTCGGCGGGTCGCAACTTATGTACTGGTGGGCCGCGTGTTGGACAGCCCTATTCTAAGCCATTATAATATAAAAATGCTCAAACATTTTTTTCCCCATGTGCCTTTTTCAAACTCACCTGATTATTTCCAAATATTGTTTTACTACCTTCATTCCAGTAATAGTTCTAATTTCATGGTGGAAATATCCAAATGTTTTTTTGTAATACATTGTTTGGATAAGGAAATATCTATAATTCAGCAAACTATGTGCAAATCAAACATCTGGGCTTGTTAAACGTTTAATAAAAATAAGGGTTAGAATCTCTCCCTTCCCAATGCATTATGCAATTTGATTACTTTAATTTAAATAAAACTAATAAAATTGTTTGGATAACTATATATATATAATTCTTATTTAAATTTATTTCTTCAAATGCACTTACTAAAGAAATGGGGAAAATAATTGTCAAAATGTTTGTCATAGGTGTCATTGCTAGGCATCCTGCATTTCTTCCATACATTGAAGACCAGTTGACTTCAGCATCTGTTGCTGCATACTTTGAACATCTTTTTAATTCTGACAAAAAAGTAGTTGAAAGGTTTGTATATTTCTATCTTAAAGCTTATTTTCTTTGTACATAAAGAAATCAAAATTTAATGGATTTAGGACAATCATTTTTCTATTAGGTAAATTTTCATTTAAAATTATATTAAAGCTGTAGTTTGTTGCAATTTAAATAATCCTTTCTTGTAGATATTCACTACCTGGAATAAGTGCTCTGAATTTTGTACTAAGAAATGCTCTTGGTGGAGGTGGTGTTGCATCTTTAAGGAGTGACCCCCAGGTGATTATTTTTTCCTCTTCGATTATCAATTATAAGAAAATTATTTCATATCTTACATTTTTAAGGCTTTGTTTTAAATGTTATAAACATTGTTTAAAATTATATTATAGGGTAAAGCATGTGGACAAATGTTGACTGACTTTGAACTTCATAATATGCCAGATATTAAGGAATTAAAAGAGTAAGACCTTTCAGTAAGGAGCTACATTTCATAATACACCAAATATTGTGAGGTTGACTTTTTTATTTAACAGAAAGCTATACTATTTTTTATCTTGTATTGTTATTGTTTTGTATAAATATATTTTATGTTTTTGTAATAAATTGACAGCCTTTTATTTTTGATTGTTTACTAATGTTAACCGAAAATCAAAACGTGAACCAATAACAGATTACAAATTTTATGCCATGGTTAAACAATAACACCCTACTTATAACATTCCAATGTTGCCTTTGAGCCTCAATAATGTAAAGTACAATTAGCCCCTTTTGTAATTCAAGTAGCTCAACTAAAACGTTGCAGGTCACAATTATATTTTTTCTTTCAATCTACAACATTTTTCAAAAATTATGTATACCAGTTTATGTACATGAATAATGCAAGAAATAATTTTCAAAAAAAGGAGAAATAATATTTATTACTTAAACCGTAATTGACAAATGTTTATAAAAATCGGTTCATGAATTTAACTTGGGCAAATAGATAAATGTTCAATTTCTAGAAACATGCAATAGTTTTTAATTACTTCATTGCAGAAACTAACATTCATATTCAACAGTTTTTCATCTATACAATTCAGCAATTAAATAAATTGAAGATACATAAAAATTATTGCCAAGCATACTCGATTATATATAAATAAACCGATACATTTACGAAAAATAAATGCTTCAAAGCATGAGATTCTATTGAAGCTTTTGTCAAGGCACTCTAATCAAGTAATGTCTTAAAAGCAGAATATTTTTCATTTTGTACCAAGAAATGGAATAAAAAGATTCAGGGGGTCTTTTTTAAACAACACAATGCTGAATTCCAGTACATATTCAGTGATTAGTTTTATTAATTTTTTTTCAAAATTTATCTCTTTTGTATAAAATATGGATTACAAAACATCTGTTTAAAATATTGCTTGTGATGAAGACTAGAATTAAAATTTTACTCTTTTGGGAGAGTACAGTATAATTGGCAAGATTCTGATGAAGTGTATAAAAAAATATTTACAACTGTCAATTGTACTTAAACAGATCTTTCTGAATAGCCTCATAAATTTTCTGACAGGCAAATAAATGGAAAACTGATAAATGATTTTTGCACTAATTCAGATAAAATATAGATGCTAACCTTTTGTGAAATATTAAGCATGGAAGAATTGCCAAAATTTTTTAAAGGTTCCACAACAAATAAATTACTGCATTTCAAATACAATCACTTATTAGACTCAGACTGTCAGATTATTTAAAAGACAATTCAATTTTAGTTTCATTTAATAAAAAAGAATTGATTCTGTAAACTTATTAATGTATCACAGAATTATCTGGCAAACATCTATCTGGAACTCATATAGTTACAGAAGTCTACATAGGAACATGACTAAACAAATAAGATATGGATTCTCCATTATGGGTACGACGAATAGCTTCAGCAAGAATCATAGATATGTCAATACACTGTAAATAAAGACATTTAATTATTCATAAAATACAAATTAGTTTTATTCATTATATTTGACAAAGTGATTCTATATTTTTAGAAAATAATTTCATTGTTTTATGTAGATTTAAATATATCCTAATTGAAAAGTTTTCATTTTCTTACTCTCGGTATTTTGTTCCTGAAGCAAAAATTATCCCCCCCCTTAAGAAAAGTCATATATTTATATAATATTTCTTTTAAAATCAGTCTGATAACTTTTAGTTGAAATATTACATCAAGTTCTCACAAAATAATTTATTAAACTTTCTTGATCATATGTGTATTACAGGCATATAAAAAATTTTCTTAATTCATTAGACATTGCACACCTGCAATAATCAATTTGATAGAGCTCAAATCATATATTTTGTTTAGTAATATGTTTACAACCCTCAAACGGTAAATTCCCTTTCTACATTCACATTTAATTATTAGAAGAGATTGAAATTCAATGCTTACTACTACTAATTCTAATTTCATTTCTTGAAAATTGTATATTTACATTTTGACTGATTTTGGGAAATAGAGCAATAAAAGCTGTTGTCCCTTTCACAGATATTTTATTTTAAAAAATTGAAATAGATCTATTGTCATCAGGTTTATATTTCGGTACACATGCATGTACTATAGAGAGATGAAAAGTATATCCATGCTGAAAGAGAACACTGTTAAGTCAACAGAGCATTAGGAGACATTTCTTTGAGTTAAATTTTTATTAAAGTGGTCCTGTCTTGTCTGAAGATAACTTATGGATTACATGAAACTAAAGATAAATTAGAAATGAGGTAGGTAATGTTTTGAGACTTCGTATTTAATAATGCTAAAAAAGATAATTTGAGGGGTAATTGCCTTCCAAGTGAGGGCAAACAATAATTTGTTAATGTGTAACAGTCAGCTTAACTCATAAAAGCATGAACAGTACAGAAATTATCCTGATTCTGTACATGTATTACCAATTTAATTATTAAAGGGCCTCGATCCGACACTGTCAAACAGGTAGCATTAGCAACAACACATAAAAGCAAAGTAACTCAATAATAGCTCTATCATGGATTTGAAAAGTCAGTTAGACATTCTTTCTCAATCTGTGCAATAAACTGACAAGAATTCACCTCTAAAACCTGAACCATTGCCAGAAAATCCAGCAGATCTTATATCTAGAAGAATGGAACCTGACAAGCTGTCTTAAAGTTAACTCTGATAGTGTGGATCAGGTTTCCTTACTACAAGTCCATTTCCTGTGAGAAACATCCCGAAAGAACTGATTACACATCACTTTCTAAGAGAAGTAAAACTAAGGGCAATAATAGGAACTGTTTATTGATTTACTTATTCGAAATATTAAGTATACATAAATTCGTACACTTAAGTTATATTTTCAGGTTTTTAAGAAACTTCCATAGTAAACAGTATTAAGATTACATAGTAAATACTATTAAATCCTGAAGAAATGAGAAAGAACTAATTTAAGCAAACTAATTCAGCCTAAGTATATTTTGGAAAAATAAAATTTCAAGGGAAAAAAAAACAATTTTACCTGACAGCCAGATTAGAAATTTAAATCTATTACATATAACAAGAGTATTTTAAGAGTTGAAAGATTATCGCTGAACAGTAAATTAAGCACTTATATAAAAGATTTCCAATAATTCTGTCATCCAAGTATATTAATTAATATACATTATTTTAGTATATTTATCAAAAATATTTTTCCACAGTCCTTCCAACTTTACTATTTAATGTTAGAGAATAATTTTGACCAATTAAGTCTTAAGATTGCTCACCACTGCATGGTATACATGAAGACCTAACCTACCAGCAAATAATGGGAAATCTGTCCAAAGGGTGATTAAATATTTTCCTTTCAATTGTAGTAGAGTAGATTACAGATCTGAATCTCAAACTTTTATTGCTACTCTAAAAGATATGTATTTTTTTTTCAATAAATGGGTAAATCTACCAAAGTTGCCTCCTGATTTGTTTTCATGTAAGACACTACAAATTTCACCTAAAATAATATTGAGATGCATAAACTTATCAAAACACTGAATTCTTTCCTATGGGAGACAGAAAAATTAGTGATAAAGATTAAAATTCAGAGTGGCAAATTCAAAAAGTTCATGACAAAAAATGCAGTTTCACCCTTAAAAGTAAAGTACTGTTATTTTCATGTACACTCAATCCTGTTTAAGAGTAGAAAATATATTAGTATATTTTTTACTGTAATTAATATTATATTAGTGTTTTACTTCATTATGTCCACATATGAATGATGTAATCATTCAACAATGGAGGGAATGTTATGCTTATGAGCACAAGACATATTAGTACTGGTATATACAACAAAAAGAAATAAAGCATAGACATTAAACGAGAAAACTATAGTTGAGTTGTGAGAGTGAAAATAGGAAACAATGTTGTGTATAACTTATGTTATGAATGAGCAAGGAGATATTTGTCCAAAAAAGAATTTATGTATAACAATCCATTATTTGTGCATGCTTATTAAATTAACATTTCAAATAGAATCACATAAAAAATTTGGAACAATCCTAATCCTTTTATATTTGCTTGTGATATGCTCTGAAAACTTGCAAGATTTTGAAAAGAATTTAACTAATACATCAATTTTAATGCCCATGAAAACAAGTATTAGACTATTTGTCTTCCTATATTAATATATTGGATAGGTCCTAAATTTAATTCTCAAAAAGATAAATATATATTCAATAATATACTGAAATATTTAAAGTTGACAAATTATAATTCCGACTAAAGAAATAAGGGTCAATTTCATTAATTTTAAAACATTGACCATTTGTAATAATCCTTCAAATTTATTACCTGAATTTTACTGCATTCTGCCATATGAATATCTTGAGGTATACTATTAGTTACCACAACTGCTTCAAAAACTGCATTATTTATTCTTGAAATTGCTGATCCTGAGAATATACCGTGAGTTAATATGGCATACACTTTCTGGGCACCAGCTTCTAGTAACCTGTTTAAAAAATGATTACCTATTTACATAAAAGCAAAATGGTTCATATCTGTAATATTAAAAATATATATTTGAAAACAGCAATTAGAATACATAAAGTTTATGTGGCAGTTTCTGATAGGAACTTGAATCAGGGACCACTAACAATAAATAATTATGTTTTTGAGGAGGTCCATCAATTCAAATATTTAGGTACCATGGTAAATTACAATGATATAACAATTGAAACTAAAAACAGAATCAACATAGCTAATAAATGTTACTATATGGTTTGAGAAATCAATTTAAATCTAAATTTATAAGCAGGGAAACAAAAGTACAACTATGCAAAGTACTTATAAGGCCCACAGTTTTATATGGCAATGAGTGCTGAACAATGAGAATTCTGCATGAGGAAAACTTATTGAGATTTTAACGAAAAATATTGAAAAGAATTATTGGAGCAGTGAAGGAAAATGGGGTCTGGAGAATACTTTATAATTTTGAATTACAAAGGAAATACAGAGAACCAAATTTAATTAAAGTAATTAAGGCTTCACAACTAAGTTGGCTTGGCCATATGTTCAGATATGACGACTACAACCCAATTAAGCAAATATTGTTTTTGAAAGCAGAGACAGACCCCATACAAGATGGCTAGACAAAAATGCATGTTAAACATCAACGTAAATAGATGGAAAACAATACCAACAAACAGATCAAGGTGGTTTAAACTAACTGAGACAGTCTTAGTCAGAAATCAACTGTAGTGCTTAAGAATAATATGTTTCAAGATTATTTTACATTATGCAAATACAGCTTTAAACTAGTCTCATTAAATAATAAGTAAAAGTAACTATTTACATTGTGTTTTAATAAACAATATTACCTATCAGCTGCATGACATATTGTTCCACATGTGTCAGCCATATCATCCACTAGAATCGCAATACGATCTTTAACATCACCAACCAGGACCATTGATGATACTTCATTTGCTTTTTTTCTTTCTTTATGTATCAAGGCAAACTCGACATTAAGATGATCTGCAAGTGCTGTCACTCTAAACAAAGAGAAGTTTATGTACAAAATTAACAAACACATTTTTGCTTCACTAATATTAATTTCATCAATGAAAACATAAATTTAGAATTATTAGATCTAATTACGAAGCATATTAAATATTTTGAAATAATGTTCATATTTAAGCCCTATTAAAATGTTAACAAAAAAACTGTTGCTGCTAAAACTGCAAGTCAAAGTTTAATATTTTTTAATTGAGATAAATACTAAGAAATAATACTAATATTTTATGCATTATTTGATAAATTTTGTGATATGACCAGCCAATACATATTGTTTAGCTTATTTAAAATACCAAGCCATTCATAATAATACAATAAAAAATATTCATTTCTGTTTTAATATTAAAAGAAAAATTGAAATGGTTAAAATAAGCTTTAAAATTCAGTCTGAATGATGTATACATAATCTTTTCTTTAAATTGCAAAATAAAAAAAACTATGAAATTTAAAAATTATAATAATTTTATTTTTTGAAAGATATTCTTAATTTTTATTTCTTATTCTAACACTTTAAAAAATTGCAGCTGAATTAAATTTTTAAAAATAATATTATTTAAAGTTCATAAAACAATTATAAATGTAATAAATAGCTCCAGTTAATATATATATATATATACAATCAAGGATCATTATGATATAATCTAGCAAATTTTCAAATGTCTATAGCCTAAAGGATCATTATATGACTTACAGAACAGTTTAAATCATAAGTTGAATGAAGAGAAGAATGTAATGTTCTTTAACATATAAGTACGTTTATCTGTAGTTATATGTCTCATTATAGAACCTATCAAGAAAAACACCACATTCATCAAACTAAATGAAATTATAATTAGTTTTTGTTTGAAAAGTCATAAAAATAATTAGATCTTATTAAATAACTTAATATTATTTTCAAAATTCTAAAATTTATTTACATATATTAGTACTTATTGACAACTATGTTTTCAAATTTTCACTTCAAACATAATATTTTACAGCAATAATTAACCAATTGGCAGTCTGTTTTGGGGAGAATTTTTACATTGCATATTGAAGTTTTAAATATATAACTTTATTAAAATGTTTCAATATTACCTTATCAGGACCTAACAGACTTCAAAACTTGAATATATTTGTTAATTTAAGTAAGACTCAAATTTTTCATTTTTACTTTCACCATACACATCCAAACTCTGTATCATTTTTTTAAAAATTCTAAAATATATTGCGCATCTTTAAAAAAGAATAAATTTCAAAACTAATTCAAAAATTGATTCGGAAGTGAACTGTGGTAAGCATATTGAGACAATAGTCGATAAAGCAAGAAAGAGACTTAAAATATCTTTCTGGCAGAGACTAGGGTTCAAACACCTCCACACTTAGAAAACTTATACAACCTTAGTTCACCCAGTTCTTGAATATGGGTACCAAATCTTTCAAGCAGCTTTTTCAACTAACTTGAAAAAACTGAAGAGTGCAATTCAGTGCTGTGAGGATTATCACAGGCCTTAGATATAGTTGCCCTACTGACATAGTTCTGTATGAGGCAGACATCCAACCTCTCACTATGAGGTTCAAAGTCAACTCAAATAGGTATTTTAACAAAATTAAAATCTTTGGTTTCTTCAATAGAACCTCTTCTTTTATTTTAAATTGGACAAATAACCAACGTTTAAAACGAGACAGCCCACTCAATTACATGCATAAACATGGTTTTATTGATATCAATGTGGACCCATCTACACCTTATAGCTGTATCACACCTATTGATTCTTTTAATCATGAATTACGGGAGGAATTATTGACCAGTACTCCCAAGCATAGCAGCCATCCAGAATTACTCAGACAACTAGCACTTGAAGTAATAAATGACATACCTGATCAAGCCTTGATTATTTACACAGATGGTAGTCGTTCGGATACGGGTAGAGCAGGGAGTGGTATTTTTAGTAACACTCCTGGGAACGATGTTAAAATCAGCATCAGGAATCCTGACCACTGTTCCGTCTTTAGATCGGAACTCATTGCTAATAGTGGTGCTCTTGATCATGCTCTCAACTCTTATAAGGACAGTATACGGATCCTGACAGACAGCAGAAGCTCCATCCAATATTTGAAGAATTGGCCAAAAATTATGGACAGTACTGTTCTAGATATTTTATCCAAATTAGCTAGGTTTGGTCAAAGGAAACAAGTATGTCTTCCATAGATACCATCACATGTGGGTGTGCCTGGGAACGAAGCAGCTGATGAGCTGGATGGCAGGGGTTGTGATCTCTCTAGCCCCAGTTCCCCTGTCTTAACCCATTTGGAAATTCATTCCCTCCAAAGAACTAAAATGAATTTGACTTGGCGAAACCCTCCTGCTCACCACTGGTATGCAGCTAAGAGTCCTGGCCTATCTATACAGTGCAGGAGTTCCAGGGCTCATCAGACGCACTTTAGAAGCGGTCACCTGCGTAGTATGACTTTTGTGCAGGGGTAACCTCTTTCTTTACCTGTCCCTGCTCTCTTCCTGCTTCTCTGCTCATCTTCTGGACTGCTGGGGCATTTCCCTGTGACAGTTGTATGAAGAGCAAGACCTGGTGTGTGACACTATTACGCGGAAAGGTATGGACTTGGTGTAGGCTTTCCTGCTCCAAGGGGATTGGAAACAGCAACAATTCAAAAATTACATAGAAATATTCAGTTTAGTAATAATATTTAATTACAGCAGTTGTTTTTTTTTAACTCATAAGTACTGAAAAATAAATTTTATACTAGGAATTTTCAATCGATAAAAATCAATAACTTGACAAAATCTAAAAATTTGTTAAAAATAATTATCTATAATATTGCGCATTCACCTTTTGGCACCACCAGCATCAGGAGACACAATTATACTGTTCCTCCATTCTGGTATGTTTTCTTTTATCCATTTTAAAACTGCAGGTTCAGCATATAAATTGTCAACAGGAATGTCAAAAAAACCCTTATATAAAGAGATTAAAAATTAGAAACTTTACAATATATATATATGTAAATGGAAATTTAAAATATTTAATAATTGTTGCTAAATAAATTGGTATTGTTTCTACAGAATTATATAATTATTTCCATAATTTAAATTGCATGAAATACTATTACAAAAAAAAACCAGAAAAATATTTTCAACATTAATACATGAGTATGTGATTATATGTCTGTAATTTTTTTTATTGATTAAAAAATTATTTACTAAGATGTTTCATACTTGTATAATTATTTTTTTTTATTTTTTTAATAAAATAAGAATTGACAATTTTTGATATAATTAAAAAATGTAAAAATCCAAATGTTTCAAACAGTTTTTTATAAAAATGAGTAAAACCTTCAGTAAAATAAACAGAAAAAAATTTCAAAACATACAAATATTCATTTAAAACAATTTATTTATACTGTTTACTTTATTTCAAAATGTAACCATAATTAATTGGTAATAAAAATACCTGTATTTCATAGAAATACAATACATAAAAGAAACAATAACTCTAAAATGAACTTTTTAAACTTATTTTGATATATTTTTAAACATAAGGCATTTATCTTTAACAATAAATTGTATTTAATATGGAAAAAATTTTATTTTCAAGTAAATTTCTATAATTAGAATACATATCAAATTACTTACTAAATTTTTTTAATGTTTTTAACACATTTCATCGCTTTTAATATCAATTTAAATTTTAAACAGGAAGAAAATTGCTTAACAATGAAAACTATAGACTGTTTATCACTACATACCTGTATTTGAGAAGCATGTAGATCCATAGTAATTATATGATCTGCTCCTGATACTGATAACATATTAGCGACAAGTTTTGCAGAAATTGGAGCTCGACTCTTCAGAACATGGAAAAAAATTTCTAACATGTAATTTTAAAAATTGAAATCTAAAACAAAAATATTTTTTGTTTTATAATTTTGGTGATGAATGATTCTGAGGAAATTTTCAAAACTGAATCCCTCACATTGAAATATATACATATTCTTACTAAATAATGATTTCTGAACTCATGAGTAAAAATGGGTTCATCACAGAACATTAGTTTTGAGTCAAGACTCTTTCAAGTAAATATTACAATGTTTATAGTCTACAAAATTCTGAAAAAAACAGATTTTACTTTAAAATATACTTACTTTAAACTGCAAATATTCTGGAAGATAATTTGCACATAAATTTTCAAACAACACTTTTAAATATTTAGATATGTTCTAAATAAAATAAGTATCCCTTTCTTTATGAAAAAACCTGAAATGTACCTTTATAATAATATTATCTTCAGTTGGAGAATTTTCTCCGGCTTTCAAACAATGTTATACTGAATTGACAAGGGATATAAGGGAAACAATATGTGTGTGGGGAGAGGGGAAACTTGAAGAAATAAAGAATTAATTTTGCAAACAGGGTAGGTTGCATTCAATGCAAATATGCAAACAAATATTATTCAAAATTTTTAAGAAAAAGGGTACATAAAATGGGTACGAACACACTTTCAAATAGAATGAGTTCCCAGAATTAGAATTCAGATATTTTCTCTTTCTCTGATGATTTGAAATCGTGATTTAGATGTGAAAATTGAAGGCTTTAATAAACTGCATTTGTTTTCATTTTAAAAAAGTTGATCTAGTATTTCTTTTAGTAGTAAATACAGGGTGCTTCTATACCACAGATCCAAGGTTTACACCCCGAGTTGAGCAAGGTCAACTCAGCCTTTTATCCATTCAGAGAGTGGATAAATGAGTACCATGCTGGCTTGGAAACGAAACACTGGGGGGGTTTGCGTCAGACTGACCACTTGACCGGAACATCTGCTCATGCACCTCAGCACTCTAAGGACACAAAAACTGAGATGGGCACAGTAGACCTTTGGGCCTCCATGAGCTGTTGTACCACTGAGTTTAGTAAATATGGGTCTTGCCAAATAAAACACAGTGTTGGTTTCAAATGCACATGCAAATGACAATTTGTGAACGAAAATGGAAATTGAATTGCAGTAAGGGAATTTGAAATTGTTGAAAGCTCCATACACAAGAGGAAAAAAATGAAATCCCACAATAATAATTGTGCTAAAGATTAAATATAAGGAGTACTGAAATGATTAGTGCTTAAAGGAGTACTGAAATGACATATCCTAGAAGAAAATTCTGTAAACTGAATGAGAAGCTGTCAGAATGGATTAATATTAACAAATAGTATACCCTTATTTGCCTTAAAAAGAACAAAAATGAATGCAAATGAAAGTGAAAATTTTACAGCGGCTTTGAGTAGTGTAGTCGATGATTGAGTAGTTCTGTGAGGAAAACAATTTCACAAAATCTTTCAAAAGATTAGAACATATTGGTAAATTTCAGAAGTATGTTATTGACCTACAAAGGCAAAAAAAAAAAAAAAAATCATTGACTGTCTTATGGAAATATGAATAAAACTCTAGTGATGTTTTGATACGATGGGAAATAAAATAATTCATGTAAAATTGGTTCACATAAAAATAACAGATTATGAAAAATCTCATTTCCTATAAACCAATAGAAAAAATTCAAGTGAATAAGGAATGATGTTTTGTTTAAGGCTGTCTTCGGATAATATTGAAGAATAGGACCCCAAATTCGGAATATTTTTTCAGAGATATAAAAGTACTCAAACATTAATGTTATATCTTAGCTTCACTATCCTGTAGAGAGAATCCCTTATTTTATCATAACTACTCTTTTTTTATCAGAGTTGATACATTTCTTCTTTTATAAAACGTGTTTCGCAATTTTTCTCCTATACCGTAATGCTAATCAAGCTATCCCTTTATATATTAAAAGGAAAAACTGATTAGTTATAAAATATTTTGAAATTTTAAAAACACTATATTATAAACAAATGCATGAGTCACATTGTCACAAATTTTAATAAAAATTGAGGCATTTTTTCAGTCCAAAGTTTTTTCAGTTTATGCTTTCGTACCTGTGGTGAAAACAGCCTTAAATAAGCAGCATTTAGGTATCTATAGAAATCAGCTTCTTTTATGCTCATATTTTCCTTATTTTGAAATCTATCATTATATCTGGCATAATTTAGATCTTATATTTAGCATTAAAAATATGCATTACACTTTCAAATATAAGGTAAGAATTTTGAAAAATATATCATAAAAAGGAAGGAAGTTCATTTGCAAAGAATATAAAACATAAATATAGTGATCAGTATAAAAAAAATTGGGGATTATTACTATCTTTCAAAGTAATACTTTTATATTTTCTTGATGTTTTAAAAAAAAATGTAAAAACTTCTACTTCAGACATGAAGTCTACTTAATTTTTACAGATACAAAAAGTTCTGTTAACTGCCATGGATAATTCACTGAACAAAATATGCAGTAAATTTCAGAAATCTCTAGAAATGGTCTTTCTGCAAGATATGATAATAAGAATGAACACACTACTTGTAATTTTTCATGCAATTATATTAAGTATCTTTAGACTAACACAACATTAAAATTCAAGAAATAGAATTTCAATGAGAAGGAAATTGTTGCTTCAGTACTTTTATATGGCTGAGAGAAAACTGAACAGAGAATAAACACAGAATTCCTTTCCCCGTTCATTTAAATTTTTTATATCATTCAGAATTTTTTTTATTCCCCTTGCATTACAATCCTTAATAGCAGTAAAAGATACAATTGAAAACCACAATAAAAAAATATCTGACCATTCCCTCATTCTCCTAAATACACTGTTTTAAAAAATTTTATTCAGCCAATCACATCCCAATTTTTAGAGCATTGAGCTTTATCAGGGGACATTTTATATTCATCACTTAAAAAAGTTTTAAAAATTGCATCTTTAGTGGTACAAATTCTAGATATATTCTTTTATGTACGTAAATGACAAACATATAATGGTAAAAAGTTTGAAACAGACAACTAGTATCTCATAACAGAAAAAGAAAATTAAAAATGACTTTACATTAAATAAAAATTAGTGCTTAAAAAATATCAAATTTGTATACATTCAAGAATAGAGAAGAAAGTTTTAACTTATTATACCTGATAAATAAATAAGAAAAAATTGTGTTTGAAGAAAATATTTCAAATTTATTGGATTATTACATTTTGAACTCACGTAAAAAAAGTCAAGAAGAATAGAGATATTCAAAAAGCAATTTAAAGATTAATTCTATATATGTACATATGTATGTGCATGAAGTAAAATCAAAAAGTTCCCATAACTGACTACCTTGATTATTGCATTGCAACGATCACAGAACAAAATTTATTTTTTGTGATTTTGGTTTCATTAGAGAAGGCAGAAAATTAATTATCTATTTAGTCATCATTACTGAATACAGTAGGTGTTCTCCTTTAAATAGATTTTTTGCAATGTCAGATTTTGAAATGTGTCATGAATAGCCAGTAAACAAACTTTTTTTGCTAAGGAAATCCTCCAGATGTTAATTGGGACATATGGAAGTAGACCAATAAAAAACAAGTGTTCAAATGGCACACACATTCCGTCAGATCTACAGGAGTGTTGAAGAGTTTTAGCAGTGGCCAACCATCCACCACACCAATGAAAACACTGAATTTGTCAGTCAAATCATTTGTCCCAAATAGCTAGACTCTGGTCAAAGCACTTTTATATGTAGATAATTTGTAACTTACAAAACACCATCAGAAATGGACATATCCCCCCAAAAAAATTGATTAAAAAAGTTGTGTTTTACTACATAATAATGCTCCTGCACATCAGTCATTATTGTTGAAAAATTAACTTTGCAAAACATGTTACCACACTTAATCATCAAACCTATAATCTCTTGATCTAGCCCCTACTGATTTCTTCCAACTTAAATCATTTAAATAATATAAATTCAATTTTATTTTGAAATTCTGGGAACTTTTTGACTTGAGCTTAATCATAAAGAAATCTTTAAGAAACACACATATTTGACAACATTGCCTTAATTTTATATGTGATATAAAAATATTATTCTAAGACATGCCTTTTAAAATTATCACAATCCTCTAAATTTAGCACATATAACTACAAATTTTAATCAAATTCATTCAGGGTAATAGAAAATAAAATTCAAAAGAAAAAGGAAAGAAAAATCAAAATCAGCATAAACAAGAATTCTATCATGCTCCATACCATATCTTTTCGGTCCTGTCAAAGAAAAATGAAAATGTGTATCAAATCATAAAGAACATCAATGCTCTTTCATGAGCATCTACTTTAACAACAGGGAAACTAAGCTAATTCACATGTACAACTAAAAAACATTATATGGCATGCCTTAGAAATTATACAAACATATTTCATTCAAGCCTAATATATATAGCAACTACACTATATCTAATCTTCAAATCATAAAAATACAAAAATTTTAGAATTTATCAATTACTCTAGTACACAATTTCTTGGCTATTTTCTCAGGTACCAAAAAGCACATAGCATCTAAGATCTTCCTGTATCCAAGTTAATAAATATTTATTTTGATTGAATCATTTGAAGAATCACTTTTGATCACTTGATTCTTAGCAAATCTTATGTTCAGAGAATTAAAAAGAGTAAATCTTCATTAATTTAATAATTTTTAATTAAATACAAGAATTTATCTTTTTACATACAAAAAAATAATTAAATTTATTATTTTGAAAATTAATCCTATTTTCCATCTACTATTTTTTTTATTTAGATATATCAACAGATATGGTTCAAATAACACATAATTTTCAACATGAAATTATTCCAGTTAGTCAAAAATTAAAAGAGAAATAATTTACAAACAATACTTGTAAATACAAAGATAATAAAATAATAAAAAGACATAAAAATTGCACAAACATAAATTTTTGGTGCTGAAGAAAATAACCAGTAAATATGATTAGGAATAACTAGTTAGTATCAAATTCCCCATAAAAAAAACATGCCCAAAACATAAGCATGACACAAAAAAAACATATTCTTCAATAAATTTAATTAACAGGATATTATAAGATTTGTTCAGATGAGATATAGATTGGTATCAAGAAACTTGAACTTTATTTATTGGACAGTACTCAATGCATCACAATGAAAGCACATTCATCATATAAACTATCTAAATTCCTGTAAATTTCCAGTAAAAAAATTGTCAAACTCTTCCACACAGAGCTGTATGATTAACGGTAAAAAGTACTCCACTTTTTAAAAATATGCATTCATTCCTAAAAAAAATTCAGATTGTAGAAGTTAATCTAAGATGATAACTTTAATCTGTGCATTAGATGATAACTTTACCAATATCGGTGTTTAATCTATTTGAAAATATCAAAGATTGCGATTGCCTCTTGATTACGGTTGCAAGTTTCCTAGCTGGTAATATTTGAGTAAGGGCTTATGATTTGATTCCATCAGACTACTTTGTAGAAAAATGAGTTTTGCTCTAAGTAGAAATACAGTATACCATGAAATTCTCACACATTATTAGAAAAGTTTGAGTGAGGTGTCAACTTTTTCTTAAAAGTTTTAACAGTTGTTACAAATAGCTTATAATGTTATTCTACATAAAAATAACATAAAACAGATAAACTTTTAAGCTATCTGCATTATGTAGTCCTAGCATTATATAAAATGGTTTCTATTTAACAAAGAAAAAGTTTCCAGAAACTAATTTTTATCTCAATTAAACAATTCTTATAATTGATCATAACAATTTACAATACATTAAAAATAAGTAACTAACATAAAATAAAATAGCTTGTACCTTATCTTTTTTATCTTGGCGAGCATAAGGGAAAAGTGGGATTACAGCTGTCACTCTGGATGCTGATGCTATCTTGCAAGCATTAATCATGATGAGTAATTCCATTAAGTTGTCATTAACTTCACCACAGCCACTTTGAATTATATAAACATCTTCTCCCCGAACAGATTCTTTGATTTCTACACTGGGTAAAAAACTAATTAATAATCTAGAACATCATTCATCTGCATCAACAAAAAAATTCAAAATATTCAGTTTACTTGGTTCATTTAAAATAAAGTATGGATACCTTAATGTATTAAATGTAATGCCATTCTCATTGCACAGTGAAAAAAAAAATCACGAAATCTCTTAATATTACAAAAAATGCTTTTTTTAGTGGGAGGCATAAAAGAAGTTTAAGAATCAAGCAAATAAGAAAATTGACCAAGAAGAAATATTAAGCTAAAATTTAAAAACAAATTACTAATGATTGTTATTAATTAAATATGTATTAAAAATAAAACTAAATTGGTTATTTCCAAAAAAATATAAGTACTTTTTATGTGAAAACTTTTTTCAACTAACAAACTATATAGAAAAACGTCATATATATATTAAAAGTATCCTAACAATTTAAAAGTGATAGTGACCTGCCAATTAGAATATTTAACACATAATTTTACAATAAATTACAGATTGTGTGCTTCAAAATGAATTTAACCATATTATTCTCTGAAATTTTTTTCTGTGATTATAACATTAAGAAATTTCTTTTAATCATAAAGTTAATTTAATGGATATTTTCAAATTGATTGCATGTTGTTAGTAATCTTCAACAAATTTAAAGAAACTCTTGCTTGTCCCAAAAAATACTTATTAATTGCTTTTATGACAGTATCAAATTCATCTCTTTCATTTGCCGTCAATTTTCTCTAAATAAAATAAGTTGTCAGAAATCATGAAAAGTAATTAATCTCTGGCTTGCAGCTAATATGAAAGTACCGTTTAATGAACTGTTATTGGTAAATTTTTTCTTTTAATTATTAATATTAGTACAGAGACAAGTTTAAATTATCAGTATGATACTCATATAGTTTCCCTCTTATCATGAAAGAAGCACAATCTCTAATGTATCCTAAAGTAACAGCAAACATTTTACTTTCACTTACAGCATTTATAACTGACCGATTTCGATTTATTTCATACTTTATACTAATAATATGGTAGAAATATTTATTTCTAATTAGGTTGTGTAGCATTCCACATATATAATAATATCAATAAGTTAAAAAACAATTCTTCTCAGATTAATTTTTTTCAATTTTACCTCTCTTTTACTTTCAGTTAACCTAAAAATATTTGAGCATCATATTAGCTAAGTGTATTGCATTAAATGGTGTTGCAAGTTCTCCGGCATTTTTTCATTACATACATAAATATGTGAGTGTGTGTAAACATTACAGATATCTAATTTTAAACATTACGAACAAATGAAATGAAGTGTTAGCATTATACACACAGCTACACATGTACAGTTGCTTGAGAATTTATTGAGTTATGTATTATTTATTTTATTTTATATAAGTAAACTTACCACGTTTCTTTATTACTAAATTTTTTCAAAACTGCTTTCCCAAGATTTATACCCAGGCGATCAACAACTTTTTGAGCCAACTCTGGATGAGAAGTACCACTGAAAACTTTAATGTTTGGCATTATGACCTTCAATATTATACACCGCACCAACTAAATTTATTACAATACTGAAGTTATCACGAGCACAGATTACGATTAACAAATTTTTAACAAAAATAAACAAATGCCGATTACTAATAGTTGCAATTACAGTTACATAAACTCAAATCAACATTTTTGTAACTGTATCAAAGACATAATGTATTTCTGTCCGTATAAAAAAATGGTTCATGACATATATTACAGAAAATCACTATTTAATTAATTATGCAAAACTTTTCATCTATCGTGAGATGAGGCAGAAAATTTTTCGAAATGGGCTAAATTCATATGATATGACGTAAGCACAACAATCTCATACCTCTCATTGTTGGTTTTCCTTCAATCATACATATTACTTCATTTATATCCTCCCGCTGGTGTTCCTGCCTTGACGGGGCGGTGAGGCTTGCGCGCACTATTGACCTGGAGGGCTATACCGGTGGTAGCTTGCTACTGGTAGGGTCTCCCAAGCCGGGCAGGCCGAAGGGTAAGTGCCAGACTAAAAGGAACACCACCACGAGCCAAGACAGACTTCTACCTTCATGGTGCTCAGATCTCTATGATCAACAGAAGCTGCTTACTACCTCTTCCAATGATGTTGTTGACACAGAACTTTGATGCTGCATCGCCCGTCATGCAGATAAATCAGGGGCGCGCTTGTGATTTAGGCAGAGGGTTACAAGTGAAAAGTAAAATACGGTCTCCACACATAACTTAAAAATCCTACAGTGCAATATCAACGGTTTAACTTCCCCAGCAACTAGAATCAAATTGGATCAACTGCTAGAAATTGCCTTAAAACAGGATGTCAAGGTGATTGCAGTACAGGAAACGAAATTAAAGGAAAGCACATCATTAAAGGTTAAAGGTTTTAACATCTTTAGAGTTGATCGAAAATCCAAGAGTGGAGGAGGTTTGGCCTTCTTCGTCAGAGATATTAATTATCAAAAAATTGAATATCCTACCGACTGGTCTGACCTGGAGGTCCAGGGTATCAGAATTCAATGGAGAGGCAAGCCACTTGACATCATTAATGTTTATCATCCACCTAATCATAAGCCGCTTCCTCCAGCTCTATCTAATCTCCTTAATAAAAACTCCATTATCGTGGGTGACCTCAATGCCAAACACCCTCTTGGGGTTGTTCATGTTCTAATGCAAGAGGGGAGGAGTTACTTCAGTTGTTAGACGACACAGAATCTATGATCCTTAATGACGGTACACATACCTTCACCTCCTACAGCTACAACACTTCCGCTGCCCTAGACATTGCAATTACTAGCTCGGAATTATTTCCTCAATGTTCTTGGAGGGTGTTGGACACCATTGGCAGTGATCACTTCCCTGTCTTAATTTGTTTTAAGAGAAGACAGAAGGTGCAGATAAAACAGAATAATATCTGGAATTTCAAAAGGCTAATTGGGACTCTTACATGGACTCAGTTGATCAAAATTTGACTTCTACCCCTTCACTAATGACCTTGAAGAGAACTGGACAAACTTTAAGAACATCATTCTAGACAATGCGAAGCTCTATATCCCAAGAGGAAATGTTAAGGGTACATACCTTTATTCACTCATAATGCTTCAAGTCTTAAACCACTTTTAGACAGGAGAAAACAATTGTTAGAGTCTTTTAATGAAAATAATTCTTTAAACGATAGTCAAGGTGGATTGAGGACTGAAATCAACCAGATAAATGCTAAAATTAGGAAATCTTATGCACAACTAAAGAGATCAAGATGGAGAAAATTGTGCAAAAATCTAGACTCTAGAACTACAAACTCGAAACTTTGGCGAATCGTCAAGAAAATCAACAAAGAGCAAGAACAGTGTGAAGAGAGTAACTCGGTAATCGACACTAACGGACAGGTTTTCCCTGACGACAAAGCAGCAGCAAATGGTCTAGCTGTCTACTATCAGGAAACCAGCAAGTTGGTCTTCACTTCTGAAGATAAATCAGTAATGAAAAGAGCTAAGAACATCATCCATGGCTGTCGCACCTCTGATGTGGGTGATCAGGGCCTGTCCAGGGACTTCTCACAGCAAGAACTTCTGCTAGCAATGGCCTTTTCGGATTTGACTAAATCTCCCGGCCCGGATGGTGTATTTGGGCGAATGCTCGAAAACCTTGGTCACAGGGGAAAACTTAGACTTCTAGATATTATAAACCTATCCTGGAAAATAGGTCGTCTTCCAGCTGATTGGAAAAGAGCGATCATTATCCCTATCAAGAAAGCTGGTAAAAACAACTGGTCTCCTAAGGACTTTAGACCCATTGCCCTAACAAGTACTACCTGCAAAATAATGGAAAAAATGATATTAATCAGAATTTAGTACTTTTTGGACAGCAAGAACATAATTCCTGGTGAACAGTATGGCTACAGAAGAGGCCATAGTACTGTCGATCAAATTATTTCCTTCTGTCAGAGCATTAGAGATACACAAAATTGCAAGCCCACCCACCATACTATGGCTGCTCTTCTGGATCTAACGAAAGCGTTTGACAGAGTTTGGAAGCACAAGCTACTAATTAAATTACATGACACTTTTAATATTCGAGGTAACACCTTGGCATGGATCTCGGATTTCCTGCATCACAGATCTATGAGAGTAAATTTTAACAACACTTTTTCGGATCCTGTTGTGCTTGGACAGGGCGTTCCACAGGGTTCTGTCCTCAGCCCTACTCTATTTTCATTATATTTAGCAGACATTGAGAAAATACCTTCAGTTGAGATGAGAGTGGGCTTGTTTGCAGACGATATCGTCATCTGGTGCTCAGGAAGAGACTTGGTTGAGATGGAAAGGAATCTCAACAATGCATTATCTTCTTTTTCAGACTATGCTTTGGAGTTCAAACTTTGTTTTAATCCTTCAAAGTCCATCGCTACTTTCTTTACCACCAACAAAAGATTGTACAGCTATCAAACAACCTTAAAGATGGATAACAAGAATCTTGCTTATGAAAAGCACCCAAAATATCTCGGATATGTCCTTGATCCTGAATGGTCAAGTCATAAGCACATAGATCATATTGTCTCAAAATGTAGAAAACGTTTTTAAGTATTCTTAAATTTATAGCGGGCAAAGACTGGGAGCCGATGCTGTAACATTGAGAGACACCTTTTAGCTCTCATTAGGCCCATACTAGAGTACGGTTTTCCAGTGTACTGCTGTGCGTCCGCCGCCAGTCTTGAGAAATTGGAAAAGATTCAGCTCGGTGCTGCGCGAATTATTACTGGATTGAGACGTAGTTGCCCGAAAGAAATTGTCCTCTTCGAGGCTGATCTCCAACCTCTTCATCTTAGAAGCAAAAATATCCTCACCAATTACTTCAATAAACTTTCTAGCTATGGACATCACAACAAAACCTCTCTATACTTTAACAATTGGCACAATAATCAGAGACTGAAGAGAAAAAACAGCCCTTTCAGTTATGCTGATCATCTGCAGTTGCCCTCATCTCATATCGAACCCCACTCCCTTAAAATCTTGTTTAAGTCCATCAGAGGGACTTCCTAGAGTCCACTTCCACTTCAACATGTCTGCCCCGGTAACAAAGCAAGATCTCATCCCAGCTCATCTTAGGCAACTTGCATTGAAAGTATTAATGAAATCCCCTGTGACGCCATTAAAATTTACACAGATGGCAGTAGACTAGACGATCGTGCAGGTAGTGGAATCTACATAGAAAATTCTGGTCAAAACTTTTATTTCTGTCACCGTAACCCGGATTTCTCTTCGGTCTTTAAAAGTGAACTAATGGCAATCAAACTTGGCCTCGAAGCTATTATCAATGAAAGTGACTATGGAGAACTCTGGATTTTGTCGGACAGTCGCAGTTCCCTTCAACATCTACACAATTTGACTCAAGTAGGAGACAAAACAAGCATCTCCATCCTTCACAATCTCAAACTTATTTCAAAGCATCACGATTTCAGTGGATACCATCCCATGTTGACATCTTTGGAAATGAGCAAGCGGACCGCTTAGCCAGAGAGGGCTGTAGTCTCTTAACAACCTCCTCTCCTGCCATTACCTACTCAGAGCACCAGTCCAAAGTTAATAGGCAACTATCTAAGGAGTGGAAGATTCCTCCCTCCCACCACTGGTATGCGGCCAGGGAACCGGGCTCTTTTCTGGATCTCAACTGCGACAGAGCATCTAAAACGGCCATTTCCAGATTGGCTAGTGGACACACGAAAAGTCTCTCCTTCTTTGAGGGCAGGAAGACTTTTAAGTTCTGCTCCAAGTGCAAGGTTCAGCAGGCCTCTGCCGAACATATCCTGGACTGTCTGGGTCTTTCCAGAGAAGACTTGTACGATTCTCCCCTTCTTGTTATCGATTTTTTGAGGGTCAACAATTTAATGGATCTTGTCTGACTTCGTCAGACAATTAGAGGATAAGAAACAACAACAACAACAACTTCCTTTATATTATAAAATGTCGTGTTAATTTCAAAATATTTACAAAATGTTTATTGATTTACATTACATTATTTACATGTTTATTTATTTATCACCAAATTGGGGCGATAACATTTTAGTATAACATTCGACTGATCTACAAAGATCTATTTGGCAAGATTTCAAAATAACGCCAAATTAGTAAGTATTTTATTAACATTTCACTATAAAGGAGTATGAGGGCTATTGGCAACGGTCCTCAGAATTTTGAACCATTGCCAAGTGACGAGGGCGACACCCGAGTTCTCGAGCTATAATCCTTTAAGACCCAGCCCGCACATTCGTACAGAAATATTCCAGGGGGATAGTAAAATTTTATTATTATTATTACTATTTTAGTGTCATTGGGTTCAGTATAGTTAATAACCAGAATAAACTTGTAACTAATAATACTATCAGGGGTGTAGCTACCGGAGCATCAGCCGTATCAATGATACGGGGCACTCCAAGTTTGAGGGGCACCACCATATGTAAGCAAAACATCGTGAAATTTTAAAGATATCCAAAAAGGGGCCCCAAGAAAGTTTTGGTACACGGCCCACTTAGGTTTAGCTGCGCTAGAGATAGCTAGTAATATATATTTAACCATTTGGAGGAACTCTATATAATACATTCGCAGAAACACTCAACTGAAATCACTATTATGGAATATATTGTTACGAATTTTGTGTAAATAGTGTATGTAATTTGTATTTGGATGTTTAATGCATTTATATTACTCTATGTTATATTTATTTTATGTTAAAATTGTACTATTCACAAGCAATGCCGCCTCTTTTGTTATAATGGCGATTCAATGAGAACTTGGCGAAATCTTGGTGGTAGAACCAAGTTGGCTGCCAATTTGGTGGTAGAACTAAGTTGGCGACCATGTTGGTGAGTTTGAGGTCTTCTGGATTCTTCTAGAAAGTAGTGGATCTCGCCAGGTTTTATGACGCGTGCGGAATTTTCTGAAAGTTTCCCTCGGGTTTATAAATAGAGCAATGCCAGCCGCAGTGAATCAGCAAGTAGTGAGGATTGTTTTGACTAGCGATTAGCTCGGCTGTGCTTCTGAATAATCTTTATTTACGTATATTTTTTAAACACTGATGATGGCCGCGGTAGCCGAGTGGTATAGGTATCGGACCGTGGCTTGCCTTGTCACGAGTTCGAGCCCAATACCACTAAAGACCCGCCGTGTAGGGCAGCGATGCACGTTAAATCTGTCGAGAGCTGAAACGTCCTCTCGTTGGTGTGGTGTGGTAGTTAGTAGAGGGGGTGCCAGCTCAGGTGTCATCCACGTCACTTGACCATGGTTCAAAATTACGTGGTCCGTCGCCAAAAGCCCTCGTGTAGCTGAACAGTGCGACGTTAATATTCAATCAATCAATAAATAAACACTGATGATTGTGTTTGATTGCTGTTGAAGGTGTGAAGACCTTGGGATATTTACCCTGTGAATATTGCCACTGAATGCTGTATTTAAAGGATTGGATTTTTGCTAATAAATTCGCATCACTCTTAAAGAACTGTTTATTTTCTTTGTGACTGTTTTGCATAAAATCATCGAACCCGGATCTACGTAACAATATCCTTAATTATTGTAATTTCTTTACCTTAGAGATTATTATAAATGTTATTTAGCTGAAAGTTTATTTTAATTAAACAAAATTCATTACTGTAAAATATCTGGATTAAATTCTTTTGGTAAAAAAGTCTTTTTTTAATCAGATTTTAAATCTAATGAAATTAAAACTTTCGAAAGGAATTTAGTTATTTAATTTGTAAAAAATTTAGTATAAAACACACACACACACACAATTAACAGTTGCCTTTTTAATATTATTCTTAAAAACTAGCTACAGTCAATTCTCAATTACAAGAATTTGAAAAGCTTTTTTTCGTACCGAAATTAAAGAGAATTTGTTTGAATAAAAATGAATAATTCTATTTATTATTTTGATCAGTCTGTTGATATTAATTGAAACTTTCGAAAACAAAAAGGCAGTTTTAAATATTTTATCTTTACGAATGCTGCAACTTAAAGACAAATTTCCTTCGTTATTACGTAGCACATATGCGCTGAAACTAATTTATTAGAAATTTAACATTAGGCTGTACTAGTACTATAAATTTATTAGGAATTCAACATTAGGTTGTACTAGTGCTATAAAGCACCTAAATAAAACTTGAAATAATTTTTTAAAACAGCTAAAATTCCATAATTTAGAAAGATAACCTACAATAAATTAAATTTTTTATCTCATTTTTTTATATATATAAGTCCATGAAAATTCCAGGTAAGATGGTTTTTAGATTAAAAAAATGAACAGTATTGTGTAACATGTATTATATACATAAGAAATGGATATTGTTGATAAGTGTTGGATCTCTACAAAAAAAAAAAAAAAAAAAAAAACATATGATTGTTCGATGAAATGTAGTTCAAACGTTCTTTAAAATCTGGATTGAAATGAGGCTTCCCCCCTTTTATGAAATCGTACAGTTAAAAAGTACATTTTAACATTTTATTAACATCTATTTTAACATCTAACAAATTATTAACATCTATTTTCAGTTTTTTATCGATAATTTAATATTCCAAAGAGAAAACAGACTTTAAAGCTTTCTTCTAGTAAGCTCTAGCTCAGGGATGGCTAACCGGTGGCAACCGACACAATATTTTGGGCACGCCATTAATTAAAATGGTTTGCATTTTAGTCCAACATCACAAGGTTAGTTCACTATGATGGAACTCACGACAGATCTCATTCGCGCTTTCGACGCTAAGTAACATGTTTTCATAAACGATATTACAAGAAATTACAAGTACTTATCTCAACTTGAAAAAAAAATATCAAAGTTCATCGCATGAGAAATCAGACGAAGAAAAAGTTATAGAAGAATTTATTTCCAAATTGATTCTTTAATCAAGAATTTTCAGCGAGAGAGGTTCTCAGTTCAAATAATGATCGGAAACGCTCAAGTGTATTATGTACTCTTATGTGACTTCATATAGTATAAACTTGCTCCATTTAGACTGGTTTGGAAATTGAAGAATTTGAAATGAAACTGATTGATCTCCTGTGTTGTTCAATATGGATTTAAAAATTTATTGAAACAAGGAAAAAGTTGGAATTGACATGCAGTAAAAATGACAGCAATAAAAGTTTAGAAACATGGAATTCGATTCCGGGTACATTTAACTGTTTGAAGAAGCTGACTCATACTATTATAATCACATTTTCATCTACCTATGCCTGCGAGTCTTTATTTTCAGTAATGAATAACATTAAAAACTCGTTTGGAAATCGTTTTTCGGATTACTCCAAATCAGCATGCATTCTACTAAAAGTAATATCTTACAATCCTATTATAAGTTATTAACGATCTGTATATGATTCGCAACGACAAAAGTCACACTAGTGTTACTTTAATTTGAGTTGCACACGTATAACGAAAACATTTACTACTATACAGTACAAAATGTAATTTTTCGTAGTGAGTAAAATTTTTGAGTTGTTAGTAATCAGTTTTATTATTTTCCCAATAATCACAAGTCAGAATTATTTGACGCCACACACACACACGTCTGTACCTCATTAAACACTTTTTTTTAGAAAAAATGGCACGTTGATGCATAAAGGTTCGCCACCCCTGCTCTAGCTGATCTATTCGCTCTCGTCAGCTCAAAAAGCGACATTTCCCTTTTTGTGTTTTCCTAGAAGCACAATTTTACCAATTGTTTAATACTGTTTTTTCACACACAATAATTTCAGTTTAGCTAATTAATATAATTCAATTAAATTCTTTTAATAGCTTGAAATTATTCCAAATTCAAACTTTTAACCAGTTTGTTTTTGCAACAAGCAATAAATTTTCCGGAAATTCAATTAAACTAAACGCTGAAAGAAAGGACTTTAAATATATTTTAATAATTTAAAAGGGTAAAAGCATCGATTGCAATAATAAAAGTTGAGAAAGCGTAAAGTACACGAAACTATACGTAAATTGTATTATTGTAGAAAAAAAAATGTTTTTCAAATATTTATCGGAAAGTGGAAAAACCTTATTTTAAAAATTTTTTACATAAATAAATTATTTTATAAGAGCAAATAACTTTTTCAATATACATAATAAATCCTATAGCGCATAAAATACCAATTTTCAAGCCTCAGAAACAACGATTATTTTATTTTCAAAGCAAAGTTTTCTTATATGTGATAGCATATTCAAACATTTAGCAAACTGATTACCACAAAAAAAAGTTCACCGTTAAAAGTGGCTATTATATGCACTATTAATAAAATCAACCGATAACAAACTTTTTGTTTTTGCAAACTACAGTTAGAAAGCGTGAAAAGAAACATGTATTTGATATTCGATAAAAATATATTGATATTTCATTATTCGATCCTTAGTTATGGTATCATTCAGTTATCAGTCAATCCAAAAGAAAATTCTCAACAAATTAAGGCTTAAAATTGTATTAAAATAAGAAAGATATTTCTAGAAAACATAAAAAGTAAAACTTTCATTCGAGTGTATTACACAATAATTGCCTTAAACACGCACCTTTAAAAATCATTTTTGAAATTTGTTTCTTATATTGATTTTCTAATAACTGTTTACTCAATCTTATAGGAACACTGATCATAGTCATAAGCTTCGAAAATCAAATCGACTCAAGGATTCGAATTTTATTTACACCAGTCATGTGGGGATTACCATTGTTTAAGTGGAATTCTCACATGAGCCTTATCTTTAAAAGGCTTAAAATCTTCAAAGAATGTGAATTTCGGTTTTGATTAGAGATTAGGCTATAGAAACATGAGGATAAGAGTGCTGCGTAAGTTAGAGGAATTTACGAAATAGCGATTTAAATATTTTCGTCCCCCAATGTGTTTAAAAATTACTAAGGGTTGTTGCCAACCATTTTCCCATATCTTTAGAACAGTAGTCTGATAGATAAAAGGAACAAATAAGGCCGGACGTGTAATTCTCGATTTCGTTGCAGGCATTTATTCCTATTATTTGCGATGTTGGAATTCGAACTCCTCTGTTTCGGGGTTGCTACATTTGGCTGTTTATAAATTATTGGCTACATTCAAAATATTTACAATATGATAATGAATCAACCTCACGGCATGAAAGCTATTGCGAGAAGTATATTGTGGGTTCATTGAGGC
Source organism: Trichonephila clavipes (assembly GCA_019973935.1). NCBI lineage: Eukaryota > Metazoa > Arthropoda > Arachnida > Araneae > Nephilidae > Trichonephila > Trichonephila clavipes. The sequence goes on from BMAU01019659.1 coordinate 1,504,388, forward strand.
CAAACGATACACTTGGCGGTTTTCGCAAGTAGGCCAAAAATTTAACAGTAACCCATCTAGTTTGTAGATTATAAACTTAAGTGCCTCCAACAAAATTGAGCATTACACGTCCGGTCTTAAGGGTTCCTTTTATCTGTCAGTATCTTTAGAATAAGGGTAGCCAACCCGCGGCAGGCGTGCCACAGGTGAGTTGTAAGACTAGCATGCGAAGATTTATTGAAAATTTAAAGAATTCGAAAACGTAATAGTAAATTCCAATTATTTTTTACTGTTTTGTTGGAATACGATTGTCTCAAAAAATAAATATCACAATTGATTTTATATACACTTAATAGAATAACAGAAAATTATAATGTAGAAAAATACTTCTTCACTGTAGTGTGTGCTGGCTTTCCATAGCAAGTGAAGTGGTGGGATTTTTGAATTTGAGGGAGTGTGCTTTTTAAAATATCTTTAAGAATACCCCCCAGTGAGTGTTTGCTACTCAAGAATGAAGATCGGCTTTAGCTTTTCTTACCGATACTATGGGACATTTAAATAATTTAAGATTACAAGGAAATGTTTGTACTTCTTCAACCCTGTTTGATAATATATATCTTCTTTTATGAATAAATTTTTACTCCCCCCCTTCGATATAGGAGAAAATAGATTAATTCATTTCACATTAATACAGTAACTATCCATCAAAGTTAAGAATTCTCCGAGTTATGATAGATTTAAAAATTTAATACCCATTTTGCAGAACTCATTCAATGCTAAGTTTGATGATTTTCAAGACGTAAAAGAAAATCCTGATCTTATCATTCATCCTTTTTCCTACTTTCTCTGCAAGACTTAAATTGTTGCCCACCTAAAATTCAAATCGGAATTATTGACCAATTCCACTGTACTACGCTGAAAAGCAAATATAAGGAACTTATTTCAACTGCAAGGAATCCAAATTATGATAAATTTTGAAAAGTTGAGCCGGTAAGCAATTATCTAGATCTACACAATTTGGCAGTTGACAAATATTGTTGAAGGTTTGGGACAACATGTTTGTAAACAAATGCTTTCTATTATGAATATAATAAAATCAAAATATTGCTCAAAACTAGCTAATATACACCTAAAACAATCTAATTATTTTAACATCTTGTGGGACACCCACCCGTGGTACTCCTGTTCTCCATTATCTACGCGGCCTGTTTCTGTAGGAAATATAACGAAGAACCAGACTTATCATTCAACTTAATATCTGTTCATTAAGATCTTAACTTAATCACAATAAACAACAATAATAATAATCAAAGTAAGCAGATCTGGAATGAGAAGACAGAAGTCGTATTACCAAATAATCGCGTAATTGACCACTATATCTCTAGCTTTACAGATTAATTCAAATCTCATTAATGTATGCACTTTCCTTATAGCTTAATCAAAGTAGCTTACCGCTATATCTGTATATATAAAGGAGAAAAGCGACTCACTCACTGACTGACAAATCACGATATCTCCGGAACTATTAAAGCTACAGATTTGAAATTTGGTAAGTAGGTTCCCTTCATGGAGTAGACATCAGCTAAGAACGGATTTTGCAAAGATCGAACCCCAAGGGGCGTTACGGGAGTTTAAGGGGCGTTATAGATAATTATTTCCATTATTAAACTATTAGATGTACAGTCTTGAAACTTGATACACATATTTCTTTCATAAAGTAGAGATTCCCTACATAATGATTTTTACGAAAATAGACTTCCAAGGGGCGTTATACATAATTATTTCCATTTTTAAACTATTATACGTACGGTCTTGAAATTTGGTAAGCGGATTCCTTTCATAGAGTAGAGATCCGCTACAAAATAGGTTTTGTCAAAATCGACTCCCAAGTGGCGTTGTGGAGAATTAAGGGGCGTTACAGGCAATTATCTCCTTTTTTAAACTATAAGACGTAAAATCTTGAAATTGAATAAGCTGTTTCCATTCATTAAGTAGAGATCCGCTATAAGACGGGTTTTGTGAAAATCGCTTCCTAAGTGGCGTTGCGGGAGCTCAAGGGGCGTTATAGATAATTATTTCCATTTTTAAACTATTAGACGTACAGTCTTGAAATTTGATAAGCGGATTCCTATCATAGAGTAGAGATCCGCTACAAAATGGGTTTTGTGAGTGAGTGAGTTAATATTAACGTCGCACTGTTCAGCTACACGAGGGCTTTTGGCGACGGACCACGTAATTTTGAACCATGGTCAAGTGACGTGGACAACACCTGACCTGAGCTGACACCCCCCTCTCCTAACTACCACACCAACGGGAGGACGTTTCAGCTCTCGACAGATTTAACGTGCATCGCTGCCCTACACGGCGGGTCTTTAGTGGTACTGGGATCGAACTCATGACATGCTCGCCATGGTTGGATACCTTAACCAGTGGATGGGTTTTGTGAAACTTGACCCCAAGTGGCGTTGTGGAGAATTAAGGAGCGTTGTAGGCAATTAACTCCTTTTTTAAATTATTAGACGTAAAATCTTGAAAGTGAGTAAGCAGATTCCATTCATTAAGTAGAGATTTGCTATAAGATGGGTTTTGTGAAAATCATTTCCTAAGTGGCGTTGCGGGGGCTTAAGGGGCGTTATAGATAATTATTTCCATTTTTAAACTATTAGACGTACAGTCTTAAAATTTGGTAAGCGGATTCCTTTCATGGCGTACAGATCCACTACACAATTGTTTGGGGGAAAATTCATCCCTAAGGGTCACTGAGGGGGATTAAGGGGCGTAATAGATAAATATTTCCGCTTTTCAAATAATAGAACCACCTGCTTGAAAATTAGAAGGTATGTTCCGTTCATGGAATAGAGTTCCTTTTACAAAGAGTTTTCCGAAAACGGACTCCCAAAGGAGTGGGATTGCGATGGATTAAGGCGTGTTATGGAAAAATTGCTGTTTCTGAATTTAACCCATTTACTTGAAATTCGTTGAGCACGTTTCTTTAGTTGTATAGAGTTCCACTAAAAATGGATTTTACGGAAATCAACTCCGGGGGGAGCGGGGAGAGTTATTGGGGCGTATTGATAGACAAAATTCCCGTTTTCGAACTGCTAAGACTATAATAATTAAATTTGGTTTGCATGCTTCTTTTTTGTTGAATTGGAATCCGCTAAGAATGCTCTCAACGAGGTATTGATGGTAAAAATTCCGTTTTTGCTCTGTTAGATTTAGACTTGAAATTTAGCACGCATATTTATTTTATGGAGTAGAGATCCACTGAAAGTTGCTGTGGTGGAAATCCACTTGATTATTAGGTTAAGTGAGCGCAAAAAATCTTTCCACTTCTATTTTAGATATAAATAGAAATTAGATATTTTAATTTATGTCCTTTTTATATCAAGGGTGAGAGTGTAACAGCTATAAATTAATTTTTCAATACAATTGAATTCTTAATGCTAGATATCAATAATTCATATATATGTAATCAGTATACATTTATACAACATCTTTAAATACCCACTGAAGCGGGTGGGTAACGGCTAGTCCTAGGTATACATCTACTTCCCTTGTCCTAACTGACGTGGCTTTTATCTGGCTCTAATCCTTGTGGTTTCGTATCCACCTTTAGCTTGGATATACAGTACGGGTAGGTTAATTCTCGGACTTGGGTATTCTTCTAAACGTTATCTCAATCACTTAGACATAGACCTCACATAGCCACCTCGCGAACGTTAAACTTTTATTATATATATGATTCCTAATTTGCATACTCATGTTCTTCTCGAGTTGGTTGGAAAGAATTGTCATTTCGGCCCCAAAAAAACACCAAGAGGACATAAATAGAAATCGCGAAGAAAGCCCCGTCACAATCTTCAAGAACTGATCCCATTATAGAAAAAATTTACAAATTTTAAAACAACATAAAGAAAGTAACGAATACTTAATTATTTAGAACTAAATGTTTCAAGAGAGTTACTCATTCTTATTTTGCCCCTAACAACTGATTGACTTGTAAAAAAAAGTTTATTAACAATAAAACCGAAGTTTGTACTTTTGTCAAATTTATTATACTATTTTTAAATTTTCACTACATGGATTTGCATAAAAAAAAGTTTTTGAGTAAAAATTCCATAATAAGCCGAAAAGTAAAATTTTTTCATTATTTTATGTTTTTTTGTTTGTTGAAAAATTTAAAAGTAGCATGCATAATTTTTTTTATCAGATAGTGACAGTTTTCTCAAAAAATTTGGCCACCCCTACTCTAGAGTATAGGTTCTCAAAGGCCTCTGACGGTCTTTGTGACTGCTGAGGGGTTCTGTGATAAATAAAAATTGATTTCAAAGTGCATGGAGAATGGTAAGGGAGCCCACAAATGCTTTAATATAGATCAAAACATTTTTTACCCATTTCCAATAATATGAAAGATAAAATAAATTAATGATAATTTCTACATGTTAAAATATCTCTGAGTAAAACATTACAGATAAATACACACAAAATGCAAGTAATGACAAGCATTGCATGATGGAAGTCAGACAGACAGGTTTAAATAGGAATGGAATCTCACCATTACATGCAATAACTAGTCTTAAAATATAGCAGAATATAAAAGTCATGCATCTAGTCAACAGTTTTACTTTGTGTAAAGTGAATATGCAACACATTTTCCTTTGTTTTAAACAGAAAGTGGTTATTATTCCTTGTATTGTTAAGATAAAGAACATTACACAAGCATTTTTAAATACAACTTATATGTTTTTGCTGATGAATTTATTAACCATAGTTATACTTTTGTTAATTTTAATTTATAAAATAACCTTATCATATATATTTTGTGACATCGATGGGAGTGAACCCCATCTTCCAAGTCACAATAGGTTTTATGGTTTTACCAGCTGGTCAAGGACCAGTGCCTCACCCATCGATTGTCCCTGAATGTTTTACGATCAACCAGCTGTGGAATGACTGGTGCACGTGGCCATGGGGCATTGTTTATTGTCTGAACTCCGGGAATGAAGTTTGCAGACGGGTCGGCATAATAGTCTTAAGAATTGACAATAGGTGAAGCCTATCCTAAAAAATATTCATGTTGTCTGTTTCTAGTGTTATATGAAAGGGAATTTTTAGTGTGTCCAGCTGCGGACAAAGAACTATGGCGCCTTGGACCAGACAGCTCGCGTGTGTTTTGGCGTGTTATGCGCCAATAGGACGAGGGAGGTCAAGAGAGACTTTGCTGACCGGCGAATGGCGAGGGGCGTGACACACCCCCTGTTGTTTAAAAAAGGGTTGTTTTTGAGGACACGAAAATGAGAAAGAAGGAGACCGAAAAAACCTGGAGAGAGAGAGAAAGAGAAAAGACCGAGAAAGACAAAACCCCCGAGAGAGAGTGAAAAGACGAGGAACGCCGGTGGCGTTGAGCATGAGCATATGAACTGACCACACCGGCTTGGCATTTAATCTGGATTTATATTACTTCATTTACAAATTGTTAGCAAATAAAGTTTGCTTTTATTTGTATAGCTGTAAAGATTTGTTTATTGATGGATAGCTACTCACGACGTTACAGCTAATATAAATATATGAAATTGGTGGCAGCGGTGGGATCCGGCATTTGAACAGATGCCCGAATCCTTTATTTTAAGTGAAGAAAAAAATGCCAGCCGTTGCGATTGTGATGAAGCGAGTTTAAGGACGCCTAATTCCTGGAGTTCCCAGCTGTGAGAAGTGCTGGATGCAAGTGTCTCCCGTTCCTGATAGTGATGAAGTGTGCCCGCATGTTTTTTTTTTTTTTCGATTGCTATGTGATGTCCCCAGCTGTGAGAAGTGCTGGATGCAAGTGTTCCCAAGTTCCGATAGTGATGAAGTGTCGCCTGTATGTGCCAGAATTCCTGAGTGTTCCTGTGTGTCTTCTATAAATTTGAAGGTGAGTCTTTTCATTGAGATTATTTTCGGGGCAGCAACTGAGTATTGATTTTGTATGTAAAATGTTTTAAATAAGGAATATAGAGACTAGGTAACGTTGGTAAACAATAAGAGACTAGAAAGATTTTAAGATTTGTATGAAGTGTATAAATGTGAAATATTAGTGTTGTGGTTTTAGATGTGAAACTTAGTATACAGTAGTTATACTTGTTTTGTTGGTACAGTATTTTGTAGAGTATTGTAGTGGTTATAGATTTGTGAAACTTAGTATACAGTAGTTATACTTGTTTTGTTGGCACAATATTGTGAAGGGTATTGTTGTGGTTATAGATTTGTGAAATTTTTTTTTAGTATACGGTAGTTATACTTGTTGAATTGGAGAACACTGATGTGTAGCTTATTTGTGTTTAGATTTGCGCATATGGGTAAAATATAGTTAAGTCTAGGTTTAGTGTACGGTTAGTTACGTTTGGTAGTTGTATAAGTTTGTGTGGTACAACAGAGTATAGTGTATAGTGTAGTGTTGATTTATGTTGGATATTTGATTTGTTTTAGAGACAATTGAGATTGGATTTAGTGTTGTATTTATTAAAGCACGATGGCGTTTCTTTTAAAGCAAACAAAAGAGGTATTGTTAGAGGTTGCGATAGATTGGGGAGTCGAAGTCAATAGTACTCTAACCAAATCAGAAATTAAGAATAGAATTTGTCAGAGTGAAGACTATAACGAAGAATCGGTTAAAAGTTTGTTGGAGGGTATCTTGAAGGAAAGGCAGGAGGCCAGGGAATTGAAGGAAAGGCAGGAGACTAGAGCATATGAGTTGGAGCGGTTAAGATTGTCTAACGCCACTGAGACGGTTAGTGTATCGTCTGCCGATTTAGAAGGGCAAGGGGTAAATAGACGTGTTAATTTAAAAGACTTGGTGCCTAAATTTGATGCAAAAAATGCAGACATTAATTTATTTTTGAAATATTTGAAAGGCAGGCGATAAAAGAAAAGTGGCTGAGGATAGATGGGTCTCCCAACTCATTCCTTTACTTCCCATAGAAATTGCGGAGATAGTAGCGAAAGAACCTTTAGAGAAAAGCGACGATTACCCCCACATAAAAAATCTACTCTTGGCCCGGTTCCAACTCACGCCGATAGCCCTTAGAGATAGATTTGAGTCGCATCAACGCAGACCTGGGGCCATGTGGGCGGATTTAGTATTCGAACTAAGGTCCTACCTGGACAACTGGCTAGCGGGGATGAAAGTGGGTGATTTTGCCGCATTAAAAGAGCTACTAGTGACAGAACAGATAAAAAAGAGCACCAAGTGAATTAGTAGACCATTTTCTAGATTCGTGGGATGGTTTCAAGGAGGCTAAAAGTTTAGCTGAGAAATTGGACCATTTTGAGGCGATTAGAAGAGTGCATAAAAAACAGGTCCGACGAAAACCTGGGAGCGTAGAACCTTTGATAAACAGCCTTTCGAAAGTAAAAATAAATCTGCGCATTTTAGTGGTAAGGGTAAAAAATATCGGGCCCTTGAACAGGGATCCTTATAAGCAGGAGGTAAGCCAGGGGGGAGTTCTCAAATTAGAGGGAGTGCCCCAGGGCGGGGGATAATCAATTTGAGAAAAGGAAGCCCATAATATGCTACTACTGCAATGAGACAGGGCACATAAAGCCAGTGTGCCCTAGATTAAGGAAAATAATTTCGAAACGGTAGCTAATTTAACTTTAAATACCGGGAATTACGACCCATTTAAAAAATTCAAAATGAACATGGAAATAAATGGCATTGATCGCGTATGTCTAAGAGATTCGGGGTCATCCATAGACGTCTGTTCGCGGAGCTGGATTAATGAAGATGACCTCCTAGGTGAATACGTTTGGTTGAAAAGCCCGTTAGATGAGATTTGCCACTGTTTGCCTCTGGCTAAAATTAAAATCAAAACGAAGAAAGGAGAATTTTATACCAAGGCTGCAATAAAACAGGATAGTAGTGACAATGATCTATATTTATTGGGAAACCGAACAGCTGAACTGCTGGAGACAAACGAACAGGGGGTGCACTTGGTTAACGCAGTTGTGACTAGAAGTAAACAAAAAAGATTTTCCCCCGAGAAAGGAAAAGAGGCGAACGAAGCGGAGTTTGAACTTACGGATTTTTTCCCCCCGTCCGAGGGAGGGGAAGACGATAGCTTTATCATTCCCGCTTTTGAAGGAGAAGGGGGAAAGAGTTTGGCGAAAGTGAAGGGTGTTGAATTTAAAGAGGAACAAAGAAAATGCCCCGATCTAAAACCATTATGGGATAAGGCCCAAACAGGAATAGACAAAGAATTTAGGGTCATCAGGGGGAAATTAGTTAGAGTCGCGAAAACTAAGCGAGGGGAGGAGGTCAGACAGCTATGCGTACCCATAAAGTTTAGACTCGACATTAACAAACTTAGCCATGATGAAATAGGGGGGCATCTGGGGTGACGAAAACCAAAGATAGAATTCTAAGGCATTTTTTTTTGGCCGAACGTGTACAGAGACGTGGAGGAGTTCGTCAAAACTTGCGATTCGTGTCAACGAGTAGGGAAACCGAGAGATAAGGCGAAAGCACCCCTGAAATTAGTGCCGATTATTTCGGAGGTATTCTCTAAAATCAATATAGATGCTGTGGGACCTCTCCCTGTCTCAACAAAGCAAAACAGATATCTGATTACGTCAATTTGTGTAGCCTCTAAGTACCCGGAAGCTATACCGGTGGAGAGTATTACTTCCCCAAACGTAATAGACGCCCTCTTGAGTATCTTTTCTAGGATAGATTCCCACGCGAAATACAATCCGACCTGGGGACTTCTTTCACTAGTGAATTGACCACCACCTTTTTCAATAAGTTCGGCATCAAAGTGACGAGGTCATCAGTCAGCCACCCCCAAAGCAATGCAGTGGAGCGAGTGCATAGAACCATCAAGCGCGTAATTAAGGCTTTGTGCGTGGAATCGGGAGAAGATTGGGAGGGGGTTCTTCCTTTGGCATTATTCTCTCAGAACGGTTGCGCACGAGAGTACAGGTTTCAGTCCCACCGAGTTGGTCATGGGAAAGAATTTGAGAACACCCCAAACGTTAGTTTACGAGGAATGGATGGAGGGAAACACGAATCAATCGGTAGTGGAATATATATTGCAGTTAAATAATAGACTCAAACGTTGCCAAGATATTGCGATCACTAGGATGAAAGAATGCCAACTTAAAAGGAAAACGTGGTACGATCGCGATGTCGTGGAACGGAAATTTGTGGAAGGGGATCTGGTAATGGTGTTAGTTACCTCTAAACAAAATAAACTTGAGGTAAATTGGATAGGGCCGGGAAAGGTACTTAGTAGAATTTCGGATACAAATTATGTGATAGATCTACCAGGAAGAAGGGACCGTAGTACTATCTATCACGTAAACTTACTAAAACCGTATCATCGGAGACCCGAGCTGGTAAGCCTGGTTGTAGAAGAGGTCTCGGATGACATAGAGGGAGATGCGGAAATTCCTTATCCAGATAAACAATGCACGAAGTTTGACTATCACGAAATATTGAGGGAAAGTCAACTGCAACTTAAACTATCCCCCCTCTCAGATCGACGAATTAAAACAAGTCATTACTAAAAATAAGGACGTGTTTTCCCCAGACCCTGGGACGACTCACTTGATGCGAATGGATATTGAATTGATCTCGGACAAGCCCATTAAAACAAAACCTTATCGGATGTCTCCGAGACAAATTAACATATTGCGAGAAGAAATTAAACGTTTGTTGAACTGGGTGTAATAGAGATAGGACAGTCCGATTACACTTCGCCCCTTATTTTAGTAGAAAGCCCAAATAAAGACCCTCGTCCTTGTGTTGATTATCGTCGATTGAACGAGATAACTCGAGCTGAATTTTTCCCTTTGCCAAATATGGAAGAGATAGTAGAAAAGTGAGTGCGGCTCCCTATGTAACGGTGATGGATTTGTCGAAAGGTTACTTTCAGATTCCGCTCACGCCGAGAGCTCAGAGATACGCAGCTTTCGTTACTCCATTTGGCACCTATATCCCCAAGAAAATGATGTTCGGGTTAGTATGTGCACCCTATTATTTTTGCAAATTGATGGCCCAAGTTTTAGAGGGGTTGGAGCAGTTTGCATTGCCGTACATAGACGATATAGCCATTTTTTCCCAAGGGTGGAAAGATCATGTAAAGCATATCGACATAGTTTTAGGAAGATTGAGAAAGGCGGGCTTAAAGTGAAACCCTCTAAATGTAAGTTTGCTCAAGAGGAAGTCTTATTTCTAGGGCATCGAATTGGTTCAGGGAGTAGGTCTCCGAGTGATTTGAAGATAAAAGCTATAGCAGATTTCCCGCGGCCCACCACTAAAACACACGTACGATCCTTTCTCGGTCTAGTGGGGTACTACTCTCATTATATCCCAAATTTCAGCACAATAGCTTCACCCTTGACCGACGCACTGAAAGGGAAAATTAAGAAAGAGAAGATCACTTGGGATGAGAAATGTGGGAAAGCGTTCGAGGAGCTAAAGCCAAGCTCGTCACCCAACCCATATTGTTTGCTCCAGATTTTGCCACGGAATTCATCCTGCAAACGGACGCGAGTGAGGTGGGTGCTGGGGTTGTTTTATCGCAAAGAATAGAAGGGAAGAACACCCCATCGTTTTCCTAAGCAAAAAATTTTCTAAGGCGGAGCGAAACTACAGCACGGTGGAAAGGGAATTAGCTGCGATAATTTTTGGTCTAAAGCGATTAAAGCATTATTTAGACGGGCAAAATTTATTATAGAAACCGACCACAACCCCTTAAGGTACCTAAACAAGATGGGGAGTACTAATCCTAGGTTACAAAGATGGGCGTTGAGTTTACAGCCGTTTAATTTTGAAATCAAACACAAACCTGGGAGGCTCCATGGAAACGCGGACGGCCTGAGTAGATTGGAATAAGTAGTTTGTAGATTTTTCTATTAATTAGTATGTATATTTAAATTACTGTTTTATTTATATGTGTGTATGTGTATCTGTGTACATTGTGGAAGAAAATAGATGTTAGTGAAAATCTCTGATGTCTCTTAGTCAACCGTAGGCCAACAGATGTTTACTTCTGTAGTCAGGCGCGATTAAGTATAGATGGTTATTAAGAGATTGGCATTTGACGCATTTTGTTTGAAAAATTATAATTTAAAGGTGAAATGTAACTTGGAGAAAAAGAATCCCAGATTCGGATTTTAAGATCTAATTGTGTGAAGTGTACATTTTTTTTTTTTTTTTTTTTTTTTTTTGGAAATTTGATTCATGTAGTATGTTATTTTTTGATTGTTCTTAATACCGGGATTGCTGCCCTGATCAATCTCATTGATGGGACGATCTTTATGTGTGTGAATTCTAAGAACTGAATCCAACTAGGACCAGAGCAGTCCCGTGAAATGGACTTTTTAGGGGAGGAGTTGTGACATCTTCGATGGGAGTGAACCCCCATCTTCCAAGTCACAATAGGTTTTATGGTTTTACCAGCTGGTGACCAGTGCCTCACCCATCGATTGTCCCTGAATGTTTTACGATCAACCAGCTGTGGAATGACCGGTGCACGTGGCCATGGGGCCATTGTTTATTGTCTGAACTCCGGGAATGAAGTTTGCAGACGGGTCGGCATAATAGTCTTAAGAGTTCGGCGCCCCATTGACAATAGGTGAAGCCTATCCTAAAAAAAAAAATAACCATGTTGTCTGTTTCTAGTGTTATATGAAAGGGAATACTAGAAACAGGTGGCGTGATGGGCCAGTGTGTCCAGCTGCGGACAAAGAACTATGGCGCCTTGACCAGACAGCTCGGGTGTGTTTTGGCGTGTTATGCGCCAATAGGACGAGGGAGGTCAAGAGAGACTTTGCTGACCGGCGAATAAGAAGTAGCGAGGGGCGTGTTGTGGACACACCCCTGTTGTTTAAAAAGGGTTGTTTTTGAGGACACGAAAATGAGAAAGGAAGGAGACCGAAAAAAAAAAACCTGGAGAGAGAGAGAAAGAGAAAAAGACCGGAGAAAAGACAAAACCCCCCGAGAGAGAGTGAAAAAGACGAGGAACGCCGGTGGCGTTGAGCATGAGCATATGAACTGACCACACCGGCTTGGCATTTAATCTGGATTTATATTACTTCATTTACAAATTGTTAGCAAATAAAGTTTGCTTTTATTTGTATATTAAGCTGTAAAGATTTGTTTATTGATGGATAGCTACTCACGACGTTACGATTTCAATATCCTTCCTCAGTGGCTCGACAGTCCAGGGTGGGCCTTGGTCTTCTCAAGAAAAAAAAAAAAAAAAAAAGAAACCTTCTTCCTGCTAGTGTGTTCTCCAATTTTTAGTTCTCAAAACTAGATCTTTTTCTCTAGGCTATCAATCCATCTAAGATTTGGCCTGCCCTTTCTTCGTGTGCTAATTGGTTGAGCATTTAAGACTTTTTTTAGTGTAGTGTGGTCTTCGTTCATTCTGACAGCGTGACCTGCCCATTTAATTCGTTGTATTTAAGACGAAGTTAACAATATCAGTTCTTTATACGATTGATAGAGCTCGAAATTTGATCTTCGCCACATTCCATTTTCCTGACTTCCTTCAAAAATAAATCTTTAAATCTTCCTTTCATAGATACTTATATTCTCATCTGTTCAGGACATGGACCAAGTTTTACATGCATAAATTAATACTAATCTTAAAAGACTTAATAGAACCTTTTTGTATATTTCAAAATCATTTTTACAAAATCAAAGCTAAATTTGAGATTTTCTTAATATGCTTAGAAATAGATTTACTTGGGGAAGGGTTGTGGTCAAGTTTTTGGTATAAAAAGGGATCCATGGTCACAGTAAGTTTGAGAACCACTGTTCTAAAACAGCGGTCTTCAAATTGTGGTTCACAGAACCCTGGGGTTCCCGCCAAGTCAAAATAAAAAATTTGAAAAGAAAATTATAAATATAAATACGTATGGGTCTCTCATAACACAGTAGATGACTTTGTAAGGCAAGATCCCGTAGGGTTTTTGCCCTACTTCTATAATATCCTCACGACATAGAGATATGGGAGTGAATGAAGAACCAGGCGTTGCCATAATCTTAATACCTCTTTATTAAGATCCAAACTTAAACAATATACAATTATAGTATTAATATTCAAACCAAGTGAATCTGAGGTGAAGAGACACACAATACGTATTACCAAATAATCGCGTCACTGACCACTATGTTTAACTTTACCGGCTAATCCTAATCTCAATAAACACACTGTTCCTAGTAGTTTAAATAAATGTTCTTACCGCTCTATCTTGGGTAAGCAGCAATTCGCTTGAATCCTAACTGAAGTCGCTTTAACTCGTGTGGAATGGTATCCACCTTTAACTTGAACGCACTGGCACGGATAGATTAAATCCTGGATGCGGGATTTCCTCTCTTTTAAGTTTTAACACTTATAATCATAGACCTCGTATATTCACTTGCCATAGCCACCCCGCGTACGCAAGACTTCTACTATTTATAAGATTCTTAATTTGCACATTTCACTTCTTAAGTTGGTTAGAAAGAATTGCCATTCTGACCCAAAAAAAACCCCAAAAGGAGTTTTAGTAGAAATCACGATGAGCCCGTCACAACTTAATAATAAATTCGATCCAGTACAGCTTCTCTTTTTAATATTACCTGTAACTTTTATTCTAGTATAGTAAAATATTAAAAAATTGTTTTCTTTACATGTACCATTTAGATTGTGAATATCCTGTTTATAAATCGGGGTTACACAAAATAATTTTATACTCAGCGCAATGTTTTTCAAAACTGAATGAAATTTAAACAAAATGTTAATTGTTAAACAATGTCAAAAATTATACAATAAAGCACCTTTTCCATTTGTAAAAGAAAAAAATAATAATCTGCATATAAAAAGGAACATTTTTAAAAATACACATAACACCTTTAAAATATTTCCCAGAGGAGAAAACAAAGCATGAAAAGATAACACGGAAAATAAAGGAAAAGGAACAACTTATCGAAAAAAAAAATCTAAATTTAAACAGAAACAGCTCCTATATTTTAGTCAGTAAATTTGCGGAACACACAGAAGTTCCTCACACAGCTACACACATTTTAACCTCATTCTGGGCAAAGTATTTAAGTTAAAAATATGTCTCAATTTATACGTGGAAACAAAAACAAAAGATATAAACAAATTAACGAAGAATATGAAATGCGACTGTAGGTAGCTTCAACAGACCTAGACAACAATTTGTGTAAGAAAATACTAATACATATCCCAGTTACTAAATACACTGCTGGCCACCGTAAATGCAACACCCTGAAGGAAGCATGCAAATAACATGGAATTTACAACATGCATTAGCGAAGGTGAGATATGCAAATGATTAGAATTTCAGCGCAGACACACATCACGCCCGCCTGTGGCGCCACCTCAAAGCGCTATTTAAGGCTTGGAGATTTCGAAGATTTCAAGTTCGGCAATTGTGTTTTTCTTGTGGTTTTTTCAAAAAACGATCAGCTATGTCTCGTAGAAAACAGCGATCAGCTTTTGATCAGGTAACCGAGTTCGACAGAGGAAGGATAGTGGCCTACCGAGATTGTGGATTATCTTTCAGCGAAATCGGTAGTCGTGTTGGACGAAACCAAACAACTGTAATGCGGATATGTAACCGTTGGATGCAGGAGGGTACGACGAACCACCTCATCGATCGCATCCACCTCAGTGCACCACTTCATGTGAGGACAGGCAAATTGTGCGCATGGAAGTGACGGATCGCTCAGTCACATCATGAACCGTAGCACAGCACATTGAGTCTGTAACGCATCATTCAGTGTCTGCGCGTACCATTCGACGCCGTTTACAGCAGAGTGGTCTGTCCGCAAGACGTCCATTGCTTGGTCTACCCTTGACGCAGAACCACAGACGTCTACGCCACCAATGGTGTGATGAAAGAAGGATGTGGGCGGCAGAATGGAATGAAGTTGTCTTTACTGACGAGGCACGCATCTGTCTGCAACACCACGATGGTCGGATTCGAGTCTGGAGACACCGTGGAGAGAGGATGCTGAACAGCTGCTTTATGCACCGCCACACTGGTCCTGCACCGGGTATTATGGTATGGGGCGGTATTGGATATCACTCTCGCACTCCTCTAGTACGCATTGCCGGTACTTTAAACAGCCAGCGCTACATCTCCGAGGTGTTGGAGCCAGTTGTCCTTCCTTACCTTCAGGGCTTGGCCACAGCCATATTTCAACAGGATAATGCGCGACCACACGTGGCACGCATTGTCCAAAGGTTCTTCGTTAATCACCAGATTGAATTGCTTCCCTGGACGGCTCGCTCTCCGGATCTTTCACCGATAGAAAACATGTGGTCCATGGTTGCTCAACGATTGAACCAGATTACACCCCCAGCTGCCACACCAGATCAACTTTGGCAACGTGTGGAAGCTGCTTGGTCTGCTGTACCCCAAGAACACATCCCAAGTCTCTTTGAATCAATGCCGAGGCGTGTGGCAGCTGTGATCTCCAATAATGGTGGCTACTGATTCTGGTAGGAACCAGACTTCACAGAAGTCTCTAAATTTAATCATTTGATACTTGGTCAACATGTTATCTACAAAATAAATTTTGTTGTGCTATCTCTTGTCTTTCTTGGTGTTGCATTTACGGTGGCCAGCAGTGTATATTAAAAGGGAAGGTGACATTTGAAAAATGAAGTAATGCTATTAATGGGTAAATTACATCGCTTTTCCACGCCACAGGTCAGGGGTTCGAACCCCAGGCTAGGTAAAGTTGACTCAGCCTTTCATCCCTTCAGTGGGTCGATAAATGAGTTTCAAGCTTGCTTGTGAACTTAACACAGAGGGGTTTCGCGTCAGACTGACCACCTGACCGTAACGTCTGCTCATGCACCTCAGAGTCCAAGGTAACATATACTGAGTTGGACACAGTAAGCCTTGGCCCTTATGGGCTGTTGTGCCACTGCTCTAGAGTATAGCATTAATTTTTTCAATATGACCACACTTGAGACAAAATGGCTTTCGAATTTATTGCAAGCTAGCTGTTACCCGCGACTTCATATACGTGGAATTTAGCAAAAAAAGTGTTTGTTCAATTCCCAGAGTTTACGAAAACTTAATAATTCTGTATTCCACGAAAAGTAATACCCATGCCGTAAGTTTAATGTCATTTGTCTACTTTATGAATCGAATTTTCGTTTATATATATATATATTTTCTTTTTTGTGTTTTTTCCTTTGTTTTTTTTTGTTAATACTTGGTTTTTCGTATTAATTTTATTGAACAATTTCCCTATTTACAATATTACATTTATCGAACAATCTCTCTATATACAATATTAAATTTATTGAAAAATCTCTCAATGTACAATATTTGGTATTACGATTTTCTTGGGTTAAAGCAACAACGCTACTGGCATTCCTCGTACGTGATGAATGCACGCCCATGAGAAAAGCAACCCTTAGATAAATCTATGCCCTCTTTGCTTAACGCTTGCCCTTGTGACTTCTTAATTGTCATAGCAAAGCTGACATTGATAGGGAATTGCAGTCTTTTGAAATCGAAGGTATTATGGGAATTCGTGGTATAAATAATACTATCTCACCTTTTCCGCATCCGGATATTATACGACCTTCCATAACGTTTCTTTGCAATGACACTACACGCAACCTAGTTTTGGTAGGTTTAAATTACGGAGTAGTATGATGGGCACGCCAAACTTAAGTTCTAGTTTGTGAGAGGATAGACCAGGCACAATTATACTATTTAAAAATTCTGTTGAATAATTAACCGCTTCATCCGGATTGCAAAATGTATTGATGGAAAGGTATGTTTGTGATTCACCAAGAATCTTGTCTAATATGCGCTGATTAAACGAGGTAACTTGGTCGTTTATAAGTGCTAAAATTGATCTTTCACACGACCCCGAATCTTTTTTTATACTGAGATAGTGAACATCATCATAAATACTATGTATTAAAAGTTTCAGTGCCCGCCACAACCTGACAAAGACCGGTAGGTATAGTTCTGTATCACGAGTACTATTCACTACTGGATACTTTTCCCCTCTCCAACATCAAGAAGAATTTTGCTTAATTCTGAATTGGCTGAATTTGCTCTCACGTTTTCTTTTAAATGTGGAGTTTCTTACAATTTCTCCAAAGTACTGAACGTTTTAAACAGGCGTTGATTTCCTCCGCTCGCCTACCTCTTGAGTCACAACTGGTAATATTTGTCTCCACCAAATAAGTAATTTATCAGTTTGAAAGTAAAAAAAAAAGAAACTGAACTACTTTAATGATAGAAAACCCAACGACGTTAAACATTGATTTCTAATTATTGCTTTAAGGTCTCATTGCTAGAAAACAGTGAAAATGTAACGAAACAATTTGAATTAAGAACAGAACGGTTGAAAAATAAGATACCTTGAAACTATTATTTTTCGATTCCAATATAAATATTATTCAATTAAATATTATTATATTATACATACGAGTATTACGTATGATAAATGAAGTTATTTACAGTTTTGAATAAACTTAACTAAAATTCTGTTGCTAGATTCAAAGTGAATAAACAAACATGAGAAAAATATCAAACGGGAAATGTGAAACTCTTTAGGAGTGACAGCAACCTAATAAAACAAAACAGTTTAATACAACTGCTAGAAATCGTTGAGACAGAAGGCTCGCGAGTTCTGGCAGCTTTTGTGATATTAAGAACGAGAGGCTAATAAAATAAAATAATATCTATTGAATAAAAATAATCCCTATTGAAATAAATACCTATTTGAATCGGATGTTGTTCACTATTTCATTGGTTTTAATTTTGTTTTCGTGGAACCCTAATTTTTTTTTCTAAAATAAAAGTAGCCTAAGTTACTCCTTATAACATTAGCTATCTGCCTGAGAAAGTTCCATCAAAATCGGTCCAGCCGTTTC
This sequence comes from Trichonephila clavipes, assembly GCA_019973935.1. Lineage (NCBI taxonomy): Eukaryota > Metazoa > Arthropoda > Arachnida > Araneae > Nephilidae > Trichonephila > Trichonephila clavipes. The sequence goes on from BMAU01019659.1 coordinate 1,522,279, forward strand.
AGAGATTAGCTGGAATAAACAGAAAGACAAAAAAAATTTTAATTGATTTTTTGATATAAGTACCGTGTATACTTTTAAATGCATTTAGCAAAAAGCTGTTAATTTCAAATTACAAACAGACACTTCAATTTTATTTATTTATATAGATGTCTAACAATATGCTAGTTTTTTTCTTCAAGATGTTCAACCTTTTGCTTCTTACTATCAATTCAAATATTTTTTCACATATCAATATCTTGGTTACTGATACTTCACGTTTAATTGTGACATACAGATATTTTATCGTTGTAATAGAGAATAGATTAATTACTAACGTAAAATTAAGATGAATTGTTTATAATGAACAGAAAAAAAATATAGCATCTGTTGCAATTCCAAGTAATTACACAACTAAATAACTGCTTGAAATATAATTAAAGTATGAAATAGTAAAAACAGAACACCTGAATAAAATAAACTTAGAAGATATAGACTTTTTCCCATAAAACTTTTTAACCCCTTAACTGCCGAGAAAAATTTACGAAATTCACTCCCAGTGCAACAGTTTTTCCCACACGTGCGCGTTGTTCCGCTGTTTATTGGGGGATGGGGAAGAAAAGGCATGTTTTTCCCCTTTAAATTTTTTTTACTTTCACTTTGAAAAATAAAGAAAAGAAAAGGATAATAAAATGAAAACAAAAAATTTAATCTCTAGAGTTACGATATAATAGAAAATAAATTATAACTTATCTGTTCTATATGTCTTCAAACATGGTTGAACATATTGTAACGTCGTGAGTAGCTATCCATCAATAAAAAAATCTTTACAGCTTAATATAGAAATAAAAAAATATTGTTTATTTGATAAAAAATTCTTAATGAAGTAATATTGCCAAGCCGGTGTACTCAGTTCCTATTCCCATACTCAACGCCACCGGCGTTCATCGTCTTTTTCACTCCAATTTCCGGACTCAGCCCTTTTTCTCCATTCAAGGCGGGCTTCGCTCTCTTTCTCTCCCGGACTCTCTTGTCCTTTCTTTCTCTGCCTTCTCCTTGGACTTTCTTCTCCTTTTTTTTTCTCTCTGCTCTCTTTTTTTTCGGTCTCTCTCTCCGGTTTTTTTTTTCTGTCCTCAAAAACAACCCTTTTTAAACACCAGGGGTGTGTTCACAACACGCCCCTCGCTCCTTCTTATTCGCAGGACCAAAGTCTCTCTTGACCTCCTCCTTCTTCCTATTGGCGCATAACACGCCAAAACACACCCGAGCTGTCTGGTCCAAGGCGCCATAACTCCTTGTCCACATCTGGACACACTTGTCCATCACGCCACCTGTTTCTAGTATTCCATTCACAAAACCCTAGAAAAGATGACATGATTATTTTAAGAAGGCTTCGCCTATTGTCAATGGGGCGCCGAACTCTTAAGTCCATTATGGCGACCCGTCAGTCTCTCTTCACTCCCTGAGTTCAGACAATAAACAATGGCCACGTGCACCGGTCATTCCACAGCTGGTTGATCGTAAAAAATTCAGGGACAATCGAGGGGTGAGGCACTTGTCCTTGACCAGCTGATGTGAACCCATAAAACCTATTGTGAATCGGAAGATGGGAATTTACTCCCATCGAAGATGTCACAATATATTCACCGGTATCACATTCAGTGCCTTCATACAAAAAATTATGCATGAAAGGTATTCGTGGCGAAATGAGTCTTTCTGATACCAAATCCAAAGAAGAAAGATGTCCTGAGTTTCTGGGTATACAATACCATTATATTTTGATAAATTTCGTATACTTTTCCTATTTAAATTTTGTCGGCAATTGTAGCATGCTTTAATGTGTATTCTAAATTAATTCCCGGTAAAATATTTTTGTGCTCAATAACAGACGTTTTCAAATCATCTCTAAACCATAATCTATCATAAATTGAACGCCCGTATCAATTGAACAATTATCAATGAATCGCTTTTGAAAATCTTTGTGAGCATTTTTATGGGAATCATAATCTTTGTAATGTAAGATAGAATTTATTATTGATTTACATGCATCAGTTCCAACACGCACAAATGCCCAAAATTCCCGAAATTAAAATCTAAAAAGGAAGAAACCCGAACGGACAAAAACATAGTAAATCAAAGTCGACCTGTTACTCCAGAAATTAGCTATGCTAACATCTGTAGTAACAAAACTAAGCAACAGATGGCACCACGAGAGGAAACTCCCGAGATGTCAAATAAATCATCTAACGACAAAACCTCAGATAAGGCGGAACCGGCTTTTCAGTTCGAGAAATTCGCAACCTATATAAATGAACTTCAAAACCTGACATCCAAGTTCCCGGAAATCTTCCGGGCACTGGAAGACATGGCCAAAACAAATAATGACATCGAAAAACTAAACATCTTCCTGGTCGCGGTTGCACGATCGTGTAACAGGGCCAGCCAAAAATAATTACCCTAAATAAAGAATTTACAACAGAATACTGCCGACTCTCGAGCCGAGCAGTTCGATACAGCCATGAGTTTTTTTTAACTGTCGTTCTGATTTAAGCACTATTCTTTTAAATGTTTTAATTTCTTAATTTTAATATTTTAAATTTTTTATTTCTCTCAAAGTAAATTTAATAAAACCCCATTACCAAGAAACAAAAAGGGCAAATTTTCAATTTCATGTACCACCACTATCAGGAGATTAAAGCCCGAGAAGGGCTAGGTGCTCCATCCAACAAAACCCAGCTAGACTAGAATTGTTTAGGGCTCTATAGTTAATGACACAGGGTGGTTCACTTAAGTCCGTATTAATCTGTGCCGTCATTAGAAGAGTCTCAATAGCTTTCCCATCCCTTAAACTGATCATTAAGAGAGTATTTTGAAGTTTTTTTTTCGTGCTCGATATTCTCTCATGTACGCTGATGCAGATTCCGCAGTAGCACTTAATAAATTTGCAATATATTTTTCTGGGGGGTTTTTGTGCTTTTTTTTCTTGTCACTTTTTCGACTGGACTTGCTGCTAGTTTTTCCTTCTTTTACGAAACACTTTTCCTCTTTGTGCATTTGATTTAGGCATTCTGACTAGAATTAATACAATAATTCAACGCAAATAAATGTCAAAAAAGCAACTTAGCCGCCGAAAATATCGCCATGTAGCACAAACAATCTAAGAAAATATTTCAAAAAAGCAGGCTTTTAACGCGAGAGCTATTTTGTCTACACCGTAGTGTCACTGCATCTCTTTCAATCGTTGATAGATGTTCCCGGGTCTGGGGAAAAGGACCCCCAATAGAAAGGTGGGCAAGTTGACCAATCGGAGGTGAGCAATCATCCAACTTTTACACAAATATGACGCAAGTCACGTTGCGTCCCCGCTCCCCCTTTTCTTCCCAACTCGCTATCCTGTCATCATGGTGACGATTCGAGGGGATGGGAGGGGAGCGGGGAGACTACTTCCGTTCGCTTTTTCACTGTTACGCAAAACTGGGCAAATTTCTCATTCACTCTCGAGCGCTAAGACGTTTCACTTCAAAAACTGCTTAGCTTCAACAAACGAATTTCATCGTTCCCCGAATATACACTTTCACATTGTGATGCATCCCCCTTCATCTACTCGACCTAAATCTGTAGGGGGTAGAGACTGATGACCCAAGCTAGCCATGAGAAATCCAATTTATTATTATCAAATATAATAATCAAAGACAAGTTTACTATAGAGGAAAAATCAAGAGTGATATATCGTAGCTCAAAATCTTATGTGAATAAGCGCATGAAATCCTAATAGCTTAACTTTACTTAGTTAAACTAAGTATCCTAACTTCCTTAATTTATTTGAATAGTTAAAGTCCATCTTATGACCCAGCGTCTAAATTCAGATCCTTACCTTAACCGCGCTGCATTCAGCAACTCAGCTTCCTTTCCTTCTTTTCAATTACTTAACATCCACAATATATATACTAATTTATCTGCATATAAATGTTTCTTATAGAGAGGGATGGCTGTGAAATAACTCAATTGATGGCCCCAAAGAGGGTTAATAGAAAATTCCGTATGGCCCCGTCACAACATTCCTTTCCCACCTCTTCTCTAAAGTAAATTCTTTAGAAGCACTGTCATTGCCATTTTATTTTATTTCAAAGCCATGGGACTAGTTTTAAACAGAGCAACACATTACAAAAAGTCCTCCTTTGGAAGGATGAGTATACATGTCCGGGACACTTAAGGCACTAACTCAGCAAGACGTTTATACACGTCCGGGGCACTTAATGGGTTAATTAGCAATCCTAAGAAAAAAATTATATTTAAAATTATAATATAAATATTTCAAATCTTCTTTTTCCAATAATTATCAAAGATTCTAGATTCTAGCTATGTTCAATGGTATTGATGAATAAAAGCATAATTTTAAAAAATATATACTGTGATCTTTAACTTGACAATTCTATTACTAAGCTAATATATTAATTTTTGATACAAGTTTAAAAAGTACTCAGACTATTATTTACCCAGGAAATGTAATTAAAATTATCCATTCACATATAAGCAAAATATTTGTTTTTTGCAGCCATATTAACTATTCAACTTTTTATTTAAATAATAATATAATTTTAAAGTACATAATGGATCAATATATTTGCATGGGATAGATTTAACAACTATAGAAATAAATTTAAAAATCTGTTAATTTTTAAACCATTTCTTGGTACTTATGTAGTAGCATCACTGAAGTCAAATTTGCCTCACACAAATTGTGCCACAATATCATTGTAGCAACAAAAATTCTTACTCAAATGTTTTACTTGAAAATCAGTGAGATTTTGGTGGAAAATGGCATGATTCATGTGACGAAATATGGTTGCAGCCACGCTAATACGTAAGTACCCATTATTAAAGGAATATCACTATAAAGGAAAAATGCAAATTCACTAAAAACATTAATAATGACAGAAAAGAATTAATTTTGAGCTTAATCAATATTTTGTTAAAATATTTAAAAATATACTGAAAGAGAATTAGCATTTTTTAAAGGAATAAGACGTAAATGCAAACAGTAAAAATAATAAAAAGAAAGCTCTGTACTTTAAGTTTCTCTAAAATGAAATTCATTACTTAAATTACTTTTAAAAAATACGTACAAATGCGAATTCATTTATATTAGTCCAATTTAATCATTTCCAATGAGTTTTCAAAACAGATAAAAATAAAATTTAAAAGTTCAATTTTGGTATCTAATGAAAATTTTATGAGAAAATACTAAAAAAAAAAAAAGGCTATATTTGACAAAATTTCTAATATTGTGGTATTTCCAGATTCTATTTTTAAAAACATGGGAATATTCAATATCTGAAATAGCAATTGCAAACTGACTATGATGTTCAAGAAATAGATTTTGAAACATGCATATATACCATATTAAATATTTCAAAACCCTGTGGATGGAAGAATTTTCCCAATTAAAAATTAATAGCTCTAAAGAGAAGCAGTTATTTTTAGATAACATTAATTACTCTGATTTAAAAATAAATGTGCAGGATATCCAAAACATATCTTTAGACTGTATTTACTCGAATCTAAGCTGCACTTTTTTTCCCCATGTCAATACTACTAAAAATACAGTGCTGCTTAAAATCGAAGGAGAAAGAAAAATTTTGTGTGGGTTATTATGGGTTCATGTAAGGTTTATAATACTAATAAAATAGCTAATTATTCACTTCTTATTAGTTCTAATTTTAAATTTGCTTTAATTTCGTAAAATTGGGTATTGATAAGCCATTTTACACTATTTTCCCTTTTTTCACAAAATCTTGTCGAGTATTTGGGGTGCGACTTAGATTCAAATAAATATGGTATTTTAAAGAATAAAATAAAGATAGGCACTTACAGTTTTTATGTTTTCCATGAAGAAAACATCAAAGTTTCTTTTAAATGAGATGTAAACTAGATGGTGCTGTGTCAATGTTTTGCAAAAGTCTCATTCCAAAAGAACTTCACTGTGAGTTGTAGAAGGGCTAATTGAATTTATATCAACTAAGCATGTACAGTATATATTTTGGAATGCCTACAAACTCTACCCCTAAGATTCACAGTTTATACAAAAATGCTTAATGACAAGGCAGCATGCTGGCAAGACCAAAATTTGGTCTCCCTAGATTCTTTTTCTAGGGATACAGAAAAAAAAACATTGTTTATCAATCATCAATTCACAATGCTGATGAAATGGAAAGTTGAATCCAGATTATTGATTCTATAAAGATTCATAAAATGTGGTTAGAAATCTCGTATAGATTTCATATGTTGAACACGGTTAATGGTGCACGCATTGAAATTGTTAATAAAACATCGCACAAAAAAAACCCCTTCAGATTTTCCTTATTGAACATAAAAATCATACGTATATGCCAATGTTTTTTATTTTTAATTATTTTTTCAAGTGTAAAGTTACATTTCAGACAGCCTGAATTATTTAGACTTATTGCTGGTTAATGTAGCAATTCCCCAGGATGAAAGAACTTGCAATGCAGAACCAAGGTCCAGTGACAATGATACCTAAGCTGGTACTTTACTTTCTACATTTCCACGCCATGTCACTATGTAGGCTTTCAACCTTCATTTCACATTCAACAGCCCTATTACACAGGTATATTTTTTTATGAGACTTAAATTAGAAATAAGTTGTTAGAGCAAGGTGTGAAAAATTAAAAAAAAATTTAAATAGAATATACATAAATATATATTTATTGCTGAAAATTTAAATTAATTATTAACATTTCAGCTTTTTTAAATACTTTGAAAATTTACTAGCCATAAAAAATATTATGTAACAAAAATATATCATAAAGATCTGCATATGAGAAAATAATAAACATTCTTACTAAGTTCAATATAACTCCCCCTACATTTTACTATTAAACATCTCAAAAATATTAAAATTAGAGATTCCGAATACACATATAAACAATTATAGAGAAATTTTAAAATTTTTTATTGATGTTATTTAAAATAGCTTTTTATTCTAAGTGTCAGATGGAACATGAACAATACACTGCTATAGTCATTCACAGTTGTTTTTTTCAATGAATTCAAAAAGCAGTTCAAAATGAAAAAGGAGGAGAATAGATTCCTTTCCTTTATACACATCCAATGTGGTCTTATATGAAGAATACAGATATTTTAGAAACCAGTAAAAAAAATAATAATCACAAGAAAACAATGGGGATCGACACCTTAAATATGAATATAAATGAACCACACTTATAGTGAGACCATACAGTGCCTACCGCGCTCCCTGCTCATCAGCTGTACTGGATTTATCAGCTTTGTTCTGGCCACAATTATTAGGAGAACTTTTAGAAGCTTCGATTAGCTTAGTCTGTAAGCGAGTAGGGCAGTGTTTTTCCCAATATTGCTGATATTTTGACCGTGTATCATCATTACTATCCTCATCACTTCGTTTCTTAGGTTCAGGTTCATTTTCTGATTGAGCGTCGCCATCCATTCTTCTTTTTTCAACTGAATTAGGTGGAGTGTTTTCACAAATTTCGCTGTCATTTTCAACAACAGCACTAACAGGAATCGTCAATGGAGTTGTGGTAGTAGCAGGCTGGCGTCGAGGACGGCCTCTTGGACGTTTTGTTGGGGGAGTAGAAGGAGCGGGAGACTCAGAAACTGCAGCTATTACTTGTGCGTTTCTCAATTCAGTCACATCAGAGCTTTCAACATATTCACCATCAGTACTTTAAAAGAAAAAATTTTAAAGAAGCAATTAAAATATATAAAATAATAGTAATAAGTATGGAATTTTTTTTAAGTTATAAAATTTTAATCACAGTAGCAATAAAGATACCTAAAATATTATTCGAAGTTACTGAAATCAGTTTTCATTTATCAAATAAAATTTTGGTTAGTACTTTGTAATTATTTCAGCCATATATTTTGAGGGACTATAGATGTCTTATCACAGCCATTTACAATTATTTCAGTTTTTTGTACTTTATTATATACATGTGGAAATATATATTTTCAACGCTTTTCTTTTGAACACCTTGATATTTCTAAAAATAAATTCTAACAAAATATTTGAATTTAACTTTTATATTTCCTTCCATAAACAAAAAGTTAAGAAAAATAAGACATTTTTTTATATATATATAAAAGAGTATGTGAGAGACAGCAATGTAAATACTGATTTCTTAAATGCACTGATAGTTTAACTTTCAATCAAGCAGATCAACAAAAAGCTAAAGTGTTAATATGATTCATATAAATCTACCATTATATCCCAATTTTGCATGCTTGACCTTCAAAACAAGAGGAAGGCCACTGTCTGCATAAAAGTTTGCAAAGTCATCCACGAAATCCATGCTCAGGGCGTTTACATCAAACAATTGTTCTTAAGACAATCATCTTGTCACTCGTCTTACCTCTTAATCACATACATCAGCATTCTGGTAATCCTAACCAAGAACTTGTTTCTGAATTCTTATGGCAATCCTGATTATTTGAATACATTTATGTAAATATTTACTGTTCTTAATGCTGATTTATCATTGTCAAAAGAGAACTTAAGAGGGTTTTTTCAAGGAATTTTCTACAAGATAAGTTTAGTATGCTATTTACAATATTAAAATTAAATATATCAAAATAAAACTCTACAAAACATATGGACCTTTCCAATGTTTTAGGTCAAGGGTGGCAAACCTTTATGGATCAATGTGCCATTTTTCTAAAGAAATGTTTAATGAGGTACACACGTGCCATCAAATATTTTTGAGTTGTGATTATTTGAAAAATAATAAAACTAAATAATAACTCAAAACTCTTTATTTACTACGAAAACATACATTTTGCACTGTATAATAATAAATGTTTAGCTATATGTGTAATTCAATTTAAAGTAACATTAGTGTGACTACTGTTGTTGCAAATTAGATGACAAATAACTTATATTAGGATTGTAAGATGTTACTTTTAGCATAATGCATACTGATTTGGAGTCATTTGCCAAACAGTTTCTAGGAGAGTCTATAATGTTATTCATCTCTGAAAAAAATGACTCGTAGGCATAGGTTAAAATAGCACGAGCCAGATTCTTCAAACAGTTAAATGTGTCTGGAATCGAATTCAAATCTATTCTTTCAAAATTTCATTATTGGTATTTTTACTTGTGTGACTTGTTAATCTTTCTGTTTCAATCAATTCCAATTTTTTCTTGTTTAAATCAATTTTTGAATCCATATCGAACAAGATTGGAAATCAATCAGTTTCAGTTCAAAAATTCTACAATTTCCAACCAATCGAATTGGGACAAGTTCAGTTTATCAAATAAAGTCACATCAGGGTACAAAATAAACTTGGAGAGTTTCATATAATTCTTTGAACAGAGAAAATCTTGCTGTTAGGTGCTAAGTTTTTTTGGCAGAAACCCCAGGAAGGCAGTAAATTTAATTATAATTATTAGTACTAGTAAAGGAAAGATTGATCTGTTTTTTTAGCAACATATTATTTGTTATTTAGCAAGGAAAAGGTTTTTATAAACAAACCCCACACTAGTATTTTAAAAATTGAAATTTTGAAACTGATATTTTAGAAATTACAGTGAAAATCGTTTAACATGAAACTAAGGGGACTGAAATATTTTTCGTGTTAAAGGATATTGTAAGATAAAAAAACATATATTCAACAAAATTAAGTTCATTAGAGTACATTTTATTTACATAGATATATGTACGTACCAGGTGTGCACAATTAAACGACCCTACTTCAAAATTGTCTACAGATGAAACTATTCTTCAGAAAGTTGTAAAATGTTGTGTACGACATAAAGAAGGGATGGGAATTTGTTTGAGTGAATAAAAAAAATTAGTTCAAAATTTCGCCACTAGAGGGCGCTTTTGAATGAAGGCCATCCACAGGACACGGTAACACAATAACTGATACTCATTAAAAAACACAATCTCTAAAATGAACTGCAAATTTTTTCAACTTCTTCGATGACTAATTTTCAAAGGATTTACACAAAGGAAGACGAAAATATGCAAATTTTTTCGACATCACACAGCAACTGTTATAAAAGCAATAAACTTTCATGGAAGATTAGTTTATTTTCATTGTGCTCGGTATTGCTAATCAGAATGTCATTATGTTTACCAGATCGAGCGTTGTTAGTAAAGTTATTCTATCAAAACGATAATTCCGCAATAGTTGCTCTACGGAAATTTCGGATATTAAAGGGGTTGCGAAAAGGTCCATTTACTGCTAAAAATCTTCGATTGATGGTAACCAAATTTGAAGAAACAAGATCGTTGAATGTTTGTTCTGGAAGAGGAAAAAAACCTGTTTCTGTGGAAGCAATAGAGAAAGTAGCACTTCAGGTGGAAGAGGACAAATCATCCAACGTGCTGGCTAGTACAAGTGTTCGCTGTGTGGCAGAAGCATTGGATCTGCCTCATTCAACTGTCCAGAAGATCATGCGAAACATCCTCCGTTACTTTCCATACAAGCTTCAATTTGTGCAGGAATTGCTTCCACATGATTTCGAGACTCGATATCTGTTCTCACTGCAGTTTCTTGCTCGTTTGGAAGTTGATCCAAAATGGCCTTGGAATATCCTCTGGACAGACGAAACCCACTTTCATTTGGACGGTTTGGTGAATACTCACAACTGCTGAATTTGGGAAACAGACAATCCGCATTCCACCTTACGAGTTCCACTACACTCACCAAAAGTAACGGTGTGGTGTGGGTTTTCCGCGTCTTTTATTCTTGGACCGTATTTTTTCAAGGAATTAGGTGCTGGAGGTCCAGTAACATGTTCTATCACTGGACAGCGATATGCATCGTTATTACGGAATAAAATTATTCCAGATCTGCAAGCACGTCAGTGCCTTTAACGCATAATTTTTATGCAAGATGGAGCTCCTCCACACATGACACGTTGTGTTAAGGATGTTATCAAACATCACTTCACAGAAGAACGTGTGATCAGCCGCCAATTTCGTCATCTGTGGCCTCCCCGATCGCCTGACCTCAATCCATGCAATTTTTGGCTTTGGGGCCATTTAAAACAGCTGGTAAGTTGTGATCAACCAAAAACTTTACCTGATCTCAAAGACAGTATTTCACAACATGTTCTCAACATTTCCCAGAACACACTGCGGTCAACGGGGGGGAACATGCTATCTTAAGATTTCAAATAGTAGCTGAGAACGATCGTCATCATGTTGAGCATTTATTGTTGTAACAAAATATGTAAACTGTTATAAATGTATGCTAAATATGATCTCCATTAAAAACGCCCTCTAGTGGTCAAATTTTGAACTAATTATTTTATTCGCTCAAACAAATTCCCATCCCTTCTTTATGTTGTACACAACATTTTACAACTCTCTGAACAATAGTTTCGTCTGTAGACAATTTTGAAGTAGGGTCGTTTAATTGTGTGGACACCTGGTATTTAATAAAAACCATTCAAATTAAATTAACTGATCAAATACATAATTTGCTATCTTATTTTATTGTTGAAAAAGTAAGCAATACCAAAATCTTAACAAATTAAATTAAATCTGTTTTTGATCAATACTGTGGCGTCTACTGCTTAGCCGTAGATTCTTTAGGAGTTGGCGACGTTCCCCCACCAATGAGGGGTTGCTTGACCCTGGAGAGTACAGTCAGAGAGTGTCCCGTGTTTTGGAAGCATAGGCATTGAATTGTTTTGGGAATGAATTCCTTCGTTGAATTGAGGGAATGGAATTCCTTTGGTGAAAGAGCAGCCACAGGCGTGGTCTGGTGTAAAAGAGAAGAGATAGTCTCTTGGGACTGTGTTTGAATTGATTGAATAGAGAAATGACGGACATAGTAGTTTGAATGTTATTTGATTATTATATTTAAGCAAGCTAAATGTGTTAGTCAAGATTTAATGATATTTGTACTGATTGATTTGAGAAGTAATTAAGAAAGTAATAAAATTATCACAAATACCCTTAAAAAGCATCATCTTCATTTTAAGTGAAATAGAAGTTTTCTTTCCCCCTGAGCTTTTTGTCATTGTCTTTGCACAAAAAATTCTTCTAAAATAGAAAAAATAATGCAAACCAATCTCAATGATTTTTTCTCACATTGCAAAGTACCAGTCACCTTATTTCAGAGCCAACTGATGAGATGTTGTAGCTTCGATAAATAAAATTGGCTCAAGTCACAGGTTATTTCAAGGGTATTTCAAAGCAAAGTTAATCTTCTTTCTACGAAACATGTGAAACCACCTCTTTTTCATTTCACAACCCTTTTAATTATAGCCTGCATGGCTGGTGTTTTTCGTATTCTGTTAATTTCCAGAAAGGAAATTTTTTCGTGTTAAACGATTTTCATTTCATGTTAAAAGAAAAAAATGCATGAAAATACTGCATTTTCCTGTATATAATCCACAGATTATGAGTTTAAAAAGTTTTAAATTTTACTGTGCGTATTATATGCCACTGCGGATTATCTCAGAAAAAACATTCTTCATCAGAAAAGCTAACAATAATGTTTTGAAAGAAAGGCCATTTATGTTTTATAAAATAAATAATAGACGGCGCTTTCATGACTCGGATGACGAATTTCAGCCATAACTAGTTTTTGTCTAATTACATTCAAAAACGAATTCGATTCCTCGGAAGGAAAAAACAGTTACGAGTCGCTGGTGCCATTTCGAATTTTCTCTTGACTAAAGCTATTACGTCCTTCGAAAGTTTTCTTCATGTTGAAGCGAAAGCATTAAGTTACTCTGCAAACTTCAAGTTAAAAGTTATAGAGAAGGATACCAAAGTCGGGAAGCTGCAAGGTTTTTCAATGTTGATGAAATAAATATCTGTTTGCGGAGAAAAAAAACAAAACCAACTTCGAAAATTGTGATCGACATTAAAGAGCTGATCGTCGTGGAAAACCTCACTGGCCAGAATTAGAGGAAGAAATAAATAAATGGATTTTAAAAGAAAGAGACAATAGGAAAGCAATCTCGATCTTAATTTTTTTGCAGTTAACTTGATAAATTAAAGAAAAAAAGATTTTTTCCATGTGGAATGTTTTGTTTAACAACTCAAAACATAGAAGGCAGTAGCAAAAATTTTTTTTGTTTTATTGAGATCATCGTAAAAAATATCATATATATTTAAAAAGATGTTTCATAGTAAATTTTTTTTCCTGCTCAATTTCTTATGTCTAATTTAAATTATATTGTGTATTTTTAAATCTTACATGGGACTCATTATCGGCAGTTTATATTTTGGATTATTCGCCATAAAAACTGCGGATTATACAAAAAGTTCTTCTTTACTCGAAAAAAGGCTTTGAGGATTATATAAAGGAAAATACGGTACATAGTTTGTTGGTGCTGTTGTATTATTTTGTGTTGAACAATATTTTGTCGTAAGCATTTTTGCGTTGAAGTATTTCCTAGTATTAGAAAATATGTATTTATTTAGTTAAAAAATATGTGCTAAAATTAAGCTAAAAAATAATCAAAAACCATTTTTTGGACAAGACTGAACAGCTGAAATATTAAAATGGGTTGTATTATAATAATAACAAAAAGTGTTAATTAAGGTTATAAGAATATCTGCAGTCACACACACATGAAAAAATATTTTCTATAAATCATACTTTTTTTAAAAATATTCAAGTATGTTCTCCAAAAAACTGCAAAAAAGGCTTATCTGTATAGTAGAAAAAGGAATGTGATAGTAATTTTTCAAAAATAGTTAACATTTTAAAAAATTTAACTCAAAAAATTTTGCAAAAAAGTGAGGAAAATTCAAGGGTGTAAATTTTTATACAAGTGTATCTTCATTTATATATTAAAAATTTATACATCAAACATTAAAATTCAATTTATACAAGTTTCATTCAATAATTTAAGTATAAATATAATGCAATACTTATGACTTCAAAAGAAGATGAAAGCTTTTAAAAGAAATAATTATTTGTTTTTATTTATTGACAATTAGTGCATTTTGTTTTGGCAAGATTTTTGTCTGGTTATGTTGCTTTCACAAGATGCATAGCCTCCCAAAATATTTTACAGCACTGACTTATTTATCCGAAAATTTACTTATTTTTTACTGTTTGGGTTTTACAAGCTCTTAAAATAATTTATGGTAAGCAGAGCAGCAAATCTAACTGTCTTATCTTTTTGAAATTTCAGAGTACATTCCACGTTTTTTTGGGGGGAGGGGGTTAAAAGGATTATTTTCAAGAAACTTGCATCAAGTTTTAAGTCATTATTCTTAAATAATCAAAATCATGCCTTTCATGACCAAACAGCAATTCTAAATCACATTATGAATAAATCAGTAATGCAAAAATGGAGCATAGCTTTTTCTGAGACATGTTATTTCAAAACCCAAAGGGAAAAAAATTTGGAGCATTTTCTTTTGTACAAGGATATTAAAAATTTAACAAAAAATATTTATCAATTTTACATAATGTTACTTTTTATCATTCTTTAAACATTTTATTTTGTACATAAAAATGTTTCAGATGACCTAAAATATATAAATAAAAATATTTCTACATTTTCCCTCATTTTCACAATACGAAATACAGGGTTATCAAGAATGAATGACCCGATTACAAAATTTAATAATTCCCAGATGAGTAGGCAGAAAATGATAGTTAAGATGTCATTGTAAAGATACAATATGAAATTTTGAGTTTGTGACATTGTTTTTGTCCAATAGGTGGTCGCAATGTTGTAATCAAGATGTTTTTGAAATTGTGAACAGAAGCGGAAATGGTGTCGCAGAGGGAGAAGGTGTTTTGTATGCTCTCATTTGCAAAAAGTCTGTCAGTAATCATGGTTCTGTGTGAATTTCAGAGAGAGTACCATAAAAATGCACCGACATTTAAAAGTATAAGAAAATGGTATAAACAGGATGCCTGTATAAAGGCAAAAATCCAGGGTGACTAGGTTGTTCATCAAAGAATGTTGAAAGAATGCGAGAGACTTTTATACACAGTCCAAAGAAACCGACATTTTGTACTAGTTGTGAACTTGCGTTACATCAGTCTACCGTATGGATTCTGTTGAGAAAAATTACATTTTAAGCTGTACAAATTGTAAACTGAGCAAGTATTTAACCATTGTGACAAGTTGCAACAGCTAAATTACTGCCTTTACATGGAAGAAGAGATATGCAAAACTATCACTTTTTCAATCAACTCATATTTGAGGAACGGAAAATCCCCATGCACGCATTGAACATGCAAGAGATTCCCCAAAAGTGAATGTTTCTTGTGCAATTTCTTCATTTAAAGTTTATGGACCATTCTTTTTTGCTGAAAAATCAGTAACTGGTATTTCTTAACTCAATATGTTAGAAATTTGGCTTTTTCCACAGTTGATGGAAAAAACTATGGAAAATTTGATTTTTCAACAAGATGGTGCACAGCCCCATTGGCATTTGGAGGTCCATAAATTTCTCAGCAGAGAAGTACCACTCTGTTAGATTGGTTGCAGTGCGGCCAATTATTTGGTCCTAGACAGTTAGGTCACCTGACTTAACCCCTGAGACTTTTTCCTTAGGTGATATGTGAAAGATCAAGTGTTTGTGCCAATGTTGCCTCAACTTTGCACGAATTTCAACAATGCATTTGTGATGCGTTGCAATTAACACTAAAATATTACAATGCATTTCGCAGGAATTGCAATATCACAAAGATTTTATACGGGTGACTAAAAAAAGTCAGATTGAAGAGAGACTTGTGGAAAACAAATTTTACTTTACGTCAAAAAACGTTATGTAAGAAAAAATTTTATATCATATCTTTACAATGACATCTTAATTATCATTTTCTGTTTATTCATCAGGGAATTATTAAATTTTGTAATTGTGGGTCATTCATTCTTGAAAACCCTGTATAATTATACTACTCTTTATAAAAAAATATGCTAGTCTAGCCATGCTTCACAATTACAAAAATATCACATCCTCTACTTGTTTACTTTAAAAAAAATCCAAAGGGGAATAATATAGACACATTTTTTCTATTTAAGTGGAAAAATTGGTTATTTTTGTCTAAAAATGATACCTACATGAAGGCAGTTTTGTTATTATGGTTTTCAAGTTCCTGACTTTCTATAGAATTTTCAGCTTCAGGATCATATATTTCTTGACTGGATCCTTGTCCTGCAGTGCCTTCCATTGCAGCAATAGAATCATTCCCTTGTGATTTTTTTGCATTGCTACGAGCATTAGCAAATAGCATTTCCAATTCCAGGCCTGATTTCTATCATAAAACAAAAGTATTTGTTGTTAGTAAATCAAGTAATTCAGATAGAAAAGGGGTGAGGGGGAAACCAACAAAGCACATTACACAAACATTTCTGATTAATCTTTATATCTAAACCAGTATCCATATGTAACATATAGATATCAAATTATTTATATTTTAAATATGAAGGGTTAGGAAGAAAGAATGAATTTGATGTCATAAATAACACTGCAAAAATCAGTAAAACTACAAAGATTCACATAATTCAAAGTTGATTAACACAAAAAAATCTCATTTACAAAGAAATTATTTTTGAAATTCAATAAGCAATTATTTATTAATTTCAAGCAAAATTTGAGCTTTTTCATTTTATTTGACAAATTATGTATGTATGCTAACTGCATTAAGAAAAATAATGAGAGAAAATTAAAAATTTCAGTTTCATTAAAATTAGAAACTAATTGCATCTAACATTTATAAAATGACTAATAAATAACATTTGTTACAAAGCTGAGCAATAAATAATAATATTTTTTAAAAAATATAAAAAACTGTGCAGAAAGTAAACTGAAAACTTTATAGTCATTTTGGTACTTACTTTTGGTGGATTCACTATAAGTTCTGGAGGAAGGTATGTTTTTAAATTGATGTATGACTGAAAAAGTTATATATATATATATAAAAATACCAATCAATAGACTTTTTTAAAATTTCAAATGAATTTCATTCAAAAATCTTACATTATAAAATAATGAGAAAAAAACAAATTTTTTAAAAAAACTGAACATTTAACAAATATATACCTTATCTTGTTCAGTGAATAACTTTGAAGGTAGAGTTGGTTCAACAGGATATTCTTTCACAACAAAATTTGTAGTTTTTGATATAACAAGACTTAATGCAAGATCACTGACAGCATAAAGTTTCTAGAGGTACATAAAAAAATGTTGATTTGTTAAAGGCAAATTTTTACAAGAGAATTAATTACAACATTTTTTGGAACTTAGAACAGAAAACACACAAAAGAAAATATAGACAATATCTTTTCCATTTAAAAAATATTTTATTATTTCAGGATAGGACATAGAAAATAAATTACATTAACCCTCTCTACGCAACCCGCAATTTCCACACATTTTTCCAACTATTTAGCTGTGCAGCTCTTGTTTATGTATTCATTTATGTTTTTATGTTAATATTTTGATGATCTAATTCTATATTTTAAAATAAACTATATTATAAATTTTTTTCTATATTTTAACTCTAAAATGTAGATTTAATATGTAGATTTGAAAAATACTATAAAACCATATGCAATTTTTTAGCCTACTTTGATAAAATAACTATGCAGTGAGAGGGTTAAATTAAATTTACTCTAAATTTAACATTATAAAATTAGTTCAGCAATTCAACAACTTGATATAAAATCCTAAATAAAAAAAAATTTATTTAGCAGAAGGGAACATTTTATTTTCATTCTTTTTATATGAAACATCAAACAATAAATTTTAGATTGCTAGAAACAGTTTAACTATAGCTATGATAAAATTATGAAATTAACAGTAAGAATATTTTATTTTTTAGACATTTTCTATATTTATCATACTTTAAGGAGAGCTTAAATTGTACATAAATTTCCTCATTTTAGATATTCTTCTATCAACTGTTAATTTAGAATTCAAAATTTTCAAAATAAGACCTTACAACATCATTTTTTAAAAAGTTTGTCTAATTTTTTTTGAATGTGTGTGTGTGACCTTTAAAATCATAAATAAATCAGCAGTGACGAATTGAAATGCAGAAACATTTTTTTCAGCTTAAAAAGCTCTTTCTTAATAGACAGTTGAAATAAATAAGTAAAATTTTAATAAAATATTATTGATATAAAAATCAGTAACAGCATAACCTAACACCATAATTTAACATTTAATAACATTACAAAAATTACTACTTTTAGTAAACATGAAAATAAGGCTTTACAAAAAAAAAAAAAAAAAAAAAAAAAAAAAAAGAGTGCAATTTGATTATCTTACTAAATTAGCAATATCATCATTTGGAGACTGTCTATCTTTTGTTTGTTTGATAGCTTCCAGCAAACGCTTGAAAAAACTAAAGCTGTAGTTGTCATGCTTCATAAGTGGTTCCATTACAAACCATAAACAACTGGAAAGAGAAAAATAAAAGATTTAACCAATATTTTATCAAAGTATAAATATGTTTTGCTTATATACCAGTGCTGTTAAATATAGTCAAACTAAATTGACTGTTAATTAACATTTTACATAAAGCAACATAACAATTGGTAATAATCTTCATAATTAATTTATTTCCCCATCAGGTAACATAAGGATTTCAAGCAGATACATGTAACATTCATCAGCCCCTTTAAACAAGTTTTGGGAAGAGCAAACACAACACATAGTTACAAATCCATTATTTTTTCATATTGATTACTGGTGAAGGTATTTAAGTTTGGGAGTTCTAATTTCTTTACTGAAGGAGTGTCAAACTTGCAGCCCATAATGAACATTTTTGTGGCCCAGTCAGTATAATGGAACACTTAAAGTATGTAATATATATATATATATATATATATATATATATATATATATATATATATATATATATATATATATATACCTAAATAGGAAGGATAGAAGCAGGGAAGAGATGTCAAGTGTCAGGGCATAAAACATTAAATTTTTATTCTTTTATTTGTTTATTATAATGTATTATTCGAAATAAGTTAACAATTCTCTGAATATTGATTTTTTTTCTTTTTTGCAGCCCATCTAAAGTTAAACCTTGTTTGTTTGGCCCAAGTCAGACTTTAGAGTTAGACATCCTTGCTTTACAGGAATTTACCACACCTCACAAAATATATTAAATATAAACATGGTTGGGAAATTACAAAAAATTAAAATATTAAGATTGAATCACATTTTTTATTATAAGTTTTGAAGAACGTAGCTTTGTTTAGGTAGCAGCAAACAAGTTACTTGCCACAATAAGGTAAGAGAGTAATTCACTCCTTCACACTCAATTGACTACAAGTTATGAGTAGTAGCAGGATATGATGATTGAAGGTGATGGAAAGAACTGAAATTTTCTTTTCAACACTGCAGAAGAAAATATTATCTGCTGCATATTTTTTTTTAAAGTTAAAATTTAGAATTAAAGCATTTCACTGAAATCTTCACAATTATTTTTGTATTACAAGTTCCACCTAGTTAAGAATGCCAGCCAATGAAGCCTTTTTAGATGGAAGCATAAAAGACAAAGAAAATTTTTTTATAAAATTCTAATTACGGATGCCAAGCTGTGATTCGTTACCCCATTTCACCAAACCCATGCTTAAAACATCAATATGTTTCATAATTCAGTCATGATTAATAAATGGATATTTTTAACAGTAAAATTACAAGTAATTTTTAATAAGAGCAAAATTATTTTTAAAAAATTTCATTTAATGTCTCTTAAATCATTTATTTATCATTAAACAAATATCATCAAAGTTACTGTTTTCTTATTACCTTAACATCTAATATGCACCTAGATAAAACATTTTAGTTTTAAGTAAATTTAAAAATACATACGAATAATTGACAAATTTTATAAAAGTTAATGTGTGTTGTAATACATTAATTGTTCAATTTACTTATAATTACCTGTTTTTTAAGAAGTTAAGAGTGATTTGGATGCTTATATACAATATGAAATTATCCATTAATTAAATAGCTAAATTGAAAAGAATTGAAATGGCAGAATAAAATATTAATGAACGATAGGCGGAAAAAATGCACCTAAATTGTGAACATTTTTAGTTATATATTTGAAAGCAGGTATATTTGATCTTTAGACTATCTAGTTTAAAAAGAAAAATATTATAAAATAACTTACTCTTTTAATTTAAGCAATGAACTTAAGTCATCATACTTCTTGAAAGCTGGGTCATGGGCCAGCAAGTGAACTGTATAAGGTAATACATAATCTGGCAAATAATGGTACAATTTTGCTGAAAAAAAGGAGAAAAAAAAAATTTTTTTTTAGCTTTATAATATTTATAAGAAACTGTACATGAGTCTTACAGTAATAAAATTACTAAAATGTGAGTTAGTGAAAAAGTATATAGATTAGTAAAAAAAAGACAAAAATTCAAATATTAAAAAAAAATCCCATGTTTCCTATCCCATTTTCACCATGCCAATTTCAATGCTAAATAATTAAGAAATTCTATTTCAGACTGAGGAAAGTTTGTTTACCATTTCAAATTTTTCAAAATATATATTGCGATATTTTTTAAAGTGCAGTTCAAGAAAAAGAATTTTCATAGCATATTCTAAATTTTTGCAATATGAAAGCATTGCTAGTTTTGTATCATTAAATGTGTTTTTCCTCGTAATTCAAGATTATTGACAATTAATTCAAGAAAACTGGTATCATTGGCAGCAATTTCTGTTTAAGTAATAAAAAAAGTTCTACCATAGGATATTATTTGATATTAAATGTAAATATTGGCAAAAAAATCTAAATTGGAACAAATGAAAATATGTAAAAGATAGATGGTTTTCAATACTTAATCTTTTCATGTACCAGTAGTGCATGTTTAGTGAGTAAGGGTACATGAATTAGGATCAACCTCAATAAATCATTAATAAATGGTCCTTTTTGAACCTATTTTTATCCTTATGAATTACAGAAATATCATATCTATACTCAATTATACAAAATTATAGTAATAATTTTTTTTTGGAGAAAATTAAGGGAAATTACTTAAATAAAGAAATATATATATTTCTACATTATACAATTGATATATATATAAATCTAGCTGCATGGCCCGACATTGTGCACTGACTTTCTCTACTTTCATAAGTTTTTCCCTTCCCTTCACAAAATCAGCATTTCTAAATTTTTTTCAAAATTACTTTGTTCTTTTTACCCGCTTAGCCCAGCATTGCTCAGGCTTTTACTGAGTATATAGCTCAAAAGTACCTGTTTCGAAATTGTTTCGCTTCTTTTCTTTGTCAGACAGGTTTCTGCACAAACATTTTTGAATGCGTAACATATTGTCATGGAAATTCCCCTCTCGCTATCAGCCCTTCCTGGTATGTGTGTGTGATTTCTATAATAACGTCATTACAAAATTCTCGTGGTAATTTCCCACAATTAATTATTACTGCCTTTTTAGAATTTTGGCTACCACTCAAGATACGCTGTTAAGAGGAGTGATGCACATTGAATCTGTCGAGAGCTTAAATTCCTAGTGTTGGTGTGGTATTTAAAAGAGATGGGTGCCAGCTCAAGTCTCATCCTTATCGCTTGACCATGGTTCAAAATTTCGAAGCCTTTCGCCATAAGCTCTCGAGTAGGTGAACCGTGCGACTTTAAAATATTCACTCACTAACTTTGCAAGTTTTTAGCCATGGAAAACAAAAATGTACCTTTTTAAAAATATTTGTATGTTGAAAAAAGACAACAAAGTAGAAATTTTTATAATGACAAAATTCCACAATTGTATTAAATGCTGAATTAAAATTGTGAGCATTTTTTGAAATGTTCAAGCATCCTAGCATTGGTGTGGTATGACAGTTAGGAGAGATGGGTGCCATCTCAAGTATCATCCTCATCACTTGACCATGGTTCAAAATGTTGAGGTGCGTCGCCAAAAGCTCTTGAGTAGGTGAACAATGAGACTTTAAAACTCACTCACTCTGCAACTTTTTAGCCTCCGGAAACGAAAATGTACCTTTTTAAAAATAGTTGTATGTTGAAAAAAGTAAAATTTTTTATAATTACAAAATACCATAACTACATTCAATGTTGAATTAAAATTGTGAGCATTTTTTTAAATGTTCGATACACAGGAAAAAAGTTATAAAAAATTTGAATTTGATAAGTAGTTATTAAATATTTAAAATTTGAGTATTTTTAAAAATTCATAAAAAAAGTTTTGGGCAATTTATTTTTTAAATCACTAACTCTAAAAGATCAAAGTACGAGTTTATTAAAAATCATTTTCGTATGAACGCATCGATATCGATTCATTTTAGAAAAAATCATAAAATCATTTTCGTATGAACGCATCGATATCAATTCATTTTAGAAAAAATCATAAAATATGTAAAGTATCGTTGTTTTGTATAAAAAAATACTGTATCTCATGGCGAAATAAATTATCTTTCCAATTACAAAATTGCTGGCAAAGTTATTAAATGTATGAATAGAATTTTGAGTATTTTTTACAAATTCATAAAAATTAAGCAATGTTGTTGTTTTGAACCCGGGTACAAACGGTAGTAATCAAGAGCTTTGCTGAACGCACAACGAAATTCTACCCAATACGAGAGAAAAGACATTTAAAGAGATATTCAATTTCACCCAATCTGGTGATTTTCATTATTTATAGGCATCTTCTTTTCTCGTGAAACCTTTCATTCAACCTGACGTGCACAGGGGAAAAGAGTCATTTGGCAGCACACAGGTTTTCGCTGCCAAACCCTTGGCTATTGCAAAATTGCGTTATTTGATAAAGTTTTAATTTTTTTGAGGGCTTCATTTTTAACTTAATTCCTTCAAACTTCATATATCAATTGCAAATTACGGTAATTTTTGACAAAAAAAAAAAAAAAAAAACTACATTGTGTGTGATTGACTCTTGCAACAGAATAAAAAACGAAAAACACAAAATTTTTCAAAAAAACGAAATTTTCAAGCAAATTTTTTCAATCTTTGTACAGATTACAGATAATATTGTTCTACACACAGAAAAAAAGTTTCATGAGATTATTTTAAATACCACAGAGTTATTAAGTATTTAATTAAGAAATTGAGTATTTTTTAAATAATCGCAAAAAAAAGTTTTTGACATTTTATTTTTTAAAAAACTGCGTCTAAAAGAGAGAAGCATGAACTTTTTCAGTGTTGAATATCATTTCATTAATGCGAAAGAAAATGCAAACAAAAACGATTTAGAAATCATTTTCATAAAAATGTATCGGTTTTGACTAATTTCAAAAAACCGTAAAAAAAACAGAAAATATCATTATTTTGTAAAATAAATAATACTGTATCAAGGCGAAATAAATGATCTTTGCGATTCTGTAATTATTTTTTGTCTGAGTGTCATAGAAAAAATTAGATTGTGTTTTAAAAACGTCAGGGATAAAAAAAAATTTCCCCTCCCGCTTTTTCATTCTGTTTAGCGGAAGAAACAACATGCAGGAGTAAAACAAAGGTTTTTAATTGATATCTTTTTAACTAACTGCAATATCGGAAAATAAATGGTAAAAACGGATTCCTCTGTTTATTCTTGATCATTTGGAACCACTGGTGAGTTTCTGTGTCATTCAGTTCGTGAGAACTAGATGTACATACGTTCGTTTACCTACGAATTTTAATAGTGTATATAACTACTCTGTTTACAAATATTATAAAAAGGAATAACAAACTAGCTAAAATAACAAATATGGAACTGCTGATGCTGCTAATACATATATTTTTTAAGTTTTATTAAATCAATAAATGATGTACCAT
Source organism: Trichonephila clavipes (assembly GCA_019973935.1). Taxonomy (NCBI): domain Eukaryota; kingdom Metazoa; phylum Arthropoda; class Arachnida; order Araneae; family Nephilidae; genus Trichonephila; species Trichonephila clavipes. The sequence goes on from BMAU01019659.1 coordinate 1,546,027, forward strand.
TCTTGATCAACATACGATAATTCTTTAGAAATGCTATGTTTAAAAAGATGAAAAGACTTTGTACTTAATTTATAAAATCTTTAAATAAAAGTTATAAGGAACAAAGCAAAAATCGTAAGTAATTTAAAAATAAGAATGTATTATTTAAAACACATTTTTAACTTTTCAATGCACTTACATCTACATACAAATTGCATAATTCCTTAATGATATTTAAAACAAAATATTTACCTGTTGTCAGTGGATTTTGTTTTAAATATTCTCTCCTTTTATTAATATTAGTAAGAAGGAATTGTTTAAATTGAGCTTTTAGTTCTCTAGTTTTCTCCAAACCACCCAAAGAAAAGATAGCCATAAAATCTAGTGGAAGCTTCAACAACATAAGTGCTTTGTGTAATTTCTGAGAATATCTTTCTCTGACCTCATAACATTCATCCTTAAAAAGAATTACATAAATCAGTGATGTATTATGTTAAGAAAATTTTTATAACATGATTAAAAAAATAACTTTAACTATAAATAACTATCGAAATATTTATGTGAACAAAGATTAAATAATCACTTTTCTAAATAAAAGCTAAATATTTTATTCTATAAAAAGTGGCGAAAATCTATGAACCACAAAGATTGTGAGTTTATTGCCATATGCAACTTACAAATAAATTATCAATTAAAAAAGGTATTACTTATATTGATACTAATTTCCACAAACTTACATTAATCACAAGAGCTAGGACTTGAAACTGTTCCAAACTAATAACTTCAGCATAACTTGGTTCTTGACATAATTTTATCATACAAGTTGCAGAAGTTAATCTCAACCAAGACTTTTCAGCAGGTCTGAAAATTGAGAATTTTTTTTGGTATTTACTGAAATCTTAATATTATATATTTGACTATTAACTATGAAATGTTAAACCAATTTTTTATACCTAAAATATTTTTAAATGTTAACTAAATGAGGAAGGGGAACTTACGACACATGTCCTTTCTCCATCAAATCTCCTCTATGTAAAATAACTGTAGTTAAAAGGCGTAAAGTGGAGACTGCAGACTGAGTAGCAGTTTTCAATCCTAACAACCAACGAACTATCATTTTCATGCCTTCCACCTAGATCAAAGAAAAAAAAATACTATTACTAAGAAACAAAATTTATCATTAAATGATAATGTTTTCAAAGTAAGTAACATGCACATTAAAACTTAATTTTGATTAAATTAAATATTTTATCATAGCAAAAATATTGACAGTCTGTAATTCATAAAATATGAAAATAAAATTGCTTCCTTTCCAAAACATATCAAGAAAAAAGCCATTTAAAATAATACGAAATCATTATAAAAATTAATTAAATGATCATTAGAAACGGAGATTTTATAATTAAAGAATGGTTGATTCTAATTTGTAAAAATCTATATAATTTACTTTTATTATATATCTTTTTCATTAAAAATCATACATCATTGTCTATTCCTAAATTTTGTTTTAAAAATAAAGCAATACATCAAACAATATAACAATATACATGTTAAAAATTATAATATCAAATTATTAAATATTCTTTAATTTACCATCAACTTTTTTGCTTATTTTTTAAGATATTTTAACAATATAAATAATTTAAAATTTTGTTTTACATTTCAGTGTAAATGAAAACTTACCTTTACTTTTGTTTCTTCTGGTAACAAATCAAAATCAATCCACATAGTACTATCATGCCTAGTTATCTCCTAAAAAAATAAGAGAAAACAAATTGTACTGTTACTAATTATATTTTAACAATAAATCGAGTATTTTTAAGCATAATATCAGTTACAAATACCTAATGCACAACTGTCACATAAATTCTTCTATTCAGTGATTTCCTCTAGTTAAATGGAAATATATTTATATCACAATGAATTACACTCAAACTTAAATATTAATTGATTTTAAAATATTTTTTTTCATTATGATTTTTTTATAACTCTAAAACAAGAAAAGGGAAAAGTTCTACAAGAAAAGTATTAACAAATTAGCTTGTGTTTTTGAACCAGTTTTCATTTAATAGCTGAATATATAAATCATCTTCACAGCAAATTTCTGTAAAATATTTATATTTCTTTAAAAGGTTCCATTTATTTATCACCAACAAAACACAAAATGATGATAAAACTGCAAAAATAGAATTACTGTGTATAAGTTCTTGATAACAGTCAACTTTATTCCTGCAGGATTAACTATTTGTAATATAAAAACAATGCATTACCAATATAAGGAAATACAGAATAAAATCTTACAGCTTGTCATAAAAAGATAAATCCTCTTATAAAATATATTTTATAATTAGCTAGGTCATCCTAAACCAGGGATGGTGAACCAATAGCACGCATGCCATTGATGGCACACAACACAATATTTTGGGCACACCATAGATCAAAACGGTTTGCATTATAGTTCAAAATAACAAAGTTCACTATGAAATATTGCAATCAAACATGTTGCAGCAGGGAGTACACTCGTTTGTTAATGTCTTGCCTTAATTACTGTATTTTCCTTTATATAATTAGCGGATTATGTATTTAAAAGGTTTCTAATTTCGTTATGCTTATTATATGCCACTGTGGATAATGTGATAAAAACATTCTTCATCAGAAAAGCTTACAATAAAGTTTTGAAAGAAATACCATTTATGTTTTATAAAATAAATAATAGATGGTGCTGAAAGCTTTTGTGACTCAGGTGACGTATTTCAGCTACAATTAGTTTTGTTCTACGTTCAAGAATGAATTCCATTCCAATTCCTCGGAAAGATATTACAATTGCTGGTTGCTAGCGTCATTTTGCATTCTGTCTTGACCTGAGCTGTTTCATCCCCGAAAATATTCAAGTTCAAATATCATCATATAGAAGCGAAAGCGCGTATATTACATGGTTGATTTTGAACTTAACGTTATAGAGAAGGCTACCGAAGTAGAAAATTGGGAAATTGCACGATTGTTTAATGCTGATGAATGAAATATTCAATTGTGGAGGGAAAAAACAAGGCTAATTTTGAAAAATGCGACCCAAAGCTTTGGAATTATGGCCTTGATGAAACACATCTTACTGAGAATGTTAAAAATGCCCTGAAGTCCGCATCTGCAACCAATATATGCAGGATTGACAAAGAAATTACAGCCTTAGACCTCTGAATTAACAGACATTCAAATGGAACATTCAGAAATTAAGGGAACCATAAATGTATAATGGAGAAAAGTATTTTTTTAAAAAAAAAAAAAAAAATTCTGTACAATTTATTACTTATAATTTTAATCATATTGTGTATTTATTATTTTTTTTAATTTTATCATACACTACCTTATTGGCAGTATATATTTTGGATTAATCGCTGTAAAAATTGCATTGGATTATACGGTGCTGTGGATTATACACAACGCTTTATATTTTTTTAACTTGAAAAAAAAAGGCTTTGCGGTTTGCAAGAAAATACAGTACATCGTGTGCTACAACTGCTAATGATGCGAAGTTTGTCTATGCATAACATCATAAATTTTGTTGATATAACTGTAATTTAAAGTTTATTTGTATTATATTAACGACTTTTAGCTGTTACTTAACATGGCTAGTAAAGCAAAATAAATAAATAAGTGCAAGATAGTAAGCGTAACAAGAGAATTTCAAACTTGGTGGACCAAGAATCATGGCATGAATAGTAAAGGTGACAAAACGGTGAGCGTCTGATGTTCTGGAAAAAATGTATGTAGAACAGTCTGTAAAATGGATTCCAGATACATGTAACTGTTTGAAGAAACTGGATTATGGTATTTTAACCATATTTTCATCTATCTATGCCTACGAGTCATTATTTTCAGAGATGAATAAACATTCAAGACTTGCTTAGAAACTGTTTGACAGATGACTCCAATTAAGCATGTATTCTGCTAAAAGTAACATCTTACAATCCTAATATGTTTTTTGTCATCTAATCTGCAATAACACTAACATTACACATATAACTAAAACATTCACTACTCAACAGAGCAAAATGTATTTTTTCGTAGTAAATAGTTTTGAGCTGTTAGTATTTGTTTTTATTATTTTCCCAACAATAACAAATCAAAATTATTTAAAAAGGCATGTCTATACCTCATTAAACATTTCTTAAGAAAAAATGTCGCATTAATTCATAAAGATTCACCAACCCTGTCCTAAACTGAAATTAATTTACTCTATAAGAATATTCACGAGATCTGTAAAGCAGCATTATAGCATATTTTTGCCTCACTGTAAATAGATGATAAGTACTTGATACAAAATTATTAAAGTACTCATAATAGCTTAAAAAATTCCAGAAAAACATGTACAATTTTGTACTTCTAGTTTATTTTTGTTCATAATTTTTCATAAAATGGCAACTACTAAATAAAAAGAATATTTTATCTTGCAATATTTGTCAGCAGGAAAAGATATTTCATCAAATGCAGTACATTTAGAAAGAAAATACAATTAACACCAAAATGCTTAAGACAAAATATAGATGAATTCGAAATAATGCAATGGTCCACAAACTACTATGTATTTTCATGCATTTTTACCCTCTTAACATGAAAAGATTTACATGAAACAAAATATGGAAATCACCAGAGATTAAAGATAAGTGGTTTTGTATTATTTTTCTGTATTTTTGGACTCTCCTACTGTATCATAGGAAGAATTCGTTACAGTAAATGATGATAATCTGTGTACAGCACCAATTATGGCAAACAAGGACATTTTGGAGTTTGTTCAAAGCTAAAAAAATATCATTGATAACATTGATTTGGACGGTGTAAATGAAATGAATAATTCAGTTTCTGTTTCCACCTCATTCGAAATGAGTAACATCACAAAAAATATGCGCCGTTATTTAGATGCACATTCCAATGGTATGATAAATAACAAAATGAACATCAAAATATTTGTTGATAATTTGAAGGTAAAAAGAGACAATGCAAAAAAAAAATAGATTATTTTCCAAAAACTCAATAAATGTTTTGTTTTTCAAAAAGCTAGAAACTTTTGTATTAAATTTCATTTAGTTCTGGTGACTGTTTTTGTTTCATTGATTTTTTTTAAACACATGCATACATACATACATGAATATGTAAATAAAATGTAGTCTAATAAACTTAATTTTGTTAAATATATAGGGATTTTTTTTTTTTTTTTTTTTGCAATATCTTTTAACACATAAAAATATTTCAGTCCCCTCAGTTTCGTCTTAATAAACGATTTTCACTATATATAACAGATATATAATAATTAAAAAATAAAAGGGAAAAGTTTCTCACATTTACATCTTGTTAAAAAAATTTACTCGTAAAAATCATTAATATGAATATTAATCATGACCTTATTAATTCGTTTTGCTTCAAAGAAATAAAAAATATTTTTTGAAATATTTGATGTATACACATTTTTCTTAAAATTATAAGGAATAATTTATGTAAAATTCATATCTGCTTATGCTACATGATTTTTAGGCTTAACAGAAATAAAATATTTGAAGAATCTGGGTAACATCAAAATATATTTTTTAGCCATACTCTACAGCAAAATCTATTCATGATCTAATTTTAAAAACAATTACATTTCCATTAATTTTTCTCAGTTCCTAAGAAGAAAAAAACATGATTCAGCTAAAAAGTCAAAAATCATGTAGCATAGTAAATTTTTAATGTAACCTTTAAAATATAAGAGAATGATCAAATTACAAATAAAAAATATTTCTACTCACAAAATCAACCATTAATAAATCCTTCACAACAACTTTTGAAACAATACTTTTGATCTGCATACCAAATAAATCAGGACAAAGTAAAGCAATATGACCCAATGAAACCAACGCAGTTCGGAAATATTCTGATTGAAGAGTCAGACTCATTTTTAGTCGCTGAAAGTAATAAAAAAGGTAAGCATTTATAACATTAAGCGATAGTAAAGAGTGTTTTTTTTTCCAGGTATAGAAGTTTAAGTTGGCATTACTTTCCAAGATGGCGACCGATTTAACAGCTGCCAAGTGATTTATTCTCAGTTTGGTTTGGCAATTCATCAAAACGATCAAGTAAGGCGTAGATTCGTCGAATGGGCCCAAAACGAGATTGCCATTGTTCCTAATTTTCATAAGCGAATTTTGTTTAGCAATGAAGCGCACTTCTGGTTGAATGGCTACGTCAACAAACAAAACTGCCGCATTTGGAGTGAAGCTAATCCACAAGTGTATGTCGAAACACCGTTACATCCAGAAAAACTGACTGTTTGGTGCGCTTTATGGGCTGGTGGAATCCTTCTTCAAAAACGATGAAGGCCACAACGTTACAGTCAATGGTGATCGGTATAGAGCCATGATTACTAACTTTTTCATTCCTGAATTGAACAATCATGATGTCCAGGAGCTGTGGTTCCAACAAGACGGCGCAACATGTCACACAGCTCGTGCCACAATCGATTTATTGAAAGACACGTTTGGTGACCACCTAATTTCACGTTTTGGACCTGTGAATTGGCCTCCAAGATCTTGTGATTTAACACCGCTAGACTATTTTCTGTGGGGCTAAGTAAAGTTATCGGTCTATGCGGATAAGCCACAAACACTTGACCATACGGAAGACGACATTTGCCGTGTTATTGCCGATATACCTTCACAAATGTTGGAAAAAGTCATCGAAAATTGGACGTCCAGATTGGACTACATCCGTGGCAGTCCTATGCCAGAAATCATATTTAAAATGTAATGCCACAAGATTATCTTTCGAATAAAAAAAAATTCATGTCAATCGAATAATACATCGTTGTTTTATTGCAATTTAAAGTTCTATACCTCTAAAAAAACACCCTTTATTTAAATATCAGAATACTTAAATACATCTTACATCTATTATTTGTCCAAATATCCGTTCCTTGTTAGTAACCATTACATTTAAACAACAAACTGCATGTTTTGCTTGTTTCACAGTTCCATTTTCAATGAAACGTTCCAATAATGGTTGCAGACGACTGAAAAAGATTAACAATGATTTCTAATATATGTAAGATTTTATAAATATAAATGAAAATTACTTGATTTTGATACCAAAATGCTCATAAAATATATTTATATGAAATATTTAAAAGAATTTTGTATAAAACTATTTTTCAAAACAAAATCATTAAAAAGCCATTGCATTGCATACTGTTCTCTAAATTATTATTGGATTATTAAAAAATTACAGATTTAAAACAAACTACATCTTTACAAATTTTATATCTTTTACACATTAAATATGAAATCATTACTCTGATGACATATTACTATTCTCCATAAATTTTACTATGCAGCTAATTTACTTTAAATAATTTTCTCAGCAAAATTAAAATTTTAGTTGCTTTAAAATTGTCAACATTAATATTTTCAAAGAATACCATTTCAATTTTTAAAAAAGCTTTTATCCAAAGTGTGACAAAATCACTATTCACAACACAAAATTTATAGAGTTGGAAAAAAATTCCTACTTACCCACATATATTGGGATACTGTCCCTCTAAAACATAACCAATATTTGTAAATATAAGAATAGTAATATCAACAGCTAATTCATCTTCAACTCTGAGAATATTCAAGAGCTCTTCAAACACATAGTTGTTGCAAAATGCACCAGGAAATATCGAAGACAGAATCTACAAATATTTAACCAAATAAAACTATGTTAAATTTAAAACATTTTCATTTCTTTCCTGAAAATATATACACTCTTAAATAGTCAAATTGTGTATTAATGAAAAACAAAAGAGAATTAAAATGAAAATTAAAGAAAACAATTAAGAAATTAAAATAAATTAATAAGGAGAAAATAAAAGTTAAATAATGTAAGTACTAATAAATTTGTTCTAGTATAATAGGTTTAAGTAGAAATATGCACATATATATATACATATTCATTTAAAATTATATGTTTAAAATTGTAATAAAGCATTTTAGTAATAAGCAACGGTTTTTTTAAATTATTGGATATATTTTGGATAAACGATTCCTTTATAAACTACTTTTAAAATAAACCATTTATCATTAAAAAATTTTAAACATCTAAACTAATAAACATAAAATGACATTCAAATTACCTTAAACATATGGAACACTTTTAAACACTTATTTCTCATGGACTCATCATTTTATCAGATATTCTTTATATTTTATAATAAATAATTACTGATGTTACTAAGACAGTGGTGCACACAAGGGGGGGCCTGGGGTCCGGACCCCCCAAAGGCCTTGATTTTTGTTCCGATTGATTATAATTCTAAGTATATAGTACGTAAAATTTAATTAATTACTTGCTATTAATGATCAATTTTATTAATTAAAGCTAATTATTTATTCAAAAACTAGTTTTGTTCCCGAAAGTCGACACAATCAAACGGAGCATGATACAAGAATGGTGAACTTTCGACCCCGGACCCCCCCTTGAAAAATTCCTGTGTGCGCCACTGTACTAAGAGTCTAACTTATGTAAAACTAAATTAAATATAACATAAAATTTAGCCTGGAAAATATTTATTAAACACTAAAATAAATCTAACTTAAGTGGATACATTCACACTGATGATGAAACTGAAATCGTAGAACCATACGGGTTTCAGGTAGAAATATTACATTCACCACAAAATAGAAATGTTATAATCAACAAAAACAAATTCCTAAGAAGCTGTATACAAAATACATATTTACTAATACTAATACAGAGATCTTTAAATATTATATAATAAAAATTAATAAAGCTTTGAAAAATAAAGTTACCTGTAAAAGCTGAAGGCCTCTCTCAGCAGAATTGAATAAATTCAACTGAATATCTATATCTCCAGAGCCCATCAAAGAATCTTTAATATAATGCAACAATTGCTTTATACCAGCTAAATCAATCATCACTGGAGCAACACGTTCCAGCATTTGTTTCACAATCATGTAAAAGCTATTGGTTTGAACAGGAAGTCCAAGTGATTTCAAGACTTCTTTCTATATAAACAAGAAAAAACCATAGTAAATAGTAAAAAAGCACAAAAAAAGATCGAAAAATAAAATAAGGAAAAATGCAGAATTTCCATACAGAAACCAAAAACATCAACTTACTACACTATGTTCTATTTCTGAACATGTGGCTGAACCTTTTAATATGGTATCCATGTGACTTCTAAGTCTATTATTATTTTGTAATAATCCAAAAAATTTCTTAAGATATTCCTGACATTTGATTGGCTCTGGAAGCGTTTCTAAAATGAAAATATATTATTAAAACAAACTAGAATGTGTTAAGATAGTAAAATAAGTACAGAAATAGTACAAGAAAAAATTGATTACTAAATTTTTGTCAATAAGCAGTATGATAATTTAAAATAGATAATTAAAAACTTTGCTTACTTGCTAAAGTCATTATCTTATTAGCTAAATTTTTTTCATGCCCTTCTGGTTTGGGGGTCTCGCATAAAGTTTCAAGAACATCTTTAACATGATTCCGGACACTGCAACACAAAAAATTAGATAAAAAGTATAACCAAACAAACTTTCTACATAAAAAAAACTTTAAATTACTTACGTATTCTGGCATTTCAAAAGCTCATTGAAGGCTCTGAAACAATTGAAAGGAAAAAAATTTAGTATATGAGGGGGGAATGATAGAAAGTTCCTTAAAAATAGTACAAATTCCTTAATCAATAGTACGAAAACTCATTTTTAAACATCACTGAATCAGGAAAGGGGGAGATACTAATTTATTTCACAAGTTGGGAATAAAAAAAATTATACCATCAAATAAGGATATGATGCCACATAATTAAAATCACTTCTATTTATTAAATATTGGAGTTTTAACTTCAATTTAAGTTAAACTTTAAAATATCTTAAATCATTTTAAATAAAGAAAAATTAGCAAAAAAAAACCTAATCAATATAATAAAGTTAAAAATCACTGATTAATTTCATGAAAAGGGTAATCTTTATACAGAATAGGACTACTTACTTAATTGCATATTCGTCAACTGAACAAAAAAGCTGATAAAGCTTTTTCATACGCTCTTCTAAAGGACTCTGATATGGTACCAAGCAAGTATGAAGAATTCGTTCAACCAATAACCTGAAAGAAGGAATTTGTAACTTATATAATAACAATACCCTGACATAAATTCCTCTTTCCTTGTTCATATATAAATATAAGGGAACTGTGTACTCAAGTTAATCATTACTTACCTATCATCTAAAGCAGTTTGATAATAAACATGAAGTACTTTATTTTTTATCCAAGAAATGCATTCTTTTGTAGATTCTGGTATTTCAGGATTGCTCATATGTTGTTTATATAACATTGCCAATCCTAGTAGGGCTTCTCTTCTAATTTTAAACTAAAATAATAAAAAAATTCACATCAAACATTGAAAGCATCAAGAAATACATCTAAATAAATAATACATTAAGGAGACTACCATTAAAAAAAATTTTCTGGTCATTTAAAACATATGTATAAGTAGAATATCATACATCTAACATCATTAATGAAAGAAAACTAATTTTAATATTATTGCAAGGTAGATAATTTTTCAAATGTAGAAAAGATCCATGCATTTAACAGGAAAGTTCTTTAGCAGTAAATTGTCATTTATTTTGTAACTTTTTAATAATTACAACATATTTTTCTAACAGGAAACACAAATAAAATGATAAATAGCACAAATTCAATGTTAACACAGCAACACAAATCTATAGTTTCAACACCACAATAGGTCAACCAAACACAGTTGCTGTCAAGCTTTGACTGTCCTGTTGCTTCTCTGCATTGTCTTTATATATAGACTGGAGAGACTCTTATATGACCTTCAAAAATAATTGTCCTAGAGCTTTCTGAATTTTTACAGGTACATCTATTGTAGTCATTTAAGTCACTTCCGTTCATTTATTATTGCTAAAAGAGTAATCTTTCTTGGTTTACAAATGACCTTTCCGACCATTGTACAGCACTGGGAGGAAAGCAAACATAACACAATTTTTATAAAAATACATTGTGGGTAAATGCATACAAAACTTATAGAAAGCCTATTTATTTTTTATAATGACAAATATAAGAAACAATAAGATTTAATACATATTAAATTTATATTCTACTATACAAATTCTTCTATTTAAAAATAACAAAAAAAATTTTTTTTTAAACTGATTATTCAAATAAATATCAGCATTTAAAAATCACAAAAGATAAATATGTTGAGCATGCATGGAATTTATAAAGCTACACAAATTGAAAACACTTCACTATAAAAAAAAAGATGTAAATAATTACATTCCTGAATTACACATTGACTCAAAACTAACATTCACTGAAGTGCCACTGAATTAAGGATAGCAAAGGCTATGCAAATTGTGTAGTGCTGCGCATCATTTATGCACAAGTGAGAGCACTTGAGGCAACTGCATATATAGCACGTACTGTAGCTGTTGGAATTGCCAGTATGGGTAAACTGCCTGATTTAGACCCCTTCAATCGCAGACAAATTGTAGGTGTGTGACGCATGGGCCATTCAATTTCCAAAATCCTCAGACAGCTAAGATTTTCAAGGTTGACAGCGTCCAGAGTATACCAAGAATAAATGGATGGTGTAAAAAAAACTAGTCTGGGTGTTTCTTCATGGGACTGTTTGGGATCTTTGGAGTGCGTACCAACCTCCCTCAATGCAATTCGGTACATAGTTGCTGGGTGATCACCTCCATCCGTTTATACTGTTCTGTTATCCGCACGGTAATGGGAGTTTTCCAGCAAGACGGCTGTACCTTTCACAAGTCTCAGTTGGGTACTGGCTAGTTAGATGAGCATTTCTCGACTTTTCTGTCATATATTGGCCACCAAGAAACCCAGACTTAAGCCCTATTGAGCATCTTTGGATTGCTTTGGAATAAGGCGTTATTCCATCCCACAGCACCAACGAACCTTACTGAATTATGAACAGCTCCCAGAAACTTGTTGAATCTTTGCCTTGTCATGTGGGAGCCATTATCAAGGCTAAAGGGGGCTCCACTAGTTACTATGTAGGTATCCCTAATTCAGTGGCACTTCAGTGTATTACAAAAACAGAAGAAACAAACTTTTGGCTAATGTTTTAAAAAGAATTGTATTATCAATTATGATATATTTTAATCTTAATATAGTGTATAGAAGTACAAATATTTTTTTTTTATAAATGTAACTATAACTAACATAAAGGGTGTTTTTTTTAGAGGTATAGAACTTTAAATTGCAATAAAACAATGATATATTATTCGATTGACATGAATTTTTTTTTTATTCGAAAGATAATCTTGTGGCATTGCATTTTAAATATGATCAAGCAAGGCGTAGATTCGTCGAATGGGCCCAAAACGAGATTGCTGTTGTTCCCGATTTTCATAAGTGAATTTTGTTTAGCGATGAAGCGCACTTCTGGTTGAATGGCTACGTCAACAAACAAAACTGCCGCATTTGGAGTGAAGCTAATCCGCAAGTGTATGTCGAAACACCGTTACATCCAGAAAAACTGACTGTTTGGTGCACTTTATGGGCTGGTGGAATCATTGGTCCGTACTTCTTCAAAAACGATGAAGGCCACAACATTACAGTCATTGGTGATCGGTATAGAGCCATGATTACTAACTTTTTCATTCTTGAATTGAACAATCATGATGTCCAGGAGCTGTGGTTCCAACAAGACGGCGCAACATGTCACACAGCTCGTGCCACAATCGATTTATTGAAAGACACGTTTGGTGACAGCCTTATTTCACGTTTTGGACCTGTGAATTGGCCTCCAAGATCTTGTGATTTAACACCGCTAGACTATTTTCTGTGGGGCTAAGTAAAGTTATCGGTCTATGCGGATAAGCCACAAACACTTGACCATTCGGAAGACAACATTTGCCGTGTTATTGCCGATATACGGCCACAAATGTTGGAAAAAGTCATCGAAAATTGGACGTCCAGATTGGACTACATCCGAGCCAGCCGTGGAAGTCATATGCCAGAAATCATATTTAAAATGTAATGCCACAAGATTATCTTTCGAATAAAAAAAAATTCATGTCAACCGAATAATACCTCGTTGTTTTATTGCAATTTAAAGTTCTATACCTCTAAAAAAAACACCCTTTATATATGAAACATTTTAGTAATACTTACAAAAAATTTTTTTAGTGGAAGATAACATTTTACAATATTCTGTTTAATACAAACAAGATTCCTCCAATTCAAGAGAAACAGCAAACTACAATTACATTTCTATTCAAAAATGTTAACTTAAATAATTAAATTTTAAAAAAATTATACCTTTTTATCCAGAGTTCTCTCTTTAACAAAAGTCAAAAGTTCATCAGTAACAGAATTGAAATCTTTTTTTGCAGCACTTATGATAGCCATTACAACTTCATATCTAACAGTTTCATCAGGGTCATGCTGCCGCATTTTCATTTGTTCTGAAATTTTTTTTTTAAATAAATCAAGTTTGGAAGACATTTTTTAAGCAAAAATAAAAATTTTCAATTAATCATAGAATACCTGTAATGTCTGCTCTTAATTCGGGATGATTGAGAAGGAAGTGCATTGCATACTGCACACATCTGATTCTAACTTGACAACTAATATCATTAAATCTATATGTAGAAAAAAAAATCATAGCTTAATATAATTTTTAAGCAACAGAATACTTAATAGAATATTATATTTATTTTAACTACAGTTGAACCTGTTTTTGTGCGGTAGATAGGGACCACATAAAAATAAACAGACAAAAAAAATATTCAAAAATTTCATACATTTTTACATATAAAGAACTAATTTGTTGAAATACTACCGAAATTTTTTTATGCGCTGGATAGAAACTGCATAGAAATAGTCATATTTATAAAATATGCCAATTATTTACGAAATTTATGTAAGAGTACTTTCATAACAAAATAAATTAAATATTACACACATAGAAACATTTTTAAAATATACAGTTTCTCATTCACACTGATAAGTTTTCAAAATGCACATACATAATTCATTGCTACTCATCGTAATCCAAAGCCACGTGATGAATAAGTTCAAAATCGTTTTCGTCACTTGAAGATACAATTTCAATTGGTTTATTTTTTGGCAACATGAAGTAAGAGATAAGTTTTTGTGATGAAGGTCATGTGGTCAGTTGCTTGTAAATGTCACGATATCATCATACATTATCATCATCATAGACATACATGATAACATCATAGACATACATGATTGAAGCCCTTTTGGGAATTTTATACTCTTTTTTTAATTGGTATCTATTTTAAGAAAATGTTTTTCCAATTTGTTGGAAAGCTGGATCCCTGCATATTTTTATCCGCTCTCAAAGAATCCGGTTCTTCTTGTCCGTCTTCATTATCTATCAGATTATTGATGATATCACTGTCATTGAAAGTTTTGTCTTCAATCAAATGCGGGCTGCTGAAGCGTTCACAGAAAGCAACTGAATGTGCATTGTCAGGAGACTGTTTATAAAATGAACAGTTTTCAAGTGTCAACATTTCAGTGGCGTAACGTACACCCCCCATCACGGGGGGAGCAGGATTCTAGGGGCCCAAGGCCTGACTAATGCTAAATACATATTTACCCAATTAATAAAATATTAAAGGCAAAATCTGACTTTCAGGGGTGTGTCCTAACATTCTCCGTTACACCACTGGTAAATAGATAGAAAACATTACAGTGGCACCAAAGCCATTGAAACTCATACACTGCATAAAAAAGATCGCACAAAACAAATTACATAAAAAAGGACCACACAAAAACAGATTCTACTGTATTTAAATATGATGCATTAAATAATTTAATTTAATAAAAAAGGTTTCCTTATTTTTTAAAAGGTAAAATATACTTTAAAAATTAACCCCTTAACTGCCAAGGAAAAGTTGCTAGCCAGTAGTACCGCTTTTCCCACAGTAGCACATAGTTATGCAGTATGGTGGGGGTAAAGAAAAGATTTATTCTCAGAAATAAGTCTTTCCCAAATGCTGTCAAACTCATTGAATTGTTTTCCAAACTCTTTGGAATAGTTTCACAGAAAGCAGTGTATTGCAAAGTTTTGTACTTCAGAAAGGCATACATATACGCCAGGAGCAACTAACATACCAAGTGAGCAAGTAAAGAGGCTTGCGGCAGTTAAAGGGTTAAGAGAAAAAACTCTTTATAAGCATAATAGTTGTTAGGTATAATTGTTTGATTCTTGAATCCAAAATGTTAATGTTTCGAAAACAAACTATAAATAGTGTTTATTTTCAAAATCATTCTTGAAAATAAATTTAGAATAGGTAATGATCTGAACTTAAAATTATTTCTAGTCTATTCATAAGGAAAAATTTAGACTTTCGATTGTTAAATAATACATGTATAAGAATAATGAATATTTTATGCTGAACAACAAATATTAAGAAACATTTATAGGCAAGAGCATAAAAAACAATTATTTGCACACAAATTAACATAGGATACACTAGCATCTCTTAAACTAGGTGTGGCTAAAAATTTTAGGATTTTTGTGATACATCTTTTAGCCTTAAATAACTTGTACAAAATGAACAAATACTTTAACACATTGTTTCTAAAATATAATCATGATAAGAAAATATATTTAACAAATAACTTTTTACTTAATTATAACTTTAAAAAAATATTTGTTTACAATGCTTATGGGGTAAGGAAAAATTTTTGAACAAAAAAATGAGATCACCATTTTGAAAAGCTTAACAACCCCTAGTATATACTAATTATCAAATACACCCCCAACATCATATTACAGAAAAAATGGCTAAAAGAATAAATCCTAATAACTGTGCTTGAAGATGAAATTAAGTTGCATTTCATAATCCGATTATGCAAAGAAAAAAAAAATTCATTTACTTAACTTCTTTAAAGTAGATATATATTCAAAGATAGGGCATAATAGGAATTCAAAGCAAAAAAAAAAGCTATATTTATTACAAATTTCAAAATATCTCCTGAGATTAAATTCTAATTAAAATACAAAATTTAAAATAATCTAACAACCACATTAAAAGAAAAGTATAACAAGGGAGTTTTTTTTCACCTTCCAAGAAAACATGTCCATAAAATTTTATTTTGAGTGGCCAGATCAGAATTTCTATCCGAAAACATTCTAGCCAAAAGTTTAGTAACATCAAGACGTTCTTTCTCTACACTACTCTGAAATTGAAAACAATATGAGATATATGTTATACAATATGTTAATACAATAAGAGAATATATTAATTCAATATGAGATAAATTCAATGAAATGCTTAATTATTTTAAATGTAGCATCATTTTATCATTTAACTTCATAGATTTCAATATTAAACAATAAATGTATTTTTTAAAGAAAATATTTTATATTATTAATATCAGAAAAGAAACAAATACACAAAAGAAAAACAAGCCATGATACAAAAGCAAAATATGCATCATTTGATAATAAAAGTAGCCAATAGCAAAGATAATTATACTTAATTATAAAATTATATATTTAATTCTGGGTAAATATATTTTTTTTAAACAAAACATTAGCAAAATATAATTATTAGCTAATATTTTTTACTAGGAGAAGAAAAAAAACTTTTTTTAAAAAAAAAATCATGAATCAAATAATATAATTTCATACAAACTATTTTGGTAGATCAAATTATAAATTATTATATATTACAGAAAATTTTTTAATTTAACAAAATTCTATTAAAACTTTGCAAATTATCTAATATAAGTTAAAATAATATGAAATTTCCATAATTTGTATTGTTTTTATTTAGATACATCCCGAATCTGCTATAAGAATATCTATTTTAAATATAAAATGTATTATATTAAAAGTAAGCACATAAAAAAGTAAAAAGATTTTAACATGAATATAGAAAAAAGTACCTTTAACTTGAATTCTAATTGAGGAAGCACAGCTAACAGCATACTTGGACATATAGCATTTAATTCATATATTAAGTCAAACAGCTTACTTAATAAAATGCTATCAACTTTTCCAAGGATAAGAGCATTATTGAAAAACTGGAATAAATTAAATTTTGTTGTTACAATAACAAAGTATTTTTCGAGGGAAAACTTTTACTACATCAATAAGAAATAAACACATACCGCATGAACATATGGTTCTAATGTTGCCTGTGTTCTTTTTATAATATCTCTGGCTAAATTGTGGGAGTTTTTATTTTGTGTCTGAAAAAAAAATTGTTTTTAATATTTACATGCAAAGAAAATTTTTTTTAATTGAACAGATGTTATACTGTCTCCCAATGTCATATTTTGGGATGGACACAAAAAGAGCAATAAAACCTACTTCATCAAAAGATTTTTAGTTCCAGTAAAATTGCCATAAAGGTATATAAAAACTAGTAAAAAAAAAAGAATCAAATCAAATTTTAAAAGTCAATAAAGGGGGGACAATATAACAAGTCACGTCACTGCTATTAAACATCAATATAATACATGCATACCACTTATTTCAAGTAACAAATTTTTAAAAGTAATTCTAAAATATAACAAAGAATTAATAACTTTAAAAATGGCTTTTTATAAGTTATTGGTAAATTGTACAAAGAACTAAACAATTGAAATGAAATAGAAATATCTTAAAATCATTATTCAATGTGCTATTTAATATTGATACTTTTTCTGTATTATCTTTTTTAAAAAAACCTTAGAGAATATATAAACTACAATCCAATACCTTTTTTGGTTCGACAATTTGATCCAATATTATATCCAACATAGGCTGCGAAACAGTATCAGCTTCCAACAATAAAGGACACATCATGTCCAACATAAAACTTTTCACTTTGGTAGAATGATTATCACTGAAAGAAGTTTAAATTAAAATATAAATTCCATGTAAATAATATATAGAATGAAGGGGAGGGGGATCACAGCACATTTAAAATTAAATTTATATAAACATATAAATTCAATTTAAATATATCATTTTTGTAATATGAAATACAAAATTCTGGCATTGTTTTTGATATTCAAAATTAAGATTGTTCATACAATTTTAAATTTGAGTTACTTAAAATATAAATAGAAACTAAATTTTCATATTTAAAATTAATTCAGTAATAGTGCTTAGATGTATATCACAAAAATAACATGCTGTTAAAATGTAAACACTAATGTACTATAACTATGTAAGATACTCATTCTTATATATATATATATATATATATATATATATATATATATATATATGTTACATCTATAATAAATAATTTATTACAGAAAATGGATCATTAAGTAAATTTCATTTCTTTTCACCAATTTCAAACCATTTACACACAAAGCATTAAAAAAAATCAGGAGGAAAAACTTAAAAATACAATCTAAGTTTTATGATAGAGAAGAAAACAAATTATGCGTAAGTATTTATCACTGAAGTTGGTCGAAACTGTAATCACAATCTTATAAAAAAAAAATACTTTTATTTCTGAGTATTCAATACTGATTAAAATGTAATAACTATTTTGAAGCACACACATCTGCTATCTGTAATACTATTTAATTCTTTGTGATCATCAAACATTTCAGTTTGATGATAAAATGGTGTATGAACACACACACACACACACAATTCCTAAAAATAATTATAGATATAATAAATTTTAATTATGTAAAATATTTTACATTTATGAAATTACATATTTAAGAAATGGTAAAGCAAGAAGATACACTCACTTCACAATGCTGAAGATGAGTTTAAAAAGTTTACAAAATATCTGTTGGTTTTCTTCTAGCTCTATACATATATTAAAAGTCTTCACCCATGCCAAATTCTGAAAAAAAAAACAATTCAATGCATGTCACACAAAAAATGTATAACTTTGTTTAATATCTTTATATATAAAAATTTTCTGTGCATGTGTATGTGACTAAACTCCTCCTAAACAGCTGAACTGATTTTGATGAAATTTTTTGTGTGGGTTCAAGTGGATTCGAGAATGGTTTAGATTCACAATTCAGTTCAATATCGCAATTAGTTAAAAAGATATTAATTAAAAACTTTCACCTCAATATTCACCTGCATTGTTGTAACAACGTTATTGTTATAAAAATTATGTAAGTTGGCGTCGAAAATCAAGTTTCAGCCAAACCAGGTCTTTATTGTTACAAAAATGCAGAGGAATCATGCTTTTTAGCATTTTGAATTAATATCTTTTCAAATAATCTTTATATATGAAATTCTTCTGTGTGTGTGTATGTGACTGACTCCTCCTAAACGGCTGGACCAATTTTAATGACATTTTTTTTGTGTGGGTTCCAGTGGATTCGAGAATGATTTAGATTCACAATTCAGTCCAATATCACAATTAGTTAAAAAGATATTAATTAAAAACTTTAAAATGCATACTTGTTTTACCCTTGTGTGCTGTTTATTCTGCTAATGCGCAGGAAGGGGAAAAAAGAAAGAGGGGAGAATTTTCCGATATTTTCGCCGTTTTTAAAATTGCAATCTAATTCTTTTATCAAAATCAGACAAAAATAATTACAGTATCGGAAAGATTATTCATTTTATCACAATACAGCATATATCTTTATAAATATAATTCTGTGCGTGTGTATGTGACTGAACTCCTCCTAAACGGCTGGACCGATTTGGATGATATTTTTTGTGTGGGTTCAAGCGGATTCGAGAATGACTTAGATTTACAATTCATTCCGATATCGCAAGTAAGGACCTGCAATTGTTCATAAAAAAATCGTGGGCAATATTCTTGAGGCCACTATTTTGAGTATTTAGAAAACCCTTGCTTTTCACATGGTCAATTATATGTTGCATGTCTAAGGTTTGGCAAACCATTGCATTTGTTTGCTTATACCCCTCAAGGATTAACCAAAAACATTGTACATTTAATGGCATTACGATATTTATTTTTCGTGCATTAAAAAAATATACCTGTTATGAAAATAGCTTGAACTATATCTTTTTTACCCTTTAATCTAAACAAGTTTAAGTTTCTATTAAGAATAGGTTCTATATTCAACTTAGTTCATAGTAAATACATACTCACACGCAATCGATAGGTCGAATTGTGGTAACTGTACATGTGATAAAGTCAGGGGTATTGTAATAATTTTCTTTAAAAAAAATTTCATCAAAACGGTCCAGATTGTTACAACTTACTCAAAAAAGTTTGTAGTTTTAGGATTTAAGAGGTGTGTACAGGACAATGTCTGTCAGAACCACTAGTTATTTGTAATTTATTAAACTGTTCATAATTTATTTTGTTAAAAAAATTTAATAAACTCTGATAGCAATTAAAACAATGTGCATTTAATATGAATATAAAAATGAATTTAATTCAGTTTTTTATTATAAATTTCAAGAGACAAAAAAGGAATAAATTAGAAATAGATTAGTCTTAGATTAGATCACATCTTTAGCCACAGAGGGAAAAAAATGTAAAAAATTTCAACAAGAGCTCTTTTTTCAGTATTGGATTTTTATACAATATAACAATAATTTGCCATGTTGGCCATTAATAAAGGTGTGCATTAAAATGGGACTCAACCATATTCTTTAAACTTACTTCCAAGAGATAAAAATAACGTTTGAAAATTGTATCTTTGGGATCTTCTAATCCTTGAAGTTGTTCAATAAAAAAATAAAAAATTGCCTAAAAGGAGAAGAAAAACCATTTAATCCACATTAAAAATACAAACTAATTTTATAATATTATTTTCCTTTTTAATCATAAATCAATATTATAAGGTGTCATATTCTTCATTAGATAAATAAAAGATAAAATACTTTATTTCATGACATGACAAACTTTGATGATTGAAATTAAAGATCACAATAAATTTTATACAGTAAATCATTGATATACTATTGGCTTAAAATACATGTAGCTTATAAATGAATATATAATTATATTCAAACAAATATAAATGTATACATATGTCTGTTTAATTTCTTTGATGAGGGTAATAAAATCAAAGATGGAAGTATCTTACCTTCAGCTGCAGAGGGTCTTTATAGGGAGCATCTGGAGCAAAAACTCTAAATACATCAGCTATACAACAAGCAATAAGTAACCTTACATCTTTACTGGGGTGCTCTAAGAAAGATTCAGCAACTAAATGTATAGCAAGTGGAATGTAAGCAGAATTATCATCCTCCTGGCTCATATTTTGGAATGACTGAGCACATTCCTAATAAAAAAAAGTGCATGGAAATAAGTAGCTCTCATTCAAAATAAACAAATAACAGACTGAATCAATGTTTTTTTTAATTCTATGATGTATAAAATTCAATTTAATTAAACAATAAACTTGGATTTACAACTAAGTACAAAAAAATCATTTTGAAAGTTGTCCACAAACAGTAACATTTAAATATGTAAAAAAATTACTTTCATCAGATTTATTTCACACATTGCAAATGTACTTTGTATTTATTTTTTTAAAAAAACAATTCCGAAAAAGATAAATTGCTAATGCTGATATAAAAAAATTTAGAGAACAACAAAATACTAATTTTAAAGAAAAACCACTCTTTAACGACAAGGAAAAATTATTTCATTGCAAACCAATCTACAAAGATTTCAAACAAACAAAAAGTGTTTATTATTTTAATAGTAGTAACTTTTCGCATGCGAGCTAAAATCATCTAATAACTTAACTACAAGTAACATAGAGATAGTTAAATAACATAGCAGTTTCCATATTACCAAATTGGGGACACCAGTAACAAATATCAGAGGCAAATTCTTCTTAAATTGCACAAATTGAATATATTTCTTGCAAAAATATAATATATCTTAACTAAAATATTTCATCTATCAAAGCTAATGATCTGTTTTAGGTTAAAACGAAGTCATATCACGCTCTATGTAATGATGTTTAATCAAGTTAACATTTATCTTTTTTTACTATTTATTATAGAAATTCCTTTTACAAGGCTTTTTTTTTTGTTAGATATTGAGTATACAGAGAACCTGCTTCATTGCAAATCAATGTGCAATTCTTACAAAAGCACCTAAAAACTTATTTGATATAATTCTTTTCTGATTAGATTCATTAAAATAACATTTGTCTACTAAAACACATGTACCTAATTTGACTAATGTACCATATAAATAAAAAATAATTCAAAGGAAAAAACATTTACCTAACATTTTTATGCATACACAAACCATTCCATTCTTTCAAATTATTAAATTTCCTAACATTACTAAAAAAAATTTTTAATACCTTTAATCTCCTCACTAAGTCGTCAGTGCTGAGCTCATTACTAATCTCCTTTACGCCAGAAGGATAAATAATTTTAGGAGTCTTTAATGATGATTTTGGCATTTTCAAACTTATCTGAAAAAGAAACAAAAGAAAATTATGGATTCAAAATTATAGCAATTAAAAGAAAAATCAAGATATATAATAATAGCATAAAAGAGTTTTAATAAATCCATAAATGCACATTACAAACAGAAAAAATGAAAGTAAAGTATATATACATATAATAAATAAATTTGAAAGTTAAAAATGTTTTTAATTGCTCATATAAAGTTTTATATATACCAAAATATTTATAACAATATCCTCCAATTAGTTTCAATAATAACAAAGACATTCATTATTAACTTGGATAAAAATTATCAGGACCTGCGTATTATTCCATCTCCACCGTTTCTGCTAAACAAAAACTGCTAGCAAACAATGTTACTAGGGGGAAAAAATGTATAAATCATTACTTTTGAATACAACAGGGAATAGCAGTCCAATAAAATGCTCAGCTTTTGTTACAATGGCATTAGTCATTTCATCAATATTCATGGTCAACAAGATAACACACAAACACCAAAGTTTTAATTTAATGGTGATAAAAAAAAATTAAAAAATAAATCTCATTCTAAACTCAATTACCCCATTCTATAGATAAGAATTTATATGTAACTAAGTACTTTTTTTAAAATAGACTCATTGATTTTGTATTGTATGCACAAGATATTAATTTGCATCCTTTGCTACTATTCACAAAATTACTCATACCTAGAAAGGTTTTTAAGTCAGCTTAAAGTATATATTTCAAAAATATTTTAGTTGATATAATTATTTTTATCATTAGATTGTTCTTGAAAGTAACATTCTGCAAACAAAACAAAGTACTAATTTAATATCAGTTCACTACCAGTCAAGTTGGGCAATAGTATAACAATATATTTACCTTGATTTTTATCATTTGGTACTGTCTTTGTTGGTTAACATCACCTCACACAAATTTGCACCTAGTAAATTGCACCATGATATTATGATAGTAAAAGAGAACAACAAAAACACATTCCTACGCATTTTAATTGAAAAATAAACTAATCAGTCAGATTTTGGTGAAAAGTGGCACAATTCGCAAAACGCAAATTGGCAGTGGTGACGTCAATAAGTAAGTAGCTCTTTGCTACAGTGTTTTCCAGGATATAACTGTTATTTTTTACTGGATTATTTTTACTGTGGCAATCTTATTTTTAAGCAAAATTGATTTGATTTTTTAAAAAACTTAAGCCTTTTTTACATTGAAAGCTGTTGTTGCAGTATTTGAGTACTATTTTTGCAATTTTTTTTTCTGTTAAATAATGGATTGCAGAAATTATTGGTGAGTACCAGGATCACTTTTTAAAAGAGCATGATGGTTACACATTTTAATAATTATAGATAGGTATGTTTACCAAATTCGAACTTTTGATCAATTTTATTTTTCAGGGATTGGTTTAATTTTTTCAATCTTAGTTAAAATTCTCTAATTTTGACCCATATAAAAAGGAATAAATGTGGTAGAGACATAACAATACTTTCTCAAACAGTAATGAATTGGGTCAGCCAAATTTTTTATCATGGATCTTACAGTGTGAATTTGCACTGCCGTAATAATAAATTTGTCACAGAATTCCTTTTTTTAATGGAAGCATATTGCGAATTTCCTTTGTTATACTTTTAATAAATATTTTCAATTTTTTTTTTCACATTACATATTTAAACATTTCTTTTTTAACTATAAAATACATAAGAATCTTTGTTGCTTTTATATCAAGATGCATAACAAATATTGGTGTGGAGACGTTAACTTGAATTGAATGATGTAACGCTTATATTAAGTAACTTATAATAAGTTTGAGAACTAATTTATTGGTGCACTACCTGCCAAAGGGCTATTTGGCATGATTTCAATATGGCTACCTAATACTAAAAAAAGGACAAACTTGACAAAGTAAATGAGAACAGTAGAATAGCAACCATCTAAAAAAGGATTTAAAAACTGAAATCAGAAATGTACTTATATTTTCCTGATAAAGCTCTGCTGAAAAGCATGAGTACTAGTATAAAATGGGAAGAACATACATTTAACAAAACAATTTTCATTTAAGACAAATGAAATTTTCATTTCAAAATTTAAATTATCATACTTAATACTCAAATCTATAGTAATCTGTCAAATTTAATAAGTAATCTGTCAAATTTAATATTAATTATAAAAAGCAAAAAACAGGTTTGAATAGTATTTCTCAGTGTCTACTTTTGACATCTTGCTCAAATGAATTTAAAATTTCACAATACAAAAAAAGAACAAAAACAGTAATACATCACATTAACGAGTTTTATATTGAATCCAATTATCTAGGCCTAATATCTAAGCATTCAATATCTTTTCATATACAAGATACATTATAGCACAACGGATAAACTAGAAACTTAAAAAGAGGGGTTATTTTTTAAAATTTGCACACTTATATTTTTATTAATCTAGTTTACAAAATACGATTTGCATTTAATTAATTACTTTTACGTAGCTCCACCACACATTTCCGATTATATTTAAATAAATTAAATTCTCATCTATACCAAAATACAAACAATGTTAACAAGCCTGATGTAGAACAGTTCTAATTTATATGCATTTCATGTGAAACCATGTCCACTGATTGAAACCGAAATTCTCATGTACTTACCTACGGTATATTCTTGTAATTCTAGGTATCAACAGAAATAAATTGTTCTTCGGGAAGTAACAGTTCTATCCCATATGTCTTTACAAAACAAATCAATTACACAATTTAACATACTACATAAACAACTGTAAAATCAACCATTAAAATTTAGCGTCGATTTTAAATTTTCTTGTCAGTTTATAATAGTAGTAGGACTCTCAATAAGCTGAAACCAAACACCTTAGTTACAGATAATATTTTTAACTGAAACATTCGATAAAAATATTGTTGACAATTAAATAATTTACAGTTTATAATCAATCACTTTTACAGAAGAGCACTTTTGCTTCTCATCAAACAATAAACATGAGCGATTTTAACGTATCGTTGCCATAAAACTAAATGGAATTTTACAATTATTTATTAGTTTCATGCAAAATAAACTCACCATTTGTTAACGGAAATGTGCTTTTAAAAATTAATTACTATATATTATTCTTTTCAACTAAATTAAGATATTATAGTAGTAAGAGCCCGAAAAAATTAAGTTATTGACATCATTGAAGCTTTTTTGACAGCTACTATATGCAGTTCAAACTGCGAATTCATACAATATTCTGATCAAGTAGCGTACAGAAAGCATGATATCCATACAGATGGGGCATCAGTTCAAGGAATATTAAAAAAGTTTAATTTATTAAAAGATTTCCCAAATAAAAAATTTCAATAATAATATATTTTAAATTTCCTAATTCATAGCTGTAAGGTTATTCTAAATTCCATTTCTACCGAGAGAGTGTTTCAATTTTAAATTCGATGGTAACGCAATGGTTCAAGAGTAATTTGTGAGACATCTATATCGGAGTGAATCGAATGCAAGACTGTAAATGTCCCTTTATCTAAAACATTACAAATTACTCGTACATCACAAATATTTTGATTATACAATCTAAAGTATGAATTTTTTTTGCCAATCACTAAATAAGTCAGCCAAAAATGTGTTTGATAATACTTTTTGTGTGTGAGAAAGATCTGAATAGGACGGAGGAAGGAAGCCCTTTTGAAAGAATAATAGACTATCCATGTCTATCGATATCGAATTGAGAAACGGTATCTAAATAAGCCAGTAACAACATCCGGACAGAAGTGATAACTTTTGTCTAGAGGCATGTTACGTGCTTACGAATACAGGGGTCTCGGGTTTTAATCTCCGACAGTATAATATATATGTTTATATGATACTTACGTACTATCGCAACAATGCTAACGTTCAAGATAACTCGCCAAGTTGAAAAACTTGATTTCCCCTTTGTCGTACGTGCTGAATTGGCAACCATGCGCTTCCTTTCATATAATGTCCCCAATACAGTTGAGATAATATGTAAGTACAGGACCAGCTCTAGCAGTTTTGCCGCCCCGAACAAAAATTGGAAGATGTCGCCTCTTCACCAAAGCAAAAAGTTATAATTAAAAAGGATAAATTGTTTATACATAAATACGCACCTAAAAAACTTGAATAATTTCAGCGAACAAAGAGGCAGCGCATTATTACATATATGCGAGGGCTTTTCAATAAGTAATAAGACTAAAATTATAAAAAAACAAAAACAGAATACCTTTAATCGTCATCATTTACATGGTTTTTTTTTCAAAATAACTTCCGTGGCACGTAATGCATTCATCCCAAAGATTTGCCAACTTCTTAAAAACATGTAAAAGTCCGTTTTGTGAGAGCTGTTTCAAAACCGCCTCCGCAGCCTTTACTCATGCTTTGTTGCTTGCAAAACGTTTGCTTTGTAATGGTTTCTTAAATTGAGGAAACAGCCAGAAATCGCATGGAGTGAGATCAGGATTGTATGGAGGGTGTGGTAAAATATTTACGTTGTAGTGCTGCAAAACATCCAGTACGCAACGAGTAATATGTGGTCCGGCATTGCCATGGTGCAATAGGAAGCCATTTCGAAGCAATGGACGTTTCCTTTTAATGTGCTGTACCATTGTTCGCAGGACATTCGCGTAGTACGAGTCATTTACGGTAGTACCAAGCTCGACAGCGTGTTGGTACACAATTCCTTCATAGTAAAAAAAATGATGGTCATAACTCTACCGGCCGATTTTCACAGTTTTTGCTTTCTTGGGAGTAGTTGAAGATGGATATTTCCATTCACTACTTTGTTGTTTTATGGTTGGATCATAGTAATACAACCAAGCTTTGCCTGCTGTGATAAAGCGTTTTAAGATATTGTTGCCGTTTTGTTCCAGTCTTTAATCATATCGTATCATATCAAAGGTCTCCGATGCTGATTTTTGCAGATTTTTGCTTCCATTTCGACAACTGGCCGCATCTCGTAGGCATCCACAAACACGCTTCAGTTCGATCACGTGATGCTCAAGACTACGAGTCCGTACACGCGATCTATTGGTAGCTTTTGTTAATACAAACAGCAAACTTTTCTTATGCCAAGGAAATTTAAATTCCGATTAGTGGTTTGCTGCAGTAAAATTAGTCTTATTACTTATTGAACAGCCTACGTATATACATACCTCAATCCTGGATAGGGTGAAAGTTACTAGTGAAAGATGTGTACACATATTAAATTTCATGATTTAACGAATGATCCCGCCTCGAACCCTTCAAATTTCAACATAAAAGGAAACTGTTATTATACACACAGAACACAAAATAAGGAAATAAGATACGTTGAATGAAATACCAAATTTCTACCCAGTAATATTTCAGAAAATGTATCAATTTTTTTTGTAACAAAAGAAATATTTTTCAAATTCCATCCAAATGCCGCCTTGGGCAGGGGTCCGGTTTGTCCGGCCCTAGAGCCGCTTCTGGTAAGTACCTTGATATAACGCTATATACTAAATAAGGCTAGGAAGAGCCGTTTATACCTTTCTTAAAATTTTCTAAGCAAACAAAAGGAGAGGGTTCGTACTCTTTCACAATTAAGGCTTTTATATTTTCTAGTAATCTCTTAGTTGTCATCACCAATATAAACCAAAATGTTAGCAACTTTCTCGTCAATTAACTTCATTAAAATTTCGGAATTAATTCTTTTGGCACAATTTTATGCTTAAAAGCTCTTTCTACTTAATAAAAAAATAGATCCCATGTTTCATTTCTTCTTGGCACAGGACGTATCATTGTTTGTACAGCTTTAAATTAGGAGTGGAGCAACGTACGTAATCCGCATTAGGCTGAATATTTAGAAGCTGAAAAAAAATACGGTTTTGAAAAATACCTGTTATTCTGGTGGAAGTGTTTTGGAAAAGGCCCTACGTCAAGAATTTGACGTTTTTCATTATTACTTAATATCTTATTCGTGAAGTTACCCAAATCATAAAAAGATTTATCGTTCACATTTCCGAAAAATGTAGAGATCGATGGTTCCTCCGCTCTTTCTCGTACATGGCCCAGCATCGTTAACGGCAATAACTGTCGAATTTCCTTCAGTAAGCAATACTGTAGTGACCACATTATCTATGTCACTGTTAATAGAAATACTTGGGTCAGAAGTACTCGCAGAAGGCTGATTAAGAAATTTGACAATTTAGGACAATTTTTGTTTACTATTTTCTCTTTCTTGGCGTTGTTTGTGCTTAAACGCATTACTGGATTTTTTTTAAATCCATAATTTTGGTATTTTAAATTATGTTATACAATTCGTAAGTGCCCGCGAGTACGTACTGACGACAAAAGGAAGGAAAAACGTAATGTTTCGCTACAAAACGTTGTTGGAGAATCTCTGGCTGTTTATTTATTTTTTCGGGAAGATCAAACTCGTCCACGGAAGGATTTAGAGCAGGAGTACTCAACCTTTTTTCCCGCCGGGCCGTATACATATGACAGGTATTTCATGCGGCCGCATACACATGGCAGGCATTTCACGCGGGCTGTATACACATGTCAGGCATTTCATGCGGGCCGCAACATGCGGATAATGGAACAAACACACTATAAGACCAACTCAACATTGAACAAAACAAAATTGATCATAATATTAAAACTCATTTTTAGCTTTTATTTTAATGCCATATTAACTTTTCGATCAAACATACACATAAAAATATTTATTTTTATGCCTTTTTTACTGAGTTATGAAATAATTTCTATTTCCTTTCACCTATGACCGAGAAAGCCTCTTGCTTACATTCTGCTGTTAAAAAAACAAATTGATAGCAAAATTGATATATTTGATTGCTTGAACGATAGAATTTCCAGCTAAATTTTTGGTAAATTGCTGGTAATTGAATTTGTTAATGCAATGGGCCTTCACCAGGCCACTCAGAACAGGCAGTTGGGCCACATGTGACCCGCAGGCCACAGGTTGAGTACACACTGATTTAGAGCTACAAAATTGTCCACCGAGACAGACAGAAAATGATACAAAAATATACAGGGACAAGAAAATACAATACAATATTATTTTTAATTATTTTTAAAAAACACACCTCTTCAAAATAGCAGAAGAAGGGGACAAAATTACACCAGTCTATTTCAGAAACGAATAGAATGCGAAATATTGAAGCATGAAACTAACTTATTATGAATCATATTGTTAGTAAAAATGGAATATGCAATAGTAAATATGATAATATTTTTCTTGGAACTTGAAGTTTTTTTTTTTAAGTAACAGTTTCTATGGAAAAATGAAAAAATTGAAAATTACAAACTTTTCAATAAGTCAAGCTCGTAGCACTATACAAACAACGAAAATAATTTAGGGGTGGGAAAAATTATCGCAAATTCGGCTTGTTTGGTGGTCAGGGCTCAAGGGCCCCTCTGAGCTTGAGGGCCCCGATGCATGGCACCACCTAGCCTATTGGTAGCTACGCCACTATAAATGTTTTAATATATGAATAAATCAACTTTTTTAACTTATTTATTTCAAAAATCCTGTTCAGGCACCCAAGAACCGAATGTATGAAAAATAATTTTTCCGAATGTTGAAAAAAAAAAAACATGAAAAATCTTTTGAGTTACTGAGTTGAGTTAAAAATTGTAATTTTTCTAAAATGTACAGTTTTGCAGAAAATTGACATAAAAAATACACGTAGGAAACAAAAATAAATATATCAAATAATGCAGATTTTTCAAAAAGTGTCTTAATACGCTAAAAAAAATTATTTTAAGTGTAGATAATAAATATGTTTTTAAAAATAGTGGGAAAAAATGAGTGTATACGATAAGAGTTCAACTTCCGGTTCCAAAATAGAAAAAAAACTTCTGGTTTTTTTCTTCTTTATTTTTTACAATCATCTCTCATTAAAACGTTAATATGTAATTCCCTTTCACCGTTTCGTAGCGTCAAAAGAAAGATAGTATTAGAAGCATATTTTTAATTGTATTAAATATAATTTTTTAAAAAAGGACGATATTTTCTCCAAAATTCAAATTTTTATTACAATCGAATACTTTAAGAGAAAATTTAATAGAAATCAATTAATTGATGAGCACAGAAGATATTATCTCTTTCATAAAAAATCTAAAAAAAAAAAAAAAAAAAAAGGAGAGAAACAAAGCAAAAATAAATGATGCCAAGAATTAGTCTGAAATTTTAACTGGAAATTAAAGTTTCCCACATGATCAGAGCTTGTAAAAATCTATACACATAAATAAAAATGAAGTGTCTGTTTATAATTTGAAATTAACAGCTTTTTACTAAATGCATTTAAAAGTATATACGGTACTTACATGAAAAAATCAATTTTTAAAATTTTTGTCTGACTGTCTATCTATCTATCTTTCTGTCCGTCTGTTTGTTCCGGCTAATCTCTGAAACGGCCGGACCAATTTTGACGAAACTTTCACTGGCAGATAGCTAATGTTATAAAGAATAACTTAGGCTACTTTTATTTTAGAAAAAAAAATTAGGATTCAGGAGAAATAAAATTAAAACCAATGAAATAGTGAGCAATATCCGATTCAAATAGGGATTATTTATTTCAATAGGGACTATTTTTATATTCAATAGGGATTATTTTTATTTAATAGGAATTATTTTATTTCGTGAGCCTTCTGTCTCAACGATTGCTAGCAGTTATATCAAACTTTTTTCTTTGATTAGGTTGCTGCCATTCGCCGCATTTCCCATTCATGTCTTGATCCTAATAATTTTTCAGTCCTTAACTGCATTGTCAAAGGTCATGCGTCCCTTTCACCCCCTTCCTTGCGGCTTCGTTTGTGCTCGCGTTTCACCCTACTTGCTACTTGACATACACTCAGGAACATTGAAAATAGCGACCCAAGAAGAAAGCATCGGATTGAAATGAAATTTAATACACATAATGGCACAGATTAGAGATTCACTTGATCTCAAAAACAAGACAATTAAACAAATACAGGGTGTGCAACGACACAAATACTGGGCAACTTCAATAGCGCGTTGGACCACCTCCAGCTGCAATATATGCCGCCACACGGTCCGGCATTGAGTTGATTAGACACCTTATGTTGTCCTAAGGCAGATGGGCCCACAAATCTTGAACAGCCAACTCTAAATCATGTACAGAGTGACACGATGGCATCTGCCGTTTTAGCTGATCTCACACGTGCTCTACAGGGAACAAATAGGGGGAGCGGGCCGGCCATGAAAGTGTCTGAAAATGACGTAGGAAGTCTTGAGCAACTCTTGCTGTATGCGGACGAGCATTATCTAGCTGGAAAATTGCCCCTGGGAGACCATTTAGGAAAGGTCCTACTTAGGAAAGGTCCTAAGAATATCATCAACGTAACGTTGTCCCGTAAAGGTTCCACGCATCACAATTAAAGTGGACCGACTATCATAGGCTATGGCCTCCAGACCATTACACCAGCTGTGCGGGCAGTGTGACGTAGAAAGGGGGGTATTGCACCGCTCACCAGGGCGCCTCCACACCCGTACACGGTTATCAGCTGTCCCCAAAACAAACCGGGATTCATCACTAAACACAACCTTTTGCCAATCTGGGACATTCCACATTGATCTAACTTGGCACCACTGTAGACGCAGTTGCCGATGTTCCGGTGTCAAAGGGAGTGCACGGTAAGGGCACTTGGATTTAAGATTTGCCTCTGCAAGGAGTCTAAAAATTGTTTGTGGAACAATTGCTATGCCTGCGTCTGCTCGTATCGTTGAACGAGTCACTGTGGGGTCCACAAGTGCTTGCCGCACGATCCTTTGATCCTCTCTCCTCGTGGTCTTCCTGGTCGCTCCAGACCCGGTTTTCCGCGCGTGGGTACCTTCTCGTGTCTACTGCTCCCAACAATTTCTAACGGCACACTCCGAACGATCCACCTGATCAGCAACACGGCGCGTCGACCAGCCTGCATTTTCATCCCGATGATCAGGCCTCTCTCAAACTCGCTTAACTGTGAGAAATGTCTTCTAGCACGTTTACCTGGCATTTTTCGTTTACCAAAGTCTTCCTACAATCGGCGGGTAATCGACACGTTTGTGAATCTTCGAATTTGCGCTGGCTTATATAGCACCCTCTTCCTGAATGTAGCGACACCTCGGCGTGTATGAGCATGCGTATTGGCACAAAACTTGGATTATTTGCATATCACATTACGCTGTACTTATTTGCAAAGTTTCGCGATATTACTTAGCTTCCTTCTTGGGTCGCTATTTTCAATGTTCCTGAGTGTATTTTGATCCTAAAGATTTTAGTCCTCACCCATGGATAGTTTCAAAGGCCATGCGTCCCTTTCACCCCTTGCTCAACAAAAAGCAAAAAAAAAATAAAACAAAAAAGAAACATAGATTCACAAGGTAGAAGAAAAGTTTTCGTAAACTCTGCGAAGTGAATAAACACTGTTTTGTTAAATTCCACGTGGACGAAGTCGTGGGTAACAGTTATTTAACATAAAATAAATGCATCAGAAAGTAATATTAACGTATTACACATCCAGATAAAAATTATTTACACCATTTTTAACGTTTATTACACAAAATTTGTAACAAAATTACTTTTTGCTGAGCGGGTAGGTGTTTTCAAAAAATCGACCCACAAGAAAGTTACGGGGCGTCATAAATAATAATAAAAAAATCAGCAATTATATCTAAAGACTTAAAATTTAGCAAACATGTTTTTTTCGTTCAGCTGAGTCATGTAAAAAGCTTTTTTTTGTTTAATTTACACAATTCACATAAAATTAACTCATTAAAACTTCTTTATCCTTCAGTCGGTATTTTTTAATTTTTAAATTCACCCGTGCGAGAAGAACGGGTATACCAGCTAGTCAGAGAAATATAATTTAATGTGGGGAAAAAAATTTTGTTACATTTTCTAAACTATATTCTATCACGTAAGGGGGGGAAGGAACAAAGAAGTTCAAAACAGTTTAAAACATAAACATTAATTGAAGTATCACCACCAATACACGATCAAAATCTGTTCTTCTTTGAAAGGAAATACGTTGGTGTGTGCCGACTGATGTAATATTTATAGCGTGATGGGGAAATATTAATACATAATACTACAGTTAACGATTGCACTACTGAAATCCAAAGGAGAATTATATATATATAAATACAATGGCTAATAGATGTTTTAATGGAATTCGAAAATATATGAAATCAAATTTAATCAAAAGAAAAAAAAAAGATTCTATTGTATAAAAGTCTTTTAAGATCAGTATTAAGTTATGCAAGTGAAACTTGGTCCATGTCTCGAACAGATGAGAATATGATAAGTATCTACGAAAGGAAGATTTTAAGATCCATTTTCGGAGGAATTCAGGAAAATGGAACATGGTGAAGAAGATCAAATTTAGAGCTCTATCGACAATGCAAGGAATCTGACATTGTCAACTTCATCAAAATACAACGAATTAAATGGGCAGGTCACGTTATCAGAATGAACGAACGCACCACTAAAAGAGTCTTCTATTCTTAACCAATCGGCACACGAAGAAGGGGCAGGCCAAATCTCAGATGGATTGATGGCCTAGAAAAAGATCTCCTAGTTTTGAGAACTAGGAATTGGAGAACACTGGCAGGAAGAAGGCTGGCCTGGAAAAGTCTTCTTCAGAACGCCAAAGCCCATCCTGGGCTGTCGTACCACGGAGGAAGGAATACTACAGTTAACTCCTACTGTTTAGCTACTTACGCTTGTACACAGTGATGTAATGGAGAATATCAGGGCTCCACTATAAAGTCAAGTTTTGGGCCCCAAGTTGGATCTTATAAAGGACTGCAAAACTATAAGGAACATAGGTTTTGGGACTACTAAAATCCTGCACCCTTCCCCGCGATGCTTGGGTGTACGTTATGTCACTGCTTGTGTACACGACTACCAACATGCACTAACGGAAAAAAAATATCATCACCAAGAAAAAAATTCTTGTAGACTAATGAAACTTCAGCAATTACCTTACATTTGTCTAGGTAACATATTTAATTGATTAAAGTTTCAAGATCACAGGTTAATGTAAGGGCAGGAAGAGTTCTTTTAAAATATGAAATGATGATACATTAATAACCAGTGGAATCGTAAGGATTTTGAATACAAGCATTCAAACGTGCAATCAATATATCTCACAGGTACAGGATATCAGTTTATGGAATGGAATTACCTGCCTAGTGCATTTGGTCGAATGGTGTAAGGGCATTTCATTCTGGTGGTGGATGACGCTGGTATTTTTCATCCAATGATATCCCATTCGTGCTCGATTATAGAAAGATTTGGTGATCTAATAGGCCAAGACAACACGTCGACACTCTATAGAGCATTTTGGGATACAACAGCGATATGAGGGTGCACATTATCCTGTTGGAAAGTATCCCCTTGAATAATGCTTATAAATGGCAGTGCAACAGTTTGAATTCCCAGACTGACGTATAAGTTTGTAGTCAGGTTGTGTGGAATAACCACAAGATTTCTTCTACTTTCAAAGAAAATGGCTTTCCAGACTATAATTCCAGGTGCAGGTCTAATGTATCTAAGCCGCAGAAAGGTTATTTGCGCATGCGCTGACCTGGGCTTTTTCTAATCAGTATATGGACATCACTAGCAGCAAGGCCGAAATAGTTGTCATCCGAGAATCAACACATCGCCAATCTTTTCTCTAGAGCAGTGTTTCTCAAACTGTGGGGCGCGCCCCCCTGGGGGCGCGATACACCTACAAGGGGGCGCGAGAATATCGAAAATAAAAGTTTCAAAAAAAAAATTTATTTACTAGAATGAAGAAAAAATCAAAAAATTTCTGACATAATAAAAAATATACACATTTTTACACGGAAATAATATATATATATATATATATATATATATATATATATATATATATATATATTATCTGCGATTTTACATGATCGAAAAAAAAAAAAAAGCTTTTACTTCAAAACCTCATTTTTTAGCTGTCTTTGATACTATAACCAAATAAAAAACGTTTTATTCGATTTGCTGTAATCCCATGATGAGAGATTTTTTTATTACGTTTCCTTTTCAAAGCGAAAATGCTACTCTTTTAGAGGAAAGACAAAATCCAGAGCCATAATCAAAAAACATTTTATGAAGATAAAAAGTTCATCACTGTTATATATTATTGCCATCAGCTGTAGGCAGCAGAATGTATTTGCTGCGGTTTGACCTTCGAGCTTACTTGTACGGTTAGTTACGACCCTGCTCTTATGTATTTGTTTTTTCATTTAGGGAAGTTTGAAGGATTACTAAGCCAAGCATAATGAAAAACGTTTTACATAATTTTTTGGAACATTCATATCGTAATAAATACACTTTTAATCCGGGAGCGGTCATGTCGAGCACACAGTGCACGAAATCGGTAATTCTGGTTAAACTGTTTAATTGTTACCAATGGCCCTGACACACTATCCTCCTGTTTGACAATCTTAACGTGAACTAAAATATATTTGCCACATATCTCCCTCTTTTTTGGGAGTGACAGACGTTTTTTTTACGATCTTTAGGTACTTGTTTTGTCTGAGTTCCCAGTGTGATAACTTTTTTTCTGAAATGTTTTCTGTGTTCTTAAAAGTAGGTGAGTATATTTTCTCTTTATGAAATTATTCACTGGAATTACGATATTTATTGTGTACTATAAAAATAATTATAAAAAAAGGATTGGGGTGACTCAAATAACCCCGCTCGACCATTAGTATCGACTGCGCGCCTGCTCCAGGGTTAAAACATGTTGAAGTATTTTCACTTTAAATATTAAAAATAATACAATTATTCTTCATCGGAATTTTTTTTATTGTTCATTATTCAACATTATATATATATATATATATATATATATAATTCTAAATGCTAATTCTTTGAGACTTAAAATTACAGTTCGCTTAAAACTAATTATAATTTGAGCAATCATTTTAAAAAAATCAGTTTACATTCTTGTAAACATTGTCGCACACTTGGCTTTATTCTCCTTACAATTAAGCGATTATATCAATAATGTTTTATTTTCTTATAAATGAACTGGTGCCAAGAGCGGGTACTTCAGTCGGTACTTCCATGGGCTTGTCTTACAGAGCAAAGTTTTTCAAAGGAATGCTTATGATTAGAAATTGACCCTCTGAGTTCTTTTTCTACATTTAGCTTATATCTATATTTTGTCTTCTAAGCAACCACCGCATTTTGCAATATGTTCCAATTTAAAAATTAGAGAAAGGAAAAATAACATAATATAATTATACTCTATCACTTAATTTTTTTTTTTAACTCAAAAGTAACATGTACGAAATTTAATACTTTTGTCATGAATTTGTACGGTTTATAATAAAGATTGTTGCTTTAGCGTCAAAGTGCATTATTATTGCATTCAGTACATTATTAATGTACAAGGGGGCGCGATAAAAATTGTGATTGAAAAGGGGGGCGCCAGTATTGAAAGTTTGAGAAGCACTGGTGTATACTAAAACTGTCGGCTACGAGATATCTCTTAGTAAACGTGTGTACTAAAACTGTCGGCTACGAGATTTCTCGTAGTAATCGTGTGTACTAAAACTGCAGGATATGAGATTTCTCGTAGCGTGGACTGAAA
This sequence comes from Trichonephila clavipes, assembly GCA_019973935.1. Lineage (NCBI taxonomy): Eukaryota > Metazoa > Arthropoda > Arachnida > Araneae > Nephilidae > Trichonephila > Trichonephila clavipes. Next base: position 1,583,026 of record BMAU01019659.1, read on the forward strand.
TTTTAGATTGATTACATATATCAATTCAAATTAGGAATTATTAGAAAAGATGAACGAAAAATTTATGTAGTGCAAAAAACATATAAGATGTCAATTTTTATTATTAAAATTGTTACGTTGAAGATTAGCTTAAAACACATAATAATTATATATATATGAATATATTCCAAAAATTAAAAACATATTTTTATTGTTGTTACTGTGTATGATGAGTTTTAAAGCAAGGATCAACGGTAAGTGCTGGGAGGTTGGGACACACTGGACAAAAAAAATATCTTGTCTCCTTACATTTTTTTTTTTTTTTTTTGCTTTATGCATATTTAACATGGTTTTGTAAGTATCCTTTTTTGTGGGAGGAAGGCATTCTAAGTTATGAAAATCAGTTGCATTTGTATTATAGTCGCTGGTTTCTCTTGTATTGCTGCCGTCGCCATCAAATAAATCCTTAATAACTGATTCCCTAAATTGAAGCATCCTCATCTTTTTAGTCCCTCGATTTCTTTGGTTGCAGGACTTGTATGCATCCTGCAGCAAGATTTCGAAGTAAGGTAGAGAGATTTTTCTTGTATCAATAGGTATTGTTCCTGTGGTCTGCTAATTATTACTTATCAGTTCATTTTTATTATTTTACAACTCTTTGTAACTACCATGTCCTTATAGGTTTTTCCAAGCGAGGATAACTCCACGTCTGTTCGAAAATCTGATATAACATTCCACATCTGACTGTCTCCAGATGAAATCAGGCGACGAGCGTGTAAAATCAAACAAACGAAAAGAAAATCTTTTACATGAAGATTTTTATTCAAAAAAAAAAAAAAGACCACTATGACTCGCAAATGGCACTCAGCTCAGGAATGTTATTCACTGACGCCAGACTGCGAATTATCTCGTAGTGTTTTTTGTTAATTTTTTTAATAAAAACTACTGTAAATGCTATTACGTATTATATCAATAACTTCATGTTATTATATTTTGTAAAATTTTATTTTTTTCTTTAATATAAAACCTTGGTACCCAAGGCAAGACTCTATGAATTTACCTGACAGTCAATGGGTTAAACCAACGTTTCTCAAACTGTGGGGCGTGCCCCCTTGGGGGCGTGATAACTCTTCGAGGGGGCCCGAGCATATTGAAAAGTCAAAAGAAAAGATTATTTAAAAAATTGACTGAAAGTAAAGAAACAAAATACTTTCTGATATAATAAAATGTAGAATACACATTTACACTGATAGAATACACTTTTAAATGTGTATCAGTACTGTACAATGTATATTTTAGTATTAATTTAACAATACTAAGTTAAGAACAAATTTGATAATTATCAGTGACCCCATGGGCTTGTATTAACACTTATCTTGATAATTTGTACGGTTTATAATTAATTCCTTAACTGTCGATTAAAAGTTACGCGAATCGCTTCCCCATGCCATCGTTTTCCCTGTAGACGAGCGTAGTTTGATGTTTTTTTAGGGGCAGGGGGAGGAGAAAGAGAATAAATAAGCAATTCCTCTGAAATAAGTAAATCCTTCGTAAACACTGTCAAGGTCCTTTTATTGCATTCCAAAGCCTTCGGAATAATTTTATGGATAGCACTGCACAGAAAAGATCGTACTTCGAAATGACGTATATATACGTCCAGAAAATTAATACGTTGACTGAGCGAGACGTTTATATACGTCGGTGGCACATAAGAGGTTAAAGTCGTATTGTAGCTTTAGCGTCAAAGTATAGTATTTTTGAATTCAATACATTGTTATTGTATGGAGGGGGGGGCGATGAAAATAATGATTGAATAGTGGGTCAAGTATATTGAAAGTTTGAGAAGCACTGCTCTAGAGAGTTCTAGCGTGACATCACTGAAGTCGCAGATGTTAGTGATTTGGAGCTAATGGTATGAATGCTACAGGGAGTCTAATTCGGTGCTATTCCTCAAACAATAAATTTGAGACAGTTTACTTTGTCACTCTGGTGCCCACAAAAACTACAATTTCTGTTGCAGGTGCATTACGATGCTCCATAGCCTTGTACACGGCGGTTTTCTCCTTCAATGAAGACCCATGGATACATTCCTAGAAGTATTTCTGCAATATTACGGAAAGAAAATCCACCTTTTCCTAGCCTTATTGTACGACCTCGTTCAAACTCAGGGAGCTGTTGATAATGGCATTTTCGTCTTCTTAAAGGCCTTCTTGACTAACATCAACTCATTGCGTCAAATATCAACGACAAATAACGATCACTAACTTTACAGTGAGTACACGTGATTCGCCTGTTCAAGGTGGCAGTGCTACTAGCGCCATACTTGTGCACCTAGGATGAAATTTGAATCAATGTCATCTTTCAGATGTATAAATACGCCTACGACATTTTGTTTATCGCGCACAACTCCTTCTTGGTGTTGGAAAATTTTTTTCCTTCAGGGTATTATCTAAATTTATTCTACGGGAAGAGAACTTAACCGCTATTCATTTATCTCATTTTATAGCTGTATAATTCGTCGTAAATTCAAAAATGACATTTTCGAACTTCTTTAAAAACTATGCCCAGCACTTCAAAAAATATATTTTTAAAAAAGTTTGTAAAATTTTATTTAAATGTTCAAAAATAATTTAAGCAGAAATATTGAGCACGTGGTTAAAATACTTTATTTTTTTTATATGTTAACATCGTACTTTGAAGCTACACTGGACATTAAGGCTACGGACTACGTAATTTTAAATCTCCAAGCTACGAGGCCGACATCTATCTGAGCTGGCATTACATTCTCCAAACTTCCACATTATTCCAACAAAAGAGTTTTAACTCCGCAAATTTAACGTGCATCAGCCCTATACACATGATTCTTTAGTAACATCACGATTCAAAACCATTACACGAGAGAAGCAACGTCAGCCATGAGTTCGTGACTATGACTTCTCGGCTAAAATGGCCCCCGATTTACGACTAAGTTCTGTTCCGGTTAACAACTTGTGAGGTATGTGCCCGTGGGTACCCCATTTCTACATTATCTACGCGACCTGTTTCTGTAGGAAATAACGAAGAACCAGACATATCATTCATCTTAATATCTGTTTATTAAGATCTTAACTTATTCACTATACACAATGATAATAATAGTTATAGAAAGCGGATCTGGAATGAGAAGACACAATTCGTATTACCAAATAATCGCGTAATTGACCACAATATCTAACTTGACAGATTATTGTTAATCTCCTTAATACACGTAGTTCCTTATGTCTTAATTGAAGACGCTTACCGCTAAATCCTAGGTAACAGCTACTCTCTTGGTCGCACTGACGTGGTTTTAATCCTTGCGGAATGGTATCCATCCTTATCTTGAAGGCACAGGTACGGGAAGGTTAATTCTTGAACTCGTAATTTCCTCTAACTCTAACTTAAGCGTTTCAAATCATAAACATAGACCTCATATAGCAACTTCACATAGCCACCACGCGAACGCTAAACTTCTACTATATATAAGATTCCTAATTTGCATTCTCACGTTCTTCTTCTAGAGTTCATTGGAAAGAATTGCCATTCTGGCCCCAAAGAACCCCAAGAGGACATTAATGGAAATCGCGATGAAATCCCGTCACAAACTCATGCTAACTTACTTCCAACTACTGGTCGTAAGTCGTAGATTTACATTCTTGAACACATTTTTCACTCAAAAAGAGTTAGAAAAACTGTATACAAAGCACGATCATTTAATCTATGTGTACGAATAACTATTGTACATAATGTGAATAATATGTATTCCATTGTACTTATTATTCCTTGCACCCCCAATGTAGCTAACTTTATTTATTTATTTTTATAAATTTACTTCTTTGGAATTGTGAGTCGCATGAGTCGTAATTCTAGAACAAGGATCGGCAGCATTTTGACTGTGGCGGGCTGAACCATCCTACCAATACGATTCAGCGTGCCAGAAAATAGGCCATTTTTGAAATAATTCGATTTCCACGATAATTCATGCAGAATTAGAGAATAGAGGGCAGTAATACAGGTAGTTACAGTTTAATTATATATTACTTTTGCATCATTTAAAAATATTTCTTAAAAAAATAAACAGCGTAAAATATAACTATTTTTTCTACACAAATAAAACATTTAAAATTAAACAAATATTATGCGTTTTTAAACATATTTATTAAAATAAGAAATAGACAACTTAAAATATAAGTATTTCCCTCTTCATTATAGTTAAATGAAAATTTTAATGCGAATCTAGTGCCTTCACCGCTCTATTTTCATATCACAAAATCAGGGGTATAATTTGCAATTTTATGTGACTTTGAGCATTCGGTTGTTAAATAATTTCTTGGCGGACTCGAATATTTTTCATACGTGTAAAGATTTTTTACTTAGACATGTATAACCCCCAAAACGGAAAACAGATCCCTCAAACTTTCAAACAATTAAATCTCTCCACACAGAAATGACATTCAATAATTTAAAAAAAAATAGCTGTAAATTTATCTGTAGCTGTCTTTCATATTATTTCGTAATTCTGTAAATGACAATGGTTCTCTTAAGATGTTTGTCACAAATAAGGTCTATTACTAATTCCTCAACTCCCATCCATTCAAAAATCAACAAATTTGTAGAGTAGTGTAGAGTACCTCTGAGAATTGTACCACGTGCTACATGTGGCACGTGTGCCATAGGTTGCCGACTCCTGTTCTAGAAGGTACCTCTACACGGCGGTTCTTCAGTAGCACTAGGATTCGGACTAATAACTCGACAACACCGGTCACGAGTTCACGACCATGACCAATCAACTACCATAGTTAAAATGTATTTCCATGATTAATTGCTTTACTTAAAGGAATCAATATGCCTATCTTACGCAAGAAACTGGAATTTCCAGTTATCAGCATGGTTAAGTAGTTTACTGTTTTCCCGCATCGTTAACAATTTGTGTTGATGAGGCTATATTTACTTTTAACTAGCAGGGAATTATTCGGATATGTTTGCTTTAAATTGAATTTGTTTTGTTTTTAATAACAAGAAGGATGGGATGAGTTTATATTCATTAAATATGTTCTTGTGGCCTAACAATGATGGGTCGGATAAAAAAACTACTATATTATACGTTTGTTAATTCGTTATTCCCTCTCTAAACCAGTGATTCCCAAAGTGGTCTATATCGATGCCCAGGGGTCTACGACGACTTGAAAGGGTCGACGTCAGTGAGGAAACAATTTGGGGGTCTGTGATAGGGGTTCTCATTAAACTAGATCATGATTTGAATATCAAAAGAAAATTTAATCAAGTGGAGCCAAATTTTACCTATTTAACAGATTTATTTGCTAAATTTAATGAGGTTAGTTTGTAGTTGTACAAGGTCACAGCTAAAATTTTATTTAATTAAAAAGCATTTCAGCATTTCTTTCCAGAATTAAGCTAAAGAAGTATAATGCTGGAGGTCGCAATTTTTTTCAATTTTTAGCCATCTGTCAGGACGTTTTAACCTACGTTCAACATTTAAATGCCTTTTATCCAGATTTTGAAACTGAATGAAGTTAATGAATTCATATGGTCACATTGAAAAACAAATGTTATATTACAATAAGAACTGATTGGAATAGGCACTAATGAATATCTTAAAGCAAAGTTTAGGAACGGATGTCAGCAATTTTTGTTTTAAAAAGATAAACTTGTTAATTGTCCCGAATTATGGAATATTGTGAGAAAGTTTTTGATTGATTTTCCTAATGAGAAGGAGCTTCAGATTGGTTGCCAATTTCCAAAACAACAACAAAAACTGGATACTACTGACAGAGGAGATTTAAAGCTAAGCCTTAACAAGATTGGTACTAAATATTGAAAATTTGTTATTGTAGCATCAGATTTATTCCTCCTATTAAAAGTGTTCTTTTGTTGATTAGTTATTTTATGTATTAATTAAATTTTAATTTAATTAATTAACATGTTCTTAAGTTTTAAACACTATACTTCATTACACACAGTTATAAATTTAATTCTTTTAAAGTAAGTAGTTCATGTAAAGCTCTCACAAAAAGTAAGCTGCCAAAAAAACACATTTAAGTCAATAAATGTGCAAAAATTCAATATTAGATATAAGCAGGAGTCTACTCAAAACCAAAAAACATGGCAAGGGGTCTATGAGACAAAAAAAAAAAAAAAAAAGTTTGGGAACCTCTGCTCTAAACGGATAACGTATTTAATGTAGATAATTGAAACTGCATCTCAGTCAAGCGATTTGCTTATTTATTTTTCATATAGCTCAAATCTCAAATACTTTTAAAGATGTTTCAATCTGAATGATTAAACCTTCTCAAACGAAATGAATTTTTTGAATGAAAAAAATTCTGTGAGAGAAAGAGAATTTTTCTCTAAAAAATTATCTATCTGGCTTCTTTTTTCCGTTGAGCTTTATTTTTATGAGACGATGGTTAACTGCCTAAAAAATGCTGGTACCTACGTATTATCGCAACAATATAGCCAACTCTATTAATAACTCGCCAAGTTGGCAATCCCGATTCCCTATGTGTCGTACGTGCTGAATTGGTAACCAGGTGCTTCGTTTCATATAATGTCACCGATAGGTTGCAATAATACGTAACTACCAAAATGCTCTAGAAATAAGTATATATAAAGCAGATATATTTCTTAAATAACAGGCATAATGCCAGGTTGCACACATTAAATGGTTTAAAATCAATTGTGAGATTCAGCAGATTACTTTTTTGATGAGTTTCGCGAACCTGTTGTTAAGAGGACATTTTTAGTCAGTGTTTTCTCTCCAGGAAGGTTTTTTTTACACCTACAACAATTTTTGAGACAGTATGCATGGGATTACCTAAAACATTTGGAATAACTCCTCATTATATAAAAGCGTTTACTTTCCTTTCTTCCTCATAAAAGACAAGTGTTGTCCTTGTCACTTGAGAGGTCCATCGCCAACAGCCCTCCTACAGCTATAGAGTCATATAAGCAATAAGCCTATGGCTATAGAGCCATTTATAAATCAATAAAATTCCGGAAAGTTAACTGGATATTAGATTTTTTATTTAAAATTCTGAAGAGATAGTATTTTTTGTTTGGAATAGTTTTTTTTAATATACTTTTAACATTTATATTTGAAGTTGCGCAATTACGACGAATTATTATAAAAAAAACTTATTTGTGAATAAAAGTTAGCACGAATCGTTTGCATTTTTAAAATTTTCTGATAAAAAATATTATTAATTTAAAAACAGTTTACTACATTATAAATAAGTTCTGCACTGATCACTGACCTAGCTAGTTCTGAATGGGCCCTGTATCAAATTCCTTTGGGGTCCTATTTTAGATATGAAAACCCAGTTCGTGGGACTGTAGTGACACACGTGGGGGCCCCTGTAGCTTTGAGGCCCCGCATCATTGATACGGCGGTAGCTACGCCCCTGGTACTGATATAAAATGTGATAGAAGTTTTTTTTTTTAAAAAAAGGGGGTAAGGGCAGAGAAAGAGAGAGAGAGCTTATTTATACTACATCTTCTCGATTTACAATTTATGCCATTTACTACCACAAAAAAGTGAATTAATAAAAACAATAAATGAACATAGCTACATTGGTATAGGACAGGGGTGTCAAACTTGTGGCCCGCGGGTCACATGCAGCCTACAACAAACATTTTAGCGGCCCGGCATATGAAAATTTCTCCCTAAATAGGAAAGATATTAGCAGAGAAAAGTTGTCAAGTGTCAGGAAGTAAACATTAAATTTTCTTGTTCTTTTATTCATGTTTATAATAATGTATTATTCGAAATTACAACTTACGTTTCTATGAAGGTTAATTTTTTTTTGCAGCCCAACTAAAGTGAAACCTTGTTTGCACGGCCCAAGTTAGCCTTTGAGTTTGACACCCTTAGTATAGGACAATAATACGTGCCAAATATGCATACTATATTATTTATGTACAATAGTTATGCATATACATAGTTTAAATGCTAGTGTTTTAAAAATAATTTTATTAACTCTTTTTGAGTGAAAGTACTGTTGAAATACATTAATTCAACTTATGACCAGTTGAGCTTAAAAGTTGTTTATTGGAATATAACTCGGTCGCACTTCAGTAGCAGTTATAGGCGATTAATAATCGCGAGCTCATGGTCGACGTCGCTTCTTTCGAGCAGTGGTTTCGAATCCTAACTAAACTAAAATTAGATGAACGCGGGCGCCTATTCCCAGAAGGATGGGAAAAAAAGATAAACCATGATGTGAGGATGGATCTAATCAAGAAAACTCCCACGACAAAACGGGGAGGGAGGACGTACCCCAAAGCATGAAACGCTCTATCGAAGCAGAGCGCCGGCGGGGCGAGGGGAAGAACGCAGGAAGGAAGACGGGACGGCCGAAGGCAGTGAATCAAGGCGGTGAGATATCTCACCCAAGAACCCAGAGTAAAAGACGCAATGCAGTGCAGCTAAATTGTATTGTTAAGAGTGTGAAAAGAGTGTTTTTTGTTGAGTTATGGGTGGCGGAGCGGGTTTCTCCACTTCGTCGAAGAGTATGAATATTTAATTTTAGGATGAGGATACGTAAACAGTGTTTGTGCATTGATAATTGGATTATCATGAGATTCAATAGATTTAAAGACATTCCTAGAGAGTTTAGTGATGTAATTAGAAATCGGCTCCATTTGTAGATCGTTGTGTAACACGTCATTTCGGACGTACCAAGGTGCGTTCGTCATGACGCGGAGTATCTTGTTGGTTTCGAATCCTGATGCCACTATGGACCCGCCATGTAGCGTGGATGATGCACGTTAAATCTGTCGAGGCTCAGAGTCCTCACGTTGGCGTGGTGTGGACACTTCGAGAATGAGGGGCCAGCTCAAGTGTTGTCTCGTTACTTGATCGTGGTTCGGATTTACGAGTTTGTTGACAAGGAATAAACCTCGTGTTGCTTCAGTGTGCAGAGTGGAGTTAGCAAGTAATCAATACTTAGGTGGTGGTGTTATTTCCAATGTCTCTGTCAGTGTCAGATCGAGGTAGACGAAATTGATCGCAGCAAAGGCTGTCGTTATCCGTAGCTTTGAGCACCATACAAGTGACAGTACGATTTGGCTCGGTTCCATCCCAATTTTGAGGGAGAACACCCTGGGGGGTCAGGGATCTCCCACCTCTCTTCCAAATTCCACCAACCTCATGAGAGGATTTGCGATTAGACGGCTATTTTGAGTACTACCCTGCTGCGAAGGCTTTGTACATTTACAAACATCCATTTCTTTCCCGAGATTCGAACTCAAGCCCAAAGACACAGCAGTCAGCGTAACTAACCACTATGCTGGATGGGCAGCAACGCTTAGGTAATAAGTCGAAGTGACCTTGAATATATGTATACAAAAAAAAAACCCGTGGCACTTCTTGGTTGTTTGATTATTTATTAATATTACAGTCTCAAGCAGCTCAAGTGCTATATTGATGCCCAAATTTCGGACACCAATCAATCGACGAGAACGATACCTAAGTTAGCATCTCACTGTCTTAACTTTCCCACCACGCCCCTGTGGGAGCTTTGAACCGCGACGGATATAATGGGCATCAGACACATCCTCAGTATTCACAGGATTTGAACCCACGACTCGACGAAAACGATGTAAGCCGCGAGTTCACGATCGTCATTATTCGTCTACCGCGGTCGCGTGGTGGTGGATATAGAGCGTAACAAAAGTAGACAGCCCTTTTTTTCTATCACGGTTGAATATACTTAGCCTTATCTGTGGTCATTCTAACGTGAATGACACTAATTTTTCGAAATGCTTTAAACAATAATTTTCTTTTAATTCGAGTTTTTAACAGCTTGCATGAACTGATAGAAAGTCACGTCGGTATAATAGAAATTCTAATACCATGAAATTTGTATTTTAAATAAAATAAGTAACGCTACATATTTTTTAAAACAATGATTGCATAATTTTAACAAAAACGTGTTTTTAATATTGTTTCTAGAACAAATTCTATTTATTCCTAGAACTAACCGATATTTTCTGTAACATTTGTCTCAGATTTAAAGTCGCCATACGGGGAATTATTTGATGTCACTTAAGTTCTAGCAGGTGTTTAATTAATTGTATAACAATTATTTCTAAATGGATTGCTAATTGTAGATAAGTAAAAAAATAATTATGAATTAAATATATGTATCGCGCACTTAACTACTCATCTCCATTGCTCTTAATAAACTACTGGTGCATTATTTTTAACTAATATTGAATATTCTTTCATTTATTACTTTTTTTAAGATTCTTGATTTTCTAAGCACAAGCTTTCAGTTCTACATTTATTATGTTCTTTAGTGTTCCTGAAGAGAATTTATTTAATTTTTTGTATAATTGTATTTTATTTTTTATTCTACTTTCATTTATTTCTGTACTTATATTTCCCCCTTCTGCACTATAGTTTAATAAAATAAAGAACGATTAAAATTTAGAACATTTTAAGACGAATTCGGTATTAAAACCAGCCATTTGTTTTACAGTGTTTTCAAGTCATTCATATCGAGAGAAAAAATACAAAAAATAAACTTTACGTTCAAAATATATTTAAAAAAAAACAGCAGAACAATCGGAAGAGTTTTTTCTTTTTTTTAAAACTTCTTATTTACTTTTGAAAACTGCAGCATTTTTTTTTTAAAAAAAAACATTTCTTTCTTTCTTTTATTCTCTTTCGCGGGAATACATAAGTATTTAACGAATTTTTTTTTTACGTCGAAGGAAAGATACTGCAAAAATTTCAATTTATATTTACTACCTTAATTTTTTTATTCTGAAAACGCGTTATTACTATTTTTTAGCTTTTACAAACAATTTCAACACATATTTAAGAATTTTTAATTTAATAATATATAATTTGATAATTGCAATTCACGCGGAAAATTTTGATTTTGCATGCACTGCCAGCTTTTAAGAGCAAACGATAAAGTTTGAAAATAAACATTCGCTCAAGTGCAAGGCTGAAACGGATTCAAGCCGCTTGCACCTTGAGTTATTGACCTCGATTCACACACAGGCGCGGAGACATCTGATTCTGAAGAACCCAACCGTCTGTCGGGTGTTCTCTCACGGATCACTTCCGTTCGGCAGGTTTAGCACAATAAGTTACTCCCGGAAAAGGCCCCCGTTCCTCTTGCTTTAACCTTGGAATAATATCCAGCTTCTTCCTCTGTTGAATATAAAAAAGGGGTTTCTGCTTTGTGCAGCTGGTGGAGGCGGAAGAAGGTTAACACTTGCAAAATAAATGGAACTGCAAATTCTGTTTCGTTTTTATAGGTGCTTCATCAGTTGGATCAATATATTGCATAAGAAATATATTCTTATATATTCTTTTGTGATAGTCTAATATTTCTTTATTCAACTATATATTCTTTTTGATTATTTTTTCCCTTTTTCTAAACTTTAAATTTTTTTTCCTGGGGAAATAAGTTAAGTAAAATGTGGAACTATTTTTGCGGTTAATTTCCATCAGTGTATAAGAACTACTACTTTAAAATAATAAAATTTATTGTGAAGCTATCGAAAGTAAACTCACATAAAAATATAAATAGTTTTCAAGTGGTCGATTAATGTACATTGTCTAAAAGAATATCTATCAGTATGTATGAAAATAAAAACTGTAGGAAACAGAGTCAAATTAAAAATTATAAAATATAATTATGAATCTCATTTAAGGTTACACTGTACCCTTTCTCAAAAAATTTTTTTGGAGACAGTAACAGTAAAAATAATATATGTTTTATGTCCATATTATATTATTAAGTTGATTCTGAAAGCAAAAAGTCAGTCTGACCAGCCATTATTTTACAATTTTAAAAAATTAGAAATTTGTGAAGTTTTTTTCAAACTTTTATAAAATGCTCAATTTTTAAATTTTTTTAGTCATTTCAAGTGATTTATACGTTTCTTAGATTATTGCAAATAAAAGTTAGTATGCGTTTGTGAAACTATGTATTCTTGTTGATTTTTAATAATTATTTTTCTAGCTAAACCTCGATAAAACACGAAATTTTTTTAAATATTAACTTAACGATTTTTAAAAAAATAACTAGAGATCTCAACCCTAAATCCATAATAAGTTTTATAGAACATACGTTTGGAAGTATCTACAAAAAATTTCAAAACTTTTTTTCGAACAGAAAAAAAAAAGCCTTGGGGATTAGAAAACAAAAAATTAAAAGTCCGAGAAAAACGCATTTAAAGTTTGTAAAGGCATAAAACAAAAATTTATAATACCCGTAAATCTCTAACTTCAAATATCTTTAAAATTAATTTGTTGGCAACAGAGCCGGCTTTAGCAGTTTTCCCGCCCCGGACAAAAATGGAAAATGCCGCCCCTCTCTCCATATATATATATATATATATATATATATATATATATATATTATTCTTTAAGTCAAATACACAAAAATTCGAAATTAAGGACATAATTACCATTTATTATTTCAAAGAAGCAAAATGTAAGAGAAGGAATCCTCCATTTCAGCATACCAATTTCTTCTAAAAAGAGTCTATTGATGGTGGGGATCAAAAAGATTTATATTGACTTATAATGACTAAACTCAAGACTAAAATAAAACATCTCCTGTGACTTTTTACTTAAAACTCTTATTGCCCCTGTCTCCTTTTGGATATCTGACACCGGACATCGTATGGGTGAAAGGAATGTCCAATGGGACCATACTCCGAGATGGAGAGAAAATTACTAGTGAAAGAGAGAGATGTGTAAACTTTCAAATTTCATGATTGAACATATACTCCCGCCTCGAACTCCTTAAGTTTCAACATAAAAGAAAACTGACAGTAAACATATAGAATACAAAATAACGAAGCAAGAAAAGTAAAATTAAATATTATATTCACACCCAATAATGTTTCAGAAAATATATAAAATTTTTTGTAACAAACAAATATTATTCAAATTCAATCCAAATGCCGCCCTTAGAATTTGCCACTCCGGGCAGGAGTTTGATTTGTCCGGCCCTAGAGCCGCCCCTGTTAGCAGATATGAAATTCGCGGTGGCAAGTTTCTCAATGATATGGGCCACAAGAAAATGCGTACAAATTTTTTTCGGTATTTCTGAAATTTGTAGAGTACTACGTGTAGCCTTAAATCATACAGTTACAAGATATATTTGTGGCCGTGGTAGCATGTTGGCGGTGGTTATGAATTCGAGGCTGGAGTGTCATGGGTTCGAGTCTTGGTGACACTAAAAACCCGACGTGTAGAGGAAGCCGATACACGTTAAATCTGTCGAGGCTCAATGTTCTTCTGCTGGTGTTGTAGTTAGGAGAGGGGGTTGTCAGATCAGGTGCCGTCCTCATCGCCAATAGTCCTCGTGTTGCTTTATATTGTGACGTTAATTAAACTCACTCGCGCTAAGTGCCTATTTAGGCTCATTTCGGGTCTTGGCGGAGAAGGTCTACAGGCCCCCTTGGCGCTGGTGGATCGAAATTTATAACCAGAAAATCTGGTTAAGTCCAGCTTATATCCGTGCCCTGGGCGCCCGCCCCAAGCGCCCAGTAGATAAATCTCGGCACTGTTATAACTTTATATTTTGCAATACTTTTTATTTTGAATATTTTTTACTTTATTGAGCATTTTATTTTTTACTATTCTTGGTTGAGGTAATTTTACACTCGCTAGTACAATGTATTGCAATACTAAACAGTTTTCTTATGAAAAATGCACCTTTTTTGTATTTGTGGATAAAACCTACAATAAAGGAGGGGGAACAACTTATCGACATATCAACAGATTCGATGTTAAAAATATAAATTTAAGCAAGAGCATTTCTTAAATTTCCAGCTGCAAATTCATGTGAAATACACAGTATTTCTCACACAGCTGTAAATATTTTAATACAATTCAGAACAATGTGTATAAGTGAAAATATTTCTCAGCGTGAGTAGCTACACGAAAACAAATTACACTCAGAAGCAAATTAAACTCAGAATATTAATGCAATTGCGGTTAATCTCATTAGACATAGACTTCAACAATTAGAGTGAAAAAATGTATGAGTACATATCCCAGATACTAAACATAATGCATGGGTGGGTGGCTCTTGGATCACAGATTAATATTACTGAGTAAATTATATTAAAAGTAAATTAAAAATTTTTAATAATAAATGCAATATTTATTTTAATTGCTTTCACATAAAGTACTTATAACACAAATGTTAATTTATTTTAAATATTATTTTAAAATATATTTTTCTAAATGTGTGTTGAATAGGGCTCCACGAAAATGCTTTCTAGTTCTGGGGGCTCCACGAAAGCACTTTCTAGTTCTAGGAGTTCCGTAAGTTGAAAAAGTTTGAAAACCACTGCTCTAATTCCTTTATCTACCGCATTATGATTTACTGCAGATTTTTTCATGAAATATATTTTTTTTATCACTGCATTGAAAATTAAAGGATATACATAAACAAAATACTCAACTTTGGGAAATTTATAATCCGTTAGAGCTAATTAATTAATTAAAGATATTTCACTATAAAATTAATTATATACACTGTTCACTTAAAATAATAATAAAAAAATAAGACACTTAAATTTTGACATTAACTATTTTTTGGGGACAAAAATGATAATCTTTGCAATCCGCTGAAAACGCAATTTCTGTTATAAAACTATTCGCCTTCCCCGCTGAAATACTTATCATAGAACCCGTGCTGCCATATATCTTGGAAAAGTGGATTTCAAGGAATATTCCTGCTAAGTATTGTCAGAATATTCGTAAAATTGGTTATTCTATGTTATTTTAAAGTGAGTGGTACTTATAAGTACCGTCGGTAGATAAAGGGCTAGACAGGTTCAGTTCAGTTCAGTTCATTTCAGTACAGTGATATCACTGTAAAAGTGGGGACTTGGCCAACGCCTTATGCTCCGATAAAATTTTGATTAGTTTTTAACCTAAGTTGTAACGTACATCTCGTGATTGCATTGTCCATCAGTAGTTAGAATTATCGCCTTGTGCTTCAACTGAGATTGATGAAAGTAGAGTATTGAAAAACTATTAGCTGGAATTTTAGAATCTATTGGATGATGTCAAAAATTTTTCAGCTTTTTGAACATGCTCTATTGTTTTACATTTCGCTATTGAGGAATAAGACCATTCTCCGTGGTTGGAGATAAAAATTTTCAAAATTTCACGCTGCGATTTGTATTTGATACAGTTTAATATAAAATGTTCACTAGTTTCTGGTACTTTACAATCTGCACACAAAGGAGAATCTGTTTGTTTAAAAAGGAAATATAATGGGTGTTTTTTTAGAGGTATAGAACTTTAAATTGCAATAAAACAACGATGTATTATTCGATTGACATGAATTTTTTTTATTCGAAAGATAATCTTGTGGCATTACATTTTAAATATGATTTCTGGCATAGACCTGCCATGGCTGGCTCGGATGTAGTCCAATCTGGACGTCCAATTTTCGATGACTTTTTCCAACATTTGTGGCCGTATATCGGCAAAAACACGGCGAATGTTGTCTTCCAAATGGTCGAGCGTTTGTGGCTTATCCGCATAGACCAATGACTTTACATAGCCCCACAAAAATAGTCTAGCGGTGTTAAATCACAAGATTTTGGAGGCCAATTCACAGGTCCAAAACGTGAAATTAGGCGGTCACCAAACGTGTCTTTCAATAAATCGATTGTGGCACGAGCTGTGTGACATGTTGCGCCGTCTTGTTGGAACCACATCTCCTGGACATCATGACTGTTCAATTCAGGAATGAAAAAGTTAGTAATCATGGCTCTATACCGAGATCACCATTGACTTTAACGTTGTGGCCTTCATCGTTTTTGAAGAAGGATTCCACCAGCCCATAAAGCGCACCAAACAGTCAGTTTTTCTGGATGTAACGGTGTTTCGACATACACTTGTGGATTAGCTACACTCCAAAAGCGGCAGTTTTGTTTGTTGACGTAGCCATTCAACCAGAAGTGCGCTTCATCGCTAAACAAAATTCGCTTATGAAAATCGGGAACAACGGCAATCTCGTTTTGGGCCCATTCGACGAATCTACGCCTGGCTTGATGATCGTTTTGATGAATTGCCAAACCAAACTGAGAATAAATCACTTGACAGCTGTTAAATCGGTCGCCATCTTGGAAAGTAATGCCAACTTAAACTTCTATACCTGAAAAAAAAACACTCTCTATATCATTTAATGGTAATTTTTTAGCTCGCAACTTATTGATTAAAACTTCTGTCTTTCTATTTTTTGCTGTGCTTGTCTGTTCCATTTTTCAAGATGAGAAATATAAAAATAATTTTTATGTCTTTTGCTCTTTTTCCATATTTCTTCACTTTTATTTTTGTGTTGTTTTTTGAAATGTGTATGTAGGTCTTCCCAAGTTATCCAAGAAATAATATTCCACGGCTCTGGAGAGGCTTTAGCTAATTTATCAACTTCTTCATTAATCCCTATTCCCTGTGAGCTGGTACCCAAATGAATGTAATTGATTGAGCTATTTGGAGGCACTGATGTAAAGTTGAACTTAAATTTAATATTATCGTATTGGATTTTCTATTAATACTTTGGATGCTTTTTAGGACTGATAAGCTGTCCGTCAAGATGATATAATTTTCTGTTTCAGAAACCCAATTTTTTAACGCAGTCCATATGGCTATAGCTTCAGCTGTGAATATTCAAATCATTTCTTTCAGTATGAAATTTTGTCGAATTTTTTTCTTAGGGATCAAAATTCCTATTGATGTTTGATTAGTATTTTTTAAACCACATCTGTTGCTATTAAATTTTGGCTGAATGTAATCATTAAACATATTTTGTACTATGTCATCTGGAAGATCCTTGTTTTGAAAAGGTAGTTCACACATGAGTATAGATCTTTATTTTACGATTTTCGTAGATTGGAGGAGGAGGGATCCATTGAAGAATATCTACTTTAGAGGTAAATAATTCTTTTGATCGTCTTTTAAAAAATACTGATCTCTTTTTCTCTATACTTATAAAAAATGTTATTTATATCCCAAAATAATCTTGCATTCAGTGACCAGTTTTTTAATGCAATTTGTTTAGTTATAAATTTTGGACAAAGAAATTTATGGCGATTATTAATACTTCCATTCATAGACTCTGCTCTTAATAAATCTAACGGGGTGTTTCTTGGGAGACCTAGGGCTAAACGTAAAGCAGCATTGTAAATCGGTTCTAGTTTTTGTCTGTTGCTATTGCTAGAAAAGGAAAAAGTTGACTTCCATAGTCAAATGTAGAACGGATTGTGGCATTAATAATATTTAAAAGATGATCAGATCTTGTTCCTATTTTCGAAGAAAATAAGGCTTTAATGGTATTTAAATATTTGAATCCTTTCTGACGTAGGTAATTAATATGATTTTTCCAGGTGATGTTGGGGTCGAAAATGATACCCAGGATTTTAAGACTCTTCACTTCGGGAATAGGTTTGTCGCACATTTTAAGTAATGGAGGTATTGTGCTTCTTTTTCTGAAAAAGTTGATTAGATTGCTTTTTTCTGGAGAGGTGGACAATTTCCATTTTTTACACCAGTCTGAAATTTTATTTAAAGATTCTTGCATTTCGCCTATTGTTTTATTCCAATTTGTACCACTATTGTATAAAAATATGTCGTCTGCATAAACCAGAAGATGGCTGTCATGTTGAATTTCAAAAATATCTGCCATATCAATCATAAAAAGGAAAGGACTTAAGATACAACCCTGGGGTACACCATAATTACTTTTAACGATTTTTGAAAAAATGTTCCTCCATTTGATTTGAATTGTTCTCTGACGTAAGAAGATTTGTATCCATCGTAGCAATCTACCAGATAATCCAACTTTGTTTAATTTAGAAACAAGACCATTTGGCCACACTGAGCCCTATATGCTGCTTCAATATCTAATGCTACCAAAATAAAATATTCTTTGCGTTCTCTAGCCAGTATAATGTCATGTTGTAATTGAAGTAATGTATTAATGCTGCTTCTGTGAAAGTAAAAACCTTGATGATTAACATGAAAAATTTTGTTTTGAAAACTGAAATCTAGCATTCTATAGAATCATTCTTTCTAATAATTTGGCAATTACTGAAGTAAGAGATATAGGACGATATTA
This sequence comes from Trichonephila clavipes, assembly GCA_019973935.1. NCBI lineage: Eukaryota > Metazoa > Arthropoda > Arachnida > Araneae > Nephilidae > Trichonephila > Trichonephila clavipes. The sequence goes on from BMAU01019659.1 coordinate 1,601,154, forward strand.
CGAAACTTCCTTGGGATTTTTGTGAGGTTTTATGAAAGGTAGAATAATTGCGTGAGTCCAATCTTTTGGTATTTGACTTGAAGACCAATTGTCATTAAAGGATTTCAGGAGGAGATTTATTGCTTTGATGGGGAGATGGTTTATTGTTTGGAGAGAAATTTTATCATGTCCTGAACTGCTGTTCTTTTGATGAGATATTGCTATTTCTAATTCTTTTAAAGAAAAAGGTTTATTAATATCCTGGCTATTGCCCGGAATAGAGATATTTGGAATACAATCGTTGTTTTATTTTGCGTAATATTCTAAAAAATAGTTTACTTGGGATTGTTCGTTTGTTAATATAGTTCCGTTATTTTCAATAATATTAAATGAAGAATAGTTAGGATTTGTTCTATTTTTGATTATTCGGATTATTTTAAAAAGAACTTTAGGAGAAGATTTTTTTCACATGTCTTGTGCCAAAAATTTTCTTTACAGGCTTTGATTGTTCGCTTAAGTTTTGCGCTTACTTCTTTATATTTTATCCAGTCTTCTTCTTTAAAGTTTTTCCTTGCTTTATTAAGGAGTTTTCTTTCTTTTTTTTTTTGCTCTTAAATGCCCGCATGCTGCTGTCCACCATGGAGCTCTTGAACTGATCTGTTTTTTTTTTCTGTTTCTTGAGATAAGATTTAAGCTTTTATAATATCTATATTTATGTTTTCATTTAAATTTAAATTTTGTTGAATAATATTGATAAATTTGTTTTTTGTTTAAAATTATTAGCTGCTGAGCTGTTTGTTCTTTTGTAATTAATAATTATAGGGAAGTGATCACTTCCAAAATTATCGGTATTTGTGGACCAGGATAAATCATAATTTAAATCTATAGAAGCTAAAGAAAGATCTATAGATGTAAAAATTCCCGATGAATGGAGATAAGTTGGACTTTTATCGTTTAATAATATTAAGTCATTTTCAATAATCCAGTCAAAAATCTTTTTTCCAGAAGCACTGGAATTTTTTGATCCCCATATCTCATAAGATGCGTTGAAATCTCCCAATATCAAACTGTGATTATCAATATATGATGCTATTTTAGATAAATTGATGTCTTTAAAGTTACCCGGTGGGATGTATGTATTAAAAATTGTGATAGGAACTAAATCTATCTGAACTCTGACTATTAAAATTTCTAAGTCTTCACTAATTTCTGAGAATATTTTTTTTTTATTGCGCTAATATCTTTATTTAAAACTATCACTAACCCTCCTCCTCTTTTGATTTCCCTATCAATTCTGAATATATTCTTATTGGGAATTGTGAAAATATCATTTGGATGTAACCAAGTTTCTTGAATTATTAAAATACTTGCTTTTTGAAAAATTGGCGCGAAAAGAATATCTGACCTCTTGTTTTTAATTCCACGTGCATTCCATTGGATTATATTCATGATTTAAAACGAAAAAAAAAAAAAGGTGCGATACTACGAATTAGTTTAAATATTCAAAAAGGAAAGTAGATTAATATTGAGTTTTTAGCGAGAAATAAGAAAATTTGATTATTTATTTAAGTTTCTTTATTTTTTTCTACTACACTTTCTAATGTATTTCCTCTCTGTTCTGATATTTTCTTGAATTTTTTGCTTTTTCATTAAGTTTTCTATTTATTATAAAGTCATCATCTTTTGGAATTGTTATATTGGATGCAAGTTTTTTCAAGCTGGTGCTACCACGGTATTCAGTTCTGTCGTGAAGCGTTGTACTATTTGTTCTAATTTCTCTTCAAATAAGTTATTGTTTTCTTCAAATTTCAACTCTAATTTCGCAAACTTTTTCTCAAGATTATCATCTTCTCTGTTTGATCATTATACGTTTTGGCCGAGTATGTTTTTTTCCCTTTGGAATTTCGCAACTACTTCGTTTCTCGAAACTTAAAACTCTTTCTTGTTAAACTTAACATACTATGACATAAAAATATTCTGAGGTCTTTGAAATTATCTCTACATATGTGTGTGCATAATTCAAAGAAATGGAAAATTTACAAAAAAAAATGTTTCATTAAACTACAAATTATTTTTATAGTCCGCGTTGAAAAAAACCCCACAAATATTGTATTGTATTACAAATACAATACAATATTCTTTTGCCTAATATTAATATGGTAAAAATGCTTGTACATAAAGTAAGGTTGTTTAAGGTGACTTTTAAGGTGACTGCCTATCTTCGAACCCAATTTTTTTTTTATAAAAACAAATTTTTGAAACAAATTGAGTGTTTTTAGGAAGAAAAATAAAGAAAAAACATGTAAATACATAAATTTTTTTAAATAAATATTGTACTTTTAGAAAAATTGGTTGTTTTCAAGGAAATTTTACCAAATTTTTACTAAAACGGGTAACACTGTATAAAAATTTTTAATACAATTATCATAATTTTCTTTATACGCAAAATACATATTATGGTGCTCTTCAAAATGCAGCAAAATCTAAGAGAAATATTAAAATACAAAAACATTACAGACAATTATACATAATATGAAAAGTTTGATATTTTTTAAGTTTTTTCTTTATAAAAACTACCCTAAATAAACAAATATTTAATCTACAACAAAACCCATGGTCCACTTTATGAAAAAAATATTATAACAAACATTCCCACAAAATTTCAAAACGCTATCTGGTTTGGTTCTTAAATCATGTATCTGGTAAAGAGTTTCTTTCGAAAACATAATTTTGAGAAAAACTCATTTAAAGTTTTATCTTACTGCCCTTTTGCATAGAGAATGTGTGTGTGATGTTTTTTAAAATCACTATATTTCTATTTCGCGTATAGGAAAAAGAAAAACTGTTTTAGAAAGAACAATGTTCAAACTATAAGATTTTGAAATAAAAAAAATGCCTTATGTAGAAGAAAAACGACATTTTCAAGGTAGGCAGAGTTACCCTAAGTCTTAAGAAAATACAAAATAATTCGAAAATAAATGCATATTTACCCTTTTTTCTTTCAAAATAATGAAATGTATATAGGGAGTACAATACCGACTTAAAACTGCACACACACACAGTAACTCACTTTTTTCGAAAAAGTGTGATTTCCTTCAAGGTCATTTCAACCCTCTTTTATTAGCTCCATAAAACACGGAATGTGGTTTTGTCACTTCTGTTGGGGGCTTAAGTGTATCCCTTGTCCATTTCACGAATGCTCCGGAAATCATGTATGCTAACAAGTAAACGTTGCTACGTCGGCATTTTTATTAATACATCTATCCCCTATTTGCACGGTGCTTATTTTACACAGTTTTTAAAATGTGGGATTTGAAAAAAAAATATTGCAGTCATGTTTTAATTTTCTTCGCTTGGTGACATTAGCAATTATATTTCTAATGATTTTTTTAAAATTTGATTCTATTCTAAATTCAGTTTATTCCAATCTAAAAAGAGGGATTTCCCAATCAAACTTTCTGTTCCTGAGATTTAGTGCAGTAAATTATTAACAGCAGAAAGAAGTACATATCATTGTGTTTTCCTATTCGAAAATTCTCAATACTTCGTACAGTTTAGTGATAATTCTATAGTTTTTGTATATATAGCATTTTTATAATTTTCTTCTAATTTTGGGAGTTTTGCCTTGCCAAAACAAATTTCATTAAGGGGATTTACCCATGTGTGAGGCCTGTTTTTTTAGCATTCTTAGGGAATTCTTTTTTTAAGGCCAGTAAAAAGATATAAATAAATGATAAAAAATTTAAAGTTCTATGTATCTTAAGAGTATGTATATAAAATATTCAATAGATCGTGAGTTATAGCGAGCGCTCTGAACACGCCCGCTTCGAAAAAATGGACGCTGACTTCCTCAAAGATTCCGGCTGGGCTTATCTGAAATAAAAAAAATAACGGCGTTTTAATCTATAAGCTTAAATGCACCGAATGGACTATACTCAATTGAAAATATCAAAAATTGGATTTTTATTAGACCTTTGAAGAAAAAGTTTCGAATTTCATAGGGTTTTTTTTGTTATGGTTTTGTTATAAAAATAGAAATATTTTAAATTTTGGAATATAATCGTAGTTCATGCACACACATTTGGTAAGTCTATTTGTGGTGGTCTACCCTATAAATTTGAAGTCATTTGGTCTAACCATTCTTGAGATATGATGGAGGAAAGTTTGAAAAACACAGTTTGAGAAAAACGAGTTTCAAGTCCAATTAAAACAATGAAAATCTTAACCTAGCGCTACGAACAGCTGCTCTTCTAACACCTGCTTCTTTATTATGACTTCGAATTTAATAAATCACTTTACCAGCGTATTCCAGACCTGTTAAGAAAGCAATTTATGAAAAAACATTATTATTATTATTATTTTTGGTTTTTTGAACCCATTACAGGGGTGAAACCCCTTAAAAAAAGGGGAAAGTTATATCTTAAGAAATCAAAATTATATAAAATTTCAGATTGTCTACATAATGAAGAAAGAATAATAGACGTTTACTAGATTTTATTCCATAAATGAAGCCACTCTAAAGACATTAAGCAAAAAATGGAATTTCGTTATAAAAAGTTTACCAGTTGGATCTACGAATAAGAGGGGGGTTCCAGCTCAGATGTCGTCCTCGTCATTTGACCATGGTTCAAAATTATGAGGTCGCGTCTCCAAACCCCCCGTGTAGCTGAACAGTGAGCCGTTAATATTCACTCACTCACCCTACGAATATGAATTACGTTTATACGAGTGGTCGCGGTAGTCGAGTGGTATAGGTATCGGATCGTGGCTGGCTTGCTCACGAGTTCGAGCCCAGTACCACTAAAGACCCACCGTGAAGGACAGCGATGCACGCTAAATCTGTGGAGAGCTAAAACGTCCTCCCGTTGGTATGGTGTGGTAATTAGGAGAGGGGGTGTCAGCTCGGTGTCGTTTACGTCACTTGACCAGGGTTCAAAATTACGTGGTCCGTCGCCAAAAGCCGTCGTGTAGCTGAACAGTGCGACGTTAATATTCACTCACTCACTACATATATACGAAATGCGAAGACACTACTGAAAATCGAATTCAAATGGAATTATAAATGAGTTTTACTTTACGTTGAAATGAATATCTGAATCATTGATATTTGAATTTGTTTTAGATTGACCTGATTTTACGTATAAAAATATATGTTTTTGATTTACATGATTTTCTAAGAAATCTTTCTTCCGTGCATATCGAGGGATAAATGTATATTGGAGTTTTAGTCTCTTTTTCAATTCCTACTATTAGCTCACACTCTCAATATCTTTATTTATTTGTTTGTTATTTATTTATCTTGGCGGAATTTTCAATCGTTAATAAAATACATTTTAAAGCGTTCAATTGAGCTGAAATTTTATATACATGATTATTTTGGATGACAATACAATTTTTATTTATAATTAATAAAAAATAATTGATTAAAACTAATTTTTTAAATAATTACAAATACATGGACGTTGGCATCATTTTTGGCGATTTAGCGACCATTTTGGCGACTTGTGTCAAAACTTGAAAAGGTTTTTTTCCCTCGTTTTAAAGCATTCAGTTGAACTGAAATTTTATATACACGATTGTTTGGGATGACAATACGATACTTTAATGATAATTAATAAAAATTAATTACCATTTAATGTTGTAATTCTCTCATATGTATATACATATTTATATTAATTGTAACTATTTAATAAAAAGTAGCTAAAATAAAATTTTTCCTTGTTGATCTAAGTAGGAATTGACTTTAAAATTTTTTTTTTTTGCATTACTTGTTTTTACATAAACCTAATATTTTCACGGATCCTCATCACACTTTGTTAAGGCTAAACACTTTAATAAAAGAGTATTTGTTTTAACTAGACAAATATTTAAACGCGTTGATAATACAAGTAGATATTTATAAAAAAGAGGAAGTGTGCAATGAGAGAGAGAGAGAGAGATACATTTTACTAAACATAATTAATTAATTTTTAATAATACAGAGACAGAATTGTGAAGAGCTACAAACGTCTATGCTAAGTGTCGCATTGGTCTCTCAAAGCACAAACTAAACGTCCAACCTACATTAAGTACTTGGCACGCACACACACACAGCTTGGATTTTTAAGTCTTATCTTATAATTGCCTACAAAACGAGGAAGCTGAGGCAATGGAGTACTCAGACCCCCTTTTAAAAGAAGGGTTGGACTAAATATTTTTTAAAAAGACATAGACGGAAATGCCGATCTTTAAGCTACAAGTTTAAAAATCTGTTGGCAGGGGCGGCTCAAGGACCGGACCCCTGCCCGAGGCGGCATTTGGATCAGTTTTGAAAAATGTATATTTTTTTTGTTACTAAAAATTTGATACATTTGAAATATTATTGAGTATGAATTTGGTATTTCATTTAACGTACCTTATTTATTTTTTTTTAATTTGTACTCTGTATATTTCATGGGGCAATTTTCTTTTATGTTGAAACTTGAAGGGTTTGAGGCGGGAATGTATGCTAAAGCACGAAACTTGATATGTTTACACATCTTTCACCAGTAACTTTATCCCCATCCCGAAGTAGGGTCGCAACGGGTATTCTTTATACCCTTTCGATGTCCAGTCTCAGCTATACAAAAGGGGACAAGGGTAATGGTAATAAGAGGTTTTGGTAGATATAAAGCCACAGTAGATAATTTATTTTAGTCTAGAGTATAGTTACTATAAGTTAAAACAAACGTTTGTGATTCCCACCATTAGTAGACTCTTTTTTCGAAGCAATTGGCCTGCTTAAATAGACGATTCTTCCTGTTTCATTTCATTCGTTTTTAAAAAAAGTAATTATGTCCTGAATTTCGAACTATTTTGAATTTTTTAAGGCTTAAAATAATATATATATATATATAAAACAGCAGTAATTCATAAATTTCTTCTGGTTCCTAAGGCCAGGAATTTGTCTTTATACTATGTGCCTCCTTCCTACTTTTAGTTATCTTAGGTATATAACTATATGATTATTTTTATATTTTTGTTTATGTATATGTATATGTGTGTATAAATTTATATATATGTATATGTATATGATTATATATTGAAAAATTTTTATATTGATTAAAATATTCTTTTATATTGGATATATATATATATATATATATATATATATATATATATATATGTGTGTGTGTGTGTGTGTGAGTGTGATGAATCCCCAGTCACTCAAGTGTCAGATGGGGTAAACTTTCTACCAGGACAACTCAACCCACCTCCCACATAAGAACTTTGACTTGTACTTTCGCCGGACTTAAAGAAGACAAGAGTACTAAAGACTCACTCGCTGCTGATCAACGCTGAAAGAGCTCTCGTTTTTGTCATGGCTTGGAGTGCAGACTGCTTTACTGAATATTGAAATCAAATATAATAGGATAAACGGCTGCCCGTTGCATTTCTCCTGCCAATCCAAGAATTTCTCCAATACATGATATACACTGGTGTGCAAAAATTAAGGACGAGACGGTTTTTTCAATATAACTTTGTACAAAAGCTTTCCAAATCAACACTTTTAATACCGTAAGATCCCCAATACGTAAGGACATGTGTAATGTAAGCAACACTTACTAAAAGAGAAATCAGAGGGATAAAAAGAAGCTTGATTGAAAAAGTAGCATGGAGCGCAATGCGACTGAAGGCCGAAACATCCCTGTGATGGGCATCCAGCAAGAAACATCCGGTCTTTAGTAGGGGATATGATCTCCCCTGACTGCTAGGCAGGTTTCACAGCGTCTGCCCATGCTGAGAATGAGGGTGTCAATGAGTTGTTGAGGCATTGCTGCCCATTCGTCTTGCAGCGCCAATCGAAGCCCCCGAATCGTTACTGGTGGTAAGGTACGAGCTGCCAAGCGTCTGCCTAGAAAATCCCATACATGCTCGATGGGATTGAGATCCGGAGATCGTGCCGTCCAATCCATACGTTCAATATCCTCTTTCTCTAAGAGCTGTTCGGCAGCTACTGTGCGATGACATGGTGCATTGTCGTCCATGAAAAAGAACTGCTGACCCATAGCGCCTCTAAAAAGACGCACATATGGAAGAAGAATCTCGTTACAATAACGGGTCCCGTTGACTGAACCTGCGTCGAAGATGTGAAGGTTTGTACGACTACCAAGCATGATGCCTCCCCAAACGAGAACACCGCGACCTCCATACCTGTCCCTTTCAATGATGTTCGAGGGATGATTGCGGCTTCCCCGCTCTCTCCAGATGAGTATGCGATGAGAATCGCTACTCAATCTGAATCTGCTCTCATCTGTAAAGAGTACTCGTCCCCATTCATTCTCTCTCCAATACCGGTGTTTCCGGCACCACAGAGAACGCCTTCTCCGATGGGCAGGCGTTAAAGGTACACACCGTACAGGGCGTCGTGCAAACAGACCACCACCGTGCAGTCTTCTGGCCACGGTAAAACGCGATATCGGTCGTCCAGTCGCCTGTGTCGTGTGTCTAGCGATTTCTCCCGCTGTCTGCCGCCTGTTTCTTCTGGCCTGTAAGACAATGTACCGGTCATCTGCGGGTGTGGTTCCTCGTGGACGACCACTACTGAACCCCCGGATAGCTGTTCCTGTAATTTGAAATTGTCTCCAAAGTCATGAAACGATGCTGTGAGCAATTCCGAACTCTGCAGGCACACTTGTCACACTGCGGCCTTCCTCCAACTTCCCAATGATTCGATCTCGGGTAAAAGCATCCAGATGTCGTCTAACAGATTGATTATTCGCCGTTTCTCGCTGAGGCAGCAACTCGGTGTGATTTCAACTGCTATACGGCGTGCAATCTCTTTGCCAGAAATACTGATCTTACACCGACAACATGCTTTATACTACTCAGACACTCCCCCATTACGTCTACATGCATATCTGCGCATGTGCTACCGTACATCACCTTACTTAATCTCCTGATTGGTCTTTCTGTCCGCTCTGCCTCTTCGTTCAGCTGATATGCTAATTTTTCAACTTCGTCCTTAATTTTTGCACACCAGTGTATATATATATATCCTCCTTGTGGTCACCACTGCTTCATGTTCATAATCTTTTAGATTATCTGTAAATGTAAAGTTCTTAAAATATGTTTAAAGTATCCGACTACGTTCGGAACCGTGATTTTGCAAAAGCGTATAAATGTAAAGGGTGTTTTTTTAGAGGTATAGAACTTTAAATTGCAATAAAACAACGATGTATTATTCGATTGACATGAATTTTTTTTATTCGAAAGATAATCTTGTGGCATTACATTTTAAATATGTTTAAGCAAGGCGTAGATTCGTCGAATGGGCCCAAAACGAGATTGCCGTTGTTCCCGATTTTCATAAGCGAATTTTGTTTAGCGATGAAGCGCACTTCTGGTTGAATGGCTACGTCAACAAACAAAACTGCCACGTTTGGAGTGAAGCTAATCCAGAAGTGTATGTCGAAACACCATTACATCCAGAAAAAACTGACTGTTTGGTGCGCTTTATGGGCTGGTGGAATCATTGGTCCGTACTTCTTCAAAAACTATGAATTGATTGATTGAATATTAACGTCGCACTGTTCAGCTACACGAGGGCTTTTGGCGACGGACCACGTAATTTTGAACCATGGTCAAGTGACGTGGACGACACCTGAGCTGGCACCTCCCTCTCCTAACTACCACACCACACCAACGGGAGGACGTTTCAGCTCTCGACAGATTTAACGTGCATCGCTGCCCTACACGGCGGGTCTTTAGTGGTACTGGGCTCGAACCCGTGACAAAGCAAGCCACGGTCCGATACCTATACCACTCGGCTACCGCGGCCTCAAAAACGATGAAGGCCACAACGTTACAGCCAATGGTGATCGGTATAGAGCCATGATTACTAACTTTTTCATTCCTGAATTGAACAATCATGATGTCTAGGAGCTGTGGTTCCAACAAGACGGCACAACATGTCACACAGCTCGTGCCACAATCGATTTATTGAAAGACACGTTTGGTGACCGCCTAATTTCACGTTTTGGACATTTGAATTGGCCTCCAAGATCTTGTGATTTAACACCGCTAGACTATTTTCTGTGGGGCTATGTAAAGTCATTGGTCTATGCGGATAAGCCACAAACGCTTGACCATTTGGAAGACAACATTCGCCGTGTTATTGCCGATCCACAAATGTTGGAAAAAGTCATCGAAAATTGGACGTCCAGATTGGACTACATCCGAGCCAGCCGTGGCAGTCATATGACAGAAATCATATTTAAAATGTAATGCCACAAGATTATCTTTCGAATAAAAGAAATTCATGTCAAACGAATAATACATCGTTGTTTTATTGCAATTTAAAGTTCTATACCTCTAAAAAAACACCCTTTATAATATTTATGATATGTAGTGTCACTTAGATTACAAAATGTATATAAAATTGTTGTAAGAATAGTATTACAATAAAAAATTACTTAATTACAATATTTTGACAAAAAATGTACATAGAATGACCCATTTTCAAAATATTCTCTTTTTGTGAAAAATGCTTCTATTATAATAATATTTTGCCTGTATATAGCTCAGACCTCTGTACAGAGGCTCAACTAGAATTTTTGAAATATATAACTTAGAAGTGAGTTTATTCATATTTTACAAAAACGGAGGGGAGCAATTTTAAGAAAAAAAACGCCGATAATTATTTCACTTGGTTGTAACTCTGAAAGTAATAAGAATTTTTCAAAAATCATAGTCGAGCCTCTGCAAAGAGGTCTGATCTATATACAGGTGAAATATTATAATAGAAGAATTTTTCATAAAAGGAGAACATTTTGAAAAGAAATTTGAAAATTTGAATTTTGAAAAGTTAATTTTTTGCCGAAATATTGTATTTAAATAATTTTTTTTCGTCAAAATGTGTCCTTAAAACATTTTTATTCATGAATTCTAATCTAAGTGACACTAAATATCATGAAATTTATCTATTTATGCGCTCTTTTAAAATCACGGTTCTGAACGCAGTCGGATACCTTAAGGGAGTTCACCTATGTGATGGCCTGTTTTTTAAGCATTTTTAGGGAATTTTTCTTTTTTTGTCAACCAGTAAAAAGAAAGAACTTAAAATTTTTTATCATTTATTTATGTCTTTTAAGAGTATATATATAAATGTATAGCAAAAAATATCCGATAGAGCGTGAGTTACAGCGCTCTGAACACATCCGCCTGGAAAAAAATAGACGATCACTTCCTCACGATTCTGGTTGATTGGCTTACCTGAAATATAAAAAAAAATTAACGGCTAGAGAGTTTATCTATAAGCTTAAATGCACCAAATGAAGTACACTCAATTGAAAATATCAAAAATTGGATTTTTGGTAGACTTCTGAAGAAAAAGTTTCGAATTTCATTGGGTTTTTTTGTTATGTTTTTGTTATAAAAAATGGAAATATTTTTTGAATTTTGGCATGATCGTAGTTCTTTTGGTGCGTATAAATGTACTGAGTCTAACCTATAAATTTGAAGTCATTCGGTCAAACCGGTTCTTGAGATATGATGGAGAAATATTTGTAAAACACAATTTCGAGAAAACCGCCTTTAAAGTTTCAAATCCGATTAAAAGAATGAAAATCTTGACTTAGCGTTTCGAACATCTGCTCTTTTAACACCTGCTTCTTTATAATGACTTCGAATTTTAAAAAATCACCTTACTATCGTATTCTAGGCATGTTAAGAAAGCAATTTATGAAAAAAATTTTTTTTGATTTTTTGAAACTATCACATGGGTGAAGCCCCTTAAGCACGTCTAAGCAAATCTCTATTACCTGGAGTAATGATATCCATTTAGCCAACGCGCGAACACATATTTCTTGTCAACCATCACTTTATTTACTTTTTTTTCCAAAATATTTCTTTTCATCTCAAGCGCGGCAGGGTAGCCGAGTAGTCATGATCGCGAACTCGTCGTTGTTACTTATGCCACCTGATGGGCAGTAACATCAGATCAAAGTCCGCGAAATTTATCGCAGCAAAGGGCTGCATTTTTACGCATGTCGTCAGCTTTAGTTTTGAGCACCTTGCAGATGACAGAGCTATTTTGCTCGATTCCGCCCCAATTTTCAGGAAGTACACCCTGGGGGTGGTCAGGGCCTTCTACCTCTCTTCCTCTTGCACTAACCTCGCGAGACGACTAGCGGCTCGACGGCTATTTAGAGTACCCCCCTGCCGCAAAGGTACTATACATTTACAAACATCCATGCCTTCTCCAGGATTCGAACCCAAGCCCAACGGCACAGCAGCCAGCGTCACTAACCACTATACCGGATGGGCGGCTCACAAACTCGTCGCCGAGATCACGAGTTCGAGTCTTGCATCTCTTTAAGACTCACCGTGTAGATGGGCTGAGGCACGTTAAATCTGCCGAAGATCAAAGTTCTTCCGTTTGACTGAGCCCGCTCAAATGCCGTCCTCGTCAATTGACCAAAGTTCAAAATTTCGAGGCTAATATCCCTCACCTTAATTTGGAGAGTGACGTTCATCAAAATCAAATCAAATTCATCTAGAGCAAGAATTCCCAACGGGGTTCATTGGATCTCTCAGTAATCTATGGAAATTTAAAATGAGTCTTTAGGGTTCCAGGGATCGCGTTGACAATTTTTTTTCCGTTTTAAAATTTAATTTAATTTATATTAGTAAAATATTAGATAATAATAACCGTTTAAATACCTAACTATAGATCTATAGATTTGAAAGCATATGTGATTCATGTACCTGAAGCGGAATGTCAGATAATAAAAAAATAAAACATATAAATCTAAAGTACTTTTTTTAAAAATTTTCTGTCCATATTTTTAGTTTTTTCGTGCAATTATTGATAATAGTTATATTGTCAGTGGTATACGCAGACTACTTTTATGAGTGGTATACACTCAGGAACATTGAAAATAGCGATCCAAGAAGAAAGCATTGAATTGAAATGAAATTCAATACACATAATGACACAGATGAGAGATTCACTTGATCTCAAAAACAAGACAATTAAACGAATACAGGGTGTGCAACGACACAAATACTGGGCAACTTCAATAGCGCGTCGGACCACCTCCAGCTGCAATATATGCCGCCACACGGTCCGGCATTGAGTTGATTAGACACCTTATGTTGTCCTGAGGCAGATGGGACCACAATTCTTGAACAGCCAACTCTAAATCATGTACAGAGTGACACGATGGCATCTGCCGTTTTAGCTGATCCCACACGTGCTCTACAGAGGACAAATCGGGGGAGCGGGCCGGCCATGGAAGAGTCTGAAAATGGCGTAAGAAGTCTTGAGAATCTCTTGCTGTATGTGGACGAGCATTATCTTGCTGGAAAATCGCCCCTGGGAGACCGTTTAGGAAAGGTCCTAAAAGGGGTCGAAGAATATCTTCAACGTAACGTTGGCCCGTTAAGGTTCCACGAATCACAATTAAAGTGGACCGGCTATCATAGGCTATGGCCCCCCCAGACCATTACACCAGCTCTGCGGGCAGTGTGACGTAGAACAGTGTGGGGGGAATTGTACCGCTCACCAGGTGCCTCCACACCCGTACACGGCTATCATCTATCCCCAAAACAAACCAGGATTCATCACTAAACACAACCTTTTGCCAATCTGTGACATTCCACATTGATCTAACTTGGCACCACTGTAGACGCAATTGCCGAGTTCCGGTGTCAAAGGGAGTGCACAGAAAGGGCGCTTGGATTTAAGATTTGCTTCTGCAAGGTGTCTGGAAATTGTTTGTGGAACAATTGCTACGCCTACGTCTGCTCGTATCGTTGAACAAGTCACTGTGGGGTCCACAACTGCTTGCCGCACGATCCTTCGATCCTCTCTCCTCGTGGTGTTCCTGGTCGCTCCAGACCCGGTTTTCCGCGCTTGGGTACCTTCTCGTGTTCACTGCTCCCAACAAATTCTAACGGCACACTCCGAACGATCCACCTGGCCAGTAACACGGCGCGTCGACCAGCCTGCAGTTTTCATCCCGATGATCAGGCCTTTCTCAAACTCGCTTAACTGTGAGAAATGTCTTCTAGCACGTTTACCTGGCATGTTTCGCTTACCAGTCTTCCTACAATCGGCGGGTAATCGACACGTTTATGAATTTTCGAATTTGCGCTGGCTTATATAGCGCCCTCTTTCTGATTGTAGCGCCACCTCGGCGTGTATGAGCATGCGTATTGGCACAAAACTTGGATCATTTGCATATCACATTACGCTGTACTTATTTGCAAAGTTTCGCGATTGTACTTAGCTTCCTTCTTGGGTCGCTATTCTCAATGTTCCTGAGTGTATATTAAAAGAAACACGTTGACAAAAGCACCGAGATGTCATCTTTATGCTAAAAATTTAAAATCAGTTGATCTATAGGGGTAACTACCCTCCCCCCTTCCTTGTGTACGCCACTACGTGCGGTACATTATAAAAAAGTAATGGGTTCTTTTCTTGAGACATTTCGCTCCATATTTGCTGTAGCCTTGCCTCTAGTTTGTTCAAACTCTTCGGATGCCGAACTAACCGTTCCAAATGATCCTAGACATGCTCGATTGGAAACAAATCTGGGGATCGGGTAGGCCAAGGAAGGGTAGTAATAGTGCGGAGACAGTTTTGTGAACCCTTGCAGTGTGAGACCGAACATTGTCTTGTTGAAAAATGGCTCCTGGAAGCAGTAGCGCACACAGAAATTTTTCAAGGGAGGGGGACCGAGTTCGAAAGTTCAGCATTCTTGTATCATGATCATTTTGATTTTGTCGATTTTTGGGAACAAAACACAGTAAAAATCTTATTATTGAATAAATAATTAGCATTAATTAGTAAAACTAATCATTAATAACAAATACTTAATTAAATTTTACGTACTATGTATATTATTAGAATTATAATCAATCGGAAAAAAAATAAAAGGCTTTGAGGGGGTCAGGACCCCCAGGACCCCTCCCCCTCCTCTTTGTGTGCGCTACTGTCTGGGAGCCGTTGTATGAGTGGCAACACATGTGGTTAGGATGTCATGTGGTGCCACGGATCAATACTAGGAGTGACCGTGTATTGTAGGTAATGGCACCCCATACCATCACAGCAGCTGTGGGAGCGATGTGTCGCTGTAAAGCAAAGGCAGGATTGAGACGTTTACCACGGGGTCTCCACACACGAACACGATTGTCATCACTGCTGAGATTGAATTTGGATTCGCTTGTCTCTAAAGACGACCTGGTTCCATTCCGCTGCAGTCCAGTTTCCTCGTGCGTGGCACCACTCCAAACGGAGGCGTCGATGGGTGGACGTGAAGGGCAGCACACGTAATGGGCGCCGCGATCCCAAATGTCCTTCAGCGAAGCGCCTTCGTATGGTTCGAGAAGATGAACCCTAGTGAAGATGCTACCTGTGTCTGGATGGCAGCCAATGAAACAGTCGGCTTTCTTACAGATGCGTGCATTTCTTACGATGTGGCGGTCTTCTCGACGACTGGTCTGTCGAGGGTGTCCTGAGCCCAGTCTTCGTGTAATTGACATCTCTCGGATTCACTGGTCCCAACACTTCCTCACAATACAATCAGAGCGGCCTAATTGACGAGCTATTCGCCTAGCTGACCACCCAGTTTCCATCCTGCTGATGATTGTCCTCCTCTTAAATTACGACAGCTGCTCATATTGTCTTCGAAAACGGCGTAATGGCATGTCTACCTCAGGTCTTCCTTTGCAAACGATTCAGCACACTCAAACAAACTTTGTTTACCTGTTTTATACTCCATGGAGAATGACGTTAAATGCCCTATACCGCCTATCCATAATGCTCAATCACGCTGCATTTCTAATCATTTGCATAACTCCCCGACATGTACCTTCATGCCAAGTTTCGTTACGATCCCGCAATTATTTCTTAGGTAACGGTAACGGTTATACATTTACGTGGAACCTTAGAGAAAACTCTATTATCCACTCATCAGAATAAATTGAACAGAGAACAATTTGTTGAAGTTACATAAAAAATTAGAAAGCAGTCCACATTAAATGCAGCGCAACAACGCTGGTGGAGGGGTGGGTGGGAAACCACTCTCCCAGTTGATTTAGTTTCTGTTTCGCCTTTATAGGAAAACCAAGAGAAAATGACGTCACATCTCCATGACAGCAAAGCCCGTCTTTCAACCGTCTGCTGCATCTCGACGGAACGAGGAGAGAAAAGGGTTTCTTTAATAACAAGGATTAAGAGAATAATATTTTTAAGCCCGTTATACGTTACCTCTAAGATAACTGCGTGCGGTTATTGAAAGGAAGTTTTAAATAACCACTTGGAAGAAAGTAAGAACAGTTTAAAAAAAGATCATGAGGGGTTAAGTTGCCAAACTAAACGCGATCAAAAACTTACTTGGCTCGGGGGGAGGGGGATAATTAGAGTGAGTGAAGTCTTGCAAAAGAAAACAACTACTATAATAATAAAGCTCATAATTTTTTAATTCGTATCAAGACATTCTCATCCTTTTCAGGGCTGGGAAGTGTTGATACGAGTGATTAAGAACTGCTCTAGGTCTCTTAGAAGAACTAGGAATAGAATTATCGTAAGCCGGGATTTCCCGGATAGATTCATTTGAAATCTGTGGTGACCGGTTGAAGAAATTTTCTGATTGTTTTTTGATGTAATCAAGAAGCGGCGGAACATTAAGATCTTTATGCAAGACTTCGTTCCTGACAAACCAAGGTGCGTTTGCTGCTCTACGCAGTTGAATGTTTCAAAAAGTGTGTAATCTTTTCAGGTGAGTAACTGCTGCCCCTGACCAGATGGGAGAAGCGTACAGCATGATGGGGCGAAGAATGGCTTTGTATAATAGAACCTTGTGCCTTAATGCGAGCTTGCTCTTGGAAGAAATCAAGCGATTTATAGAGTGCATCTTATTCCAGCCGCCTTTTGGTGGGCGGAACGGATGTGTTTAGGAAAGTTTAATTTAGTGTCAAGTATTAACCCTAGGTACTTATATTCAGTAACCCAGGGGACAGGTTGATTAAAAATGTTGACATGCGGGAGGTTTCCGATGCACCGCTGTCTGGTAAAGAGGATGCATGCGCTTTTAGATGCATTAACCTTTATTTTCCATTCGTTAAGCCAGGTTTCGAGTCGAATGACATAATTTTGTAGCCGCTCAAGGATATTGCAGTTATAAATGTTTTGGGTAAAAATGGCAGTTGAAATTGAATGTTAGGCTGTGAGCATTGGGGCATAATTGCGCCCTTGTACTATTGCTACGTACGCTACAAAAATTACGCAGGCTTTCTCGTTAGCATCATTTAGATTTTTTAGGGCGGGAAGAGCCTACCGAAATGCTTTTGCTAGTAAATTTTGGTCTACTCCGGCATCATTGGAAATGGCCAAAACAGAACAGAATAGAGAGCCGAAAAATTTTTATCATTATTATTATTTATATTTTTCCTTGGTTGGTTTGCCGGAATTTGTCCCGAGACAACTTTGGAGTAAGGTTGTTTAGGGTCTGTGGTACGGTAACTTTGAGGAGACCGAAGTTGATAATTGTGTTTCAAATTTTTGTGACGAGGGCATCACCTCCGGTGCAGTATTTTGATTCCTTTGATTAATGTTTTTATTGGAGTGCTTCGGATTATTATGTTTAATATTCCCACCTTTGTTTTGATGGTTTGGAGCCTTTTTTTTTTGAAAAACGCGGACATTGCCTCCAATTAGCTGCGTGCTCTCCACCGCAATTTACGCATTTGAGGGGATCCTCAAAATGCAAAGTACAGTCTTTTGCTTGATGGGGTCCAGCACATTTCATACACTTTATTGGGAGGTGATAGACTTCTGAACTATGGAAGAATCCCTGACAGCGCCAACACTGGTTGGGCCGTCTATTACGGGATCCATCATACGGTTCGAAAGCTACATGAGTACTGAACATATCTACGTAATTGTAGATTGAGTCGGCATTTAGATCATTAATTAATTCAATGTAAATCAGCGGCATTGGGGCTTTGCTTTGGAATTTAGCCAAAAGAGAAATTTTGTGAATTTTGAAACCCTGCGACTCAATTTCTTTTTTAACAGCTTCAAGTTCAAGGACTTCAAGGAAGTCCTCTCAAAATAAGTTTGAGTGGTCTTTCCGATTTTAACATGAAAGATTTCAATGCGATTTGTTCGTGCCTGAAATATGTGGCAAGCTTTTTATATTCCTCCTCGCTTTGGACAGTAATTCTCAGGAAACGACCTGATAATTTACTTTGAAGCGTGGGGGCAAGGCTATGAGCAAAAACCATAAGGTCGGTCCAATCCGGATTTGGCAGGATAAAGAATGGCGGGATTTTAACCCTAGAAGCGACAGCCGCAGCCGCTTGCTCGGTATCAAATTCAATCTCCTCTACCTCCTCATAAGCGTTAGAAAGGATTATGGGAGGGGCTGATGGGGCAGAGCTATTTGGATGCGTTAAGATGGCGGCAGGGGAAGAAAGAAAAGGCTTACCATTAGGATTAGCGGTCTGTTTCTTCGGTGGTAATCTAAATCCATTCTCGTCTACAGTCGCCCTTTTACGGGTTTCCCTCTTGACAAGTGATTTGGGTACATTACTTGTATTGTCCGAAGTATTATTTTCGGTAAGAGCAGCTGCTTTCTTCCGCTTTGAAGTGACCCTAGCAACTATTTTGTCTAGGGCCACCTGGTTCGGCGGGATACCAAAAAGCGGGATATCTAGAGAGTCTATAACGGCAGTAAGTTTGTTGTAAATGCTTTCGAATTCACCTTGGAAGTGGTTGTACTCGTCTCGAGTCGATGGAACAATGGCGATCTTACGAGAGCCGGCTGCGTAAGCCGCTCGGAGCTTGAGCAGCTCAGATATTGCCGCAGCATTGTCAGTGATAAATTCCTCGGTCGGCCGTTTATTGGATGGCACAGGAGGTGATTTGGTATTTTGTGCTTGGTCATTGGAAGTGGCAGCTTCCTCTGGCAAAGGTTTATTTTACATAACAAAAAAAGAATGTCCGTTAGTCCGATCCAGGTCGTAATCAGATGGGTCAAGGTAGTGTAGAAATTGTGTGCTCAGTCGCGCACACAGTAAAGTGTAGAAAGGTAGGAACGTCAGTATAGCTAAGTGACTTCCGCTCGAATCCAAACGCTTGCTAAAGCCAACTCGCTGGTTGACGCACGGTGAAGAGGTAAGCGAAAGCTGCGACAAGAAGAAAAGCAGAATTTCCGATGCCGATAAGCTTGAGAAAAACGACCTCTCACTTCTTTTATTTCTTGGTGCGCTAATTTTTTTGTCCATGAGTTTATATACAGTAGAACCTCCATATCTCCATATTACGAACTTCTATATTGCGAATTTTTCTATATAGTGAACTTTTTCCTGGGACCAAGAACATTTCACGATTTTCTTCGTAAAATAACCTCCGAATAGCGAAGTGAATTTTCTAAATAACGAACTTTCTCCCTTGTGATTCAATTTTTTTCTCTCTCTATTTTTATATTATTTCTGGACATTTCAAGTTATTCTCGCTTTTAACACAGTTTATGGTAGCCATAAATCTTAAACTGGTTTTATTAGGTGCCTAACTCCCCGAGAGAATAGAATTCTGGGCGTTTCATCCAAGAAGTGCAACCTTTAGCTCCCATTGTCCAGTTCGCTGTGAACAGCTTCGATCAGTGGCGCACACAAGGGGGGCCTGGGGGTCCGGACCCCCCCAAAGCCCTTGATTTTTTTCCCGATTGATTATAATTCTAAGTATATAGTACGTAAAATTTAATTAATTACTTGTTATTAATGATGAATTTTATTAATTAATGCTAATTATTTATTCAAAAATTAGTTTTTTACTGTGTTTTGTTCCCGAAAATCGACAAAATCAAAAGGAGCATGATACAAGAATGGTGAACTTTCGACCCTGACTCCCCCCTTGAAAAATTCCTGTGTGCGCCACTGGCTTCGATATACCCTTTCAACCTCAGTGGAATTGTATCATGTCCCCGTATCCTTGAACTAGAGAGTCTCCGTTCTTTTTTTTCTTCCGTTCTTTTTATCAGTTGTACTGTTAACTTCATTTCTTGTAGCTCGAAAATGTTAAAATGTAAGCGCTTGAGCATCAAAGAAAAACATTTAGTTCTTCAGCTAGTGAATAAAGACGTCAAGAAACACTTTCCTTGCAATTTTTCTTTCTTTTCTTGAAAGTTAAGATGTATAAAATTTATATATATTAATTTACAAAAAGGTATGAGCAATTACTTTCTTTAATATATAGTGTTTATGAACTCTTAAAATATTTGTTCTATGTGGTTTATAAAGAAAATTAAAAGATGCACCTCAATATAACGAACTTTTTGGGGGGATTTAACAACTTCGTTATATAGAGGTCCGATTGTATATATATATACTAGCCGTTACCCACTCGCTTCACTGGGTATTTCACGATGTTGTATATATGTATACTGTTTACATATATATCAATTATTGATATCTAGCATTAAGAATTCGATTGTATTGAAAAATATATTTATAGCTGTTACACTCTCGCCCCTTGATATAAAAAGAACATAAATTATAATATCTAATTTCTATTTCTATCTAAAATAGAAGATAGAAATAGAAAATAGATTTTTTTCGCTCATTTAACCTAATAATCAAGTGGATTTCCACCAAAGTAACTTTCAGTGGATCTCTACTCCATAAAATAAACATACGTGCTAAATTTCAAGTCTAAATCTAACAGAGCAAAAACGGAATTTTTATCATCAATACCTCGTTGAGAGCACTTTTAGCGGATTCCGATTCAACAAAAGAAGCATGTAAACCAAATTTTATTATTATAGTTTTATTATTAGCAGTTCGAAAACGGGAATTTTGTCTATCAATACGCCCCAATAACTCTCCCCGCTTTCCCCTGGAGTTGATTTCCGTAAAATCCATTCTTAGTGGAACTCTATTCAACTAAAGAAAAAAGTGCTCAACAAATTTCAAGTAAATGAGTTAAATTCAAAAACAGGAATTTTTCTATAACACGCCTTAATCCCTCGCAACCCCACTCCTTTGGGGGTCAGTTTTCGAAAAAATCTTTGTAAAAGGGACTTTATTCCATGAACGGAACATACCTTCTAATTTTCAAGCAGGTGTTTCTATTAGTTGAAAAGCGGCAATATTTATCTATTACGCCTCTTAATCCCTCTCAGTGACCCTTGGGGATAAATTTTCCCCCAAACTATTTTGTAGCGGATCTCTACACCATGAAAGGAATTCGCTTACCAAATTTGAAGACTGTATATCTAATAGTTTAAAAATGGAAATAATTATGTATAACGCCCCTTAAGCCCCCGCAACGCCACTTAGGAAATGATATTCACAAAACCGATATTACGGCAGATCTCTACTTAATGAATGGAATCTGTTTACTCAATTTCAAGATTTTACGTCTGATAGTTTAAAAAAGGAGTTAATTGCCTATATAACGCCCCTTAATTCTCTACAACGCCACTTGGGAGTCGATATTCACAAAACCCATTCTGTAGTGGATCTGTACTCTATGAAAGGAATACGCTTACCAAATTTCAAGACTGTACGTCTAATAGGTTAAAAATGGAAATAATTATGTATAACGCCACTTAAGCGCCCTCAACGCCCCTTGGAGGTCGATTTTCGTAAAAATCATTATGTAGGGAATCATTAGTAATGGAATTAATTATCTATAACGCCCCTTAAACCCCCGTAACGCCCCTTGGGGTCGAAAATTGCAAAATCCGTTCTTAGCTGACGTTTACTCCATGAAGGGAACCTACCTACCAAATTTCAAGTTTAATAGTTCCGGAGATATCGTGATTAGAGTCAGTGAGTGAGTGAGTCGCTTTTCTCCTTTATATATATACTGCACAAAATAATTAAAGGATATTGCGGTTTTAGGTGGATCTTGTGGCTGGGAAACTTTTTAGCTGATTGATATATGGTCGACAGACGTAGTAGGTTATATAAGAATAAATTACACATGTGTTTGGCAGAAAAAAATGCATTTTATTGAGCATTTGTGTACAAAAGGAAAAAAACACAATTTGTGCATATGAGAAAAAAAGAATAAGAAAAGGCTTTTTCTTCAAAGGAAATAATTTTCAGTAGAGGGTATGGTTTCCACGGACGGCCAGCAATGTCGAGCACCTTTGAGGCATGGAGTCAATGAGGCTATTAATCACGAGTTGGGGTATTCTGTCCCACTCTTCCAGAAGAGCTCTTTCCAGTTCTTGGAGAGTTTGTGGGTGGTGGTTGGCGGCCAGCAACTCGTCTTCCTAGAGCGTCCCAAACGTGCTCTATTGGATTCATGTCTGGAGAACACGCTGGCCATTCCATTCGTACGATTCCTTCCTTGAAAAGGGAATCCTCCACGAGGTTAGCACGATGTGGCCTGCTGTTATCGTCCATTAAAATGAAGTCATTTCCGATTGCTGCAGCGTAAGGGACTACAATAGGTCTGAGGATCTCATCCCTATATCGGCGAGCAGTCAGAGGTCCATCTCGAATGATGTAGAGGTCTGTGCACCCGTCAATGGAGATGCCACCATACACCAACACTTCTCCACCGCAAAATCTGACACTTTCGTGCACGAACGCAGGATTATTCCTACTGCCACGGTCCCTCCGGATGAAAATACGCCTATTATCCGGATGGACAGAAAAATGGGGCTCGTCAGAAAAAATAACATTGCTTCATTCATTTCTCCTCCAGTTCACATGCTCTGTTGCTCACTCCCTGCGGTCGCGACGATGCCTTGATGTTAGTCTAACACATACCAGCGGTCGGCTAGCATACAGACCTACACCATGGAGTAGGTTTCGGACAGTCTGAGTTGAAACCGTGGTGCCAGTAGCCGAGCGAAGGTGTTGTTGGAGAAGAGTAGCGTTCATATTTCGGTGTCTCCGAGCCGTTAACACTAAAAAACGATCTTCATTGGGCGTTGTTGCCCGTCTACGACCTTGTCCTGGTCTTCGACCTGCACTTTCAGTCTCCAAAAAACGGTTCCAGAACCTGGAAATCACACTTTGTGACACTCCAATGGCTTGCGCTACTTCGGCTTGAGTTTGGTCCCCTTCTAACCTACCAACAACTCTCCAAGCTTCTGAATCGGTTAAATGACTTCGCTGAGATATCGTACTCATCGAAACAAAGCAGTCAATGAATGCCGATCATCCTTGTCTTCATTTCAGTTGAAACTCAAATTTCATTCGCTGCCGCTGAAGCGTCGTTTTTGACGTCGAACTCAAAATTAGCATACTCCACAGTTTGAAAATCAGAAAAATTTGCATTTGTGATTCTCTTCTTCCATTTTCGGCAAAAAAAAAAATTTCGCGTATATCTTTATTTTATATAAAACTTACAATATCCTTTAATTGTTTTTTTGAGCAGTGTATATATATATATATATATATATATATATATATATATATATATATATATATATATATATATATATATATATATATACTAGCCGTTACCCACCCGCTTCACTGGGTATTTCACCATGTTGTATAAATGTATACTGTTTACATATAGTACATGAATTATTGATATCTAGCATTAAGAATTCGATTGTAATGAAAAATATATTTATAGCTGTAACTCTCGCATCTTGATATAAAAAGGACATAAATTAAAATATCTAATTTCTATTTATAACTAAAATAGAAGTAGAAAGATTTTTTTTTTTTGCTCACTTAACTTAATAGTCAAGTGGATTTCCACCACAGCAACTTTCAGTGGATCTCTACTCCATAAAATAAATATGCGTGCTAAATTTCAAGTCTAAATCTAACAGAGCAAAAACGGAATTTTTACCATCAATACCTCGTTGAGAACATTCTTAGCGGATTCCGATTCAACAAAAGAAGCATGTAAACCAAATTTTATTATTATAGTCTTAGCAGTTCGAAAACGGGAATTTTGTCTATCAATACGCCCCAATAACTCTCCCCGCTTTCCCCTGGAGTGATTTCCGTAAAATCCATTCTTAGTGGAACTCTATTCAATTAAAGAAACGTGCTCAACAAATTTCAAGTAAATGGGTTAAATTCAAAAACAGGAATTTTTCTATAACACGCCTTAATCCCTTGCAACCCCACTCCTTTGGGGGTCCGTTTTCGAAAAACTCTTTGTAAAAGGAACTCTATTCCATAAACGGAACATACCTTCTAATTTTCAAGCAGGTGGGTCTATTAGTTGAAAAGCGGCAATATTTATCTATTGCGCCCCTTAATCCCCCTCAGTGACCCTTGGGGATAAATTTTCCCCAAAACTATTTTGTAGCGGATCTCTACACCATGAAAGGAATTCGCTTACCAAATTTGAAGACTGTATATCTAATAGTTTAAAAATGGAAATAATTATGTATAACGCCCCTTAAGCCCCCGCAACGCCACTTAGAAAATGATATTCACAAAACCGATATTACGGCAGATCTCTACTTAATGAATGGAATCTGCTTATTCAATTTCAAGATTTTACGTCTGATAGTTTAAAAAAGGAGTTATAATTGCCTATAACGCCCTTAATTCTCTACAACGCCACTTGGGAGTCGATATTCACAAAACCCATTCTGTAGTGGATCGGTACTCTATGAAAGGAATCCGCTTACCAAATTTCAAGACTGTATGTCTAATAGGTTAAAAATGGAAATAATTATGCATAATGCCCCTTGGAGGTCTATTTTCGTAAAAATCATTATGTAGGGAATCTCTACTTTATGAAAGAAATTTGTGCACCAAGTTTCAAGACTGTACATCTAATAGTTTAATAATGGAAATAATTATCTATAACGCCCCTTAAACCCCCGTAACGCCCCTTGGGGTTCGTTCTTTGCAAAATCCGTTCTTAGCTGACGTCTACTCCATGAAGGGAACTTCCTACCAAATTTCAAATCTGTAGATTTAATAGTTCCGGAGATATCGTGATTAGTCAGTGAGAGTCGCTTTTCTCCTTTATATATATAGATATAACAGTTCCAGTTTTCTTTCCTACAAAAAACGGTTTTCGGTTCAGTTCCGGGTTTCATTCCTCCAAAAAACAGTTTTCGGTTCAGTTCCGAATGAATAACTTTATTTTATGAAAATTCTTATTTGCACTAAAAATATAATCCTTTCACAAGCAAAAAATGTAATTCTACAAAATTTAGACGATTTTATTCTTCTTTTTAATTTGTACAGAATGTGAATTGATACAATTAAGCGATTACTATAAGAGCGGTGAGCAGACACACAACGGCGAACATTGGTATTGTTATCCATTATCTAAAATTCCATTTGATTACTAGGTTCCTGATTCTGGTTTGTCTATCTGAATAGCTTATACAGACATCCGTGGATGACGCATTCTGAGATTCGAAAAATATAACTCAGACTGATATTCCTCTAAAATAATCATTTATACTTCTAGTTCATTCAACTAAATTAAATCTGCCTTTTACAAGTAGTTTCATGTGAAACTGAAACAAAATAGTACTTGTGAACATCCAAAACAGGAAATTGAGAAAATATGTACATGTAATGAGGATAATAACATAGTTGACGCTAAATTAGAAAATATAGTGATAAGTTGGTACTATAACAAAATGGCTGAAGTTAGATACATCGAACTGTGAAATAAACGGATAATTTTTTTACTGTTCAGTTCCGGTTCCAGGCCCTGTTGAGGAGGCATGGAATTTTTAATTGCTTCCAATATTGAAGAATAAAAGGTTAGTGTCTTTTATACAATCGACTGGCGATCTTTTTGTTGCCTAGTTACGACCCCCCAATAATTGAAAAATACCGAAAAAGTTTGGGGGAGAGGGGGTCTGTGAAGAAAGATATTTTTTTAAAAGGGGTTGATGTTGGAAATTTTGTGAGTAAACCTGATCTAGAGATTAATTATACTCACATTATGGCAATATGAACTTAAATGTATAGAAGAAATGCAATTGAACTTTTCGATATTTTGTTTTTTAACATCTGTACAAACTGCGTAGGGGATTTTTTTTTAAACATCTGTACCAGCTGCGCAGTGGATTTTTTTTGTTTGAACTTTTGTTTTTTTAAATCTTTAATGAAAGACGAGACGGATTTGGAGCTTGATGGCTGCTAGCACTTAACTCACGTTTCATTGGAACTGCACGTTCATATAATCGTAATGAAAGTAATAGAATATTTAATAGATCATTGACATTTGCGCAAAATTTTTCCTTTTTTATCTCAAAAAATTTTATGTTGCGTTTATCCTGAGGTAGAACAGAGAAATTGTAGTTAAAATACATTTGATATCTTTTCAATCAATTAACCCCCAAAATTTTAATTTCTTTAATTAGTACAAAATTTTCTAATGCACAAATATCATTTGAATGTTTTAATGCTCTTACATATCATACATTATTCATATGAATTTATTTGAATAAATCCACTCGAGCAGTTTCTTTATAAAAAATAATAATTTATCACCAGCGTTATATATCAAATTTGAAATTGAATGCGCGTCAACTTTGTGTTTGGTCGCTCCTTGGGATTTCAAATAATTAAAATTAGTCTACTTTATTCAAATGGACATTTTTATGAATTACTGGTTCGAAATTGTTCGAAAAATTTAGTCATTGACTTCAGTGGCGCACACAAAGAGAGGGGGCGGATCCTGATCCCCATAGACCTTGATTTTTTTCTATCGATTATAATCCCATGTATCTAGTACGTAAAATTTAATTAAGTATTTGTTATAAATAATTAATTTTATTAATTAATGCAAAATATTTATTCCATAACTAATTTTTCACTATTTTTTGTTCCCGAAAATCGACAAAATCGAAATAACATGTTAAACCGTGTTGTAGCATGACACGAGAATGCGAGACTTCTGACCCCAGACCCCCCTCCTTGAAAAATTCGTGTGTGCGCCACAGATTAACTTACATCACCATATAATTCCCTTAAACATATTAATTTTATCCGTATACTATTTTCTTTAACATTTACGTTCAGTTGGCAGCTTTGATTATTTTCTATTGACATTTGCTTTTTGTAAATACTTGACATATTTTACTTTAATTCATGAATACGTTTATTACCTCCATATTTCCAAATAATAATTACGTCCATATATCCTTCAACCGAGAATTTTTCTATCTTTTACTCTCTTGTAACCCTCCTCTTGGGAGTCTATTTCCACTAAGCCCGTTCTTAGCTGATCTCTACTCAACAAAAGAAACATGACTGCCCAATTTCAAGTCTATAGGTCCAATATTTCTGGAGATCTCGTGATGAGTAAGTGAATGTGCGGGAATCACTTTTCTTCTTTTCAGAGAGAGATTCTTTTTTTTAAAAAAAAAAACATTATTTAAATGACAACAATTTTATTTTACGTAATTTTTATGCATTAATAAATTTGTTTTTTATGATAATTGAAGGATAGTGGTAATCTCAATCAAAATTTAGCGACGATTTGTGTGACGCGAAACATTACGAGCACCTTATAAATAAAATAAATCAGGTAAAATGCAAAGTTCAGAATGAATAAGCAATACAAATAAAAACTTTTTCTTATGAAATTATATTTTTTTAGTTTCAATGTATTTTTTTCGTATAATTTGCTTTTTTTACCGCTTTTGCAATCACAGTTACATATTTAGAAACTGTAAAGTGACCTTTTACGTCAATTTTGAAATGGAGAACAAATATTATATTAATTATTTTGAACCGAAATCGATACAATTTTGATTAGCAATCAAAAGAGAATATTTCACAGTTATTTAATTCTAATTTCCATTATTTAGAAATTTATTTTATTTCATGTGTTTGTATGAATAATATACACCAATATTAAAACACACACGCACCTTCTCCAGTGGCGTTATGGAGAATATTAAGGTCACAAGGCAAAGTCAGGTTTTGGGCCACAAGCAGTGGCGTAGCTAGGTATCCAAAGGCCCTATTGCAGAAAAAAAATGAGGGCCCAATTTTGGTTTGGTTTTATCAAGTAAAAATATATAAATACTAGCTGGTATACCTGTTCTTCGCACGGATGAATTGAAGAATTAAACAAGGCAGATTGAAGGATAAAGAAATTTTTAATGAGTTAATTTTACGTGAATTTCAAATTAAGCAATAAAAAGCTTTTTGAATATCTCATCTAAACAAGAAAACCATATTTGTTAAATTTTAAGTCAGTAGATCTAATAGTTAGTTTAAAGGATTTTTTTAAGTATTTTTAGCACCCCGTAACTCTCTTGTGGGTCGATTTTTGAAAACACCTTCCTAAGCAGATCTCTGCTCAGCCAAAGTAACACTTTGTTACAAATTTTGTGCAATTAACGCTTAAAATAGTGTAAATAATTTATATCTAGATGTGTAATACGTTAATATTATTTTCTGTTGTATTTATTTGATGTTAAAATTGTAAAACCCATCTGATAGAATAGCTACCTTTTTAATTAATTTTTGTTAGTTTTAAAATAAAGTTAAAGAAAAGATAAATGTCTTGGACCCCTTGTTGTCTCCCACATGTATATATTTTTTTTATTACTAACTTTTGAACTACACTGTTTGTGTAGCTCAAAAGAGTTGTTGACAGATATGCTTAGAATATTTTTTAATTATATTCTATTATGATATATACTAATTACATTTAAAATAGAAAAAAATAAAATAAGTAATTTTTTTAATTATATTTTTATTTAGAAATATCGTTTTATACTATTATTACAATTGAAATTCGGATGTGAAGAGGTTTTACAAAAATGTTAATAATAAGACGAACATGAATGTTAATTTTTTCTTCCTCTTTTTCATGGTCTTCCAGTCGGTCGAAAATTTCCAATTCATTCTCATTATTTTCGTCGTCAAGGATATTTGTCTCAAAATCTTGAAGGATTTCGGGATCAAAAGTACAATCTTCATCGAGATCGCTCTCTACTAGCCACAAACTGAAGAACATTACACCCCGATTTCTTACATCCACAGCGTGAGCCACAACTATTTTTGCAATTGCAATATATTGTTTTGAGTAATTCCTCTGGAGCAGGAGGTAATATTGTCATAATCGGTTCCAAGAATTAATTCCGCAGAATTCAACCCCGTTCCTGGGGTTTTAAATTATTCCCTAACCAAGTTTGAACTTGATAATATACACGGCTGATGTATTGGTGAGTCGATGCTCTTGTTGGGGGAATATTGGATAACTGCATGGGCTTATTGAGTTTTGTTGACTTGATGAATAGAGTGTAACGAAGATTATCAACACTGTTCTCAGATTGTGGAGCATTGTATATCGCCAACAAGACTTGTACTCCATTTTCATACAATGTTTGTACAGGACAGTTTTTTTCTTGGAATACTTGAGCTAGTTGATCCAAATTCGGAAGATTCTCTATTATTCCAATGAAGGTTTTTCTCTTTTTTAAAAAAATGCAGATGTCGTGTCACAGTCACTAAATGCGTGCAGAAATAAAATGTGCTTTTTACAATGCGGATATTTATCAAAACCTTTGGAAGAGTATATTTGAGAGTTTTAACATTCCCTTTGCCAACTTTCTTAAGGAACACTTCTTGATGTGATTGAGTACGTTCAATTAAAAGGATGAGAAAATCAATATCTTCTCCTACTATTACGGCAGTCTTGTGATGTTCAGATTCTTTAATAGCTGTTTCTACGATAAGAACATCTGCATCATTTCTGGCCTGTTTTTGTCATGATATCAATAGATACTAGTTTCCTTTTAGATTAGTAGAGACTTAAGAGTAGTAACTTCAGAGTAGAGAGCTTGATCAAAAGTAATTAAACACGTTTTCTTTTGGCCATGTAATTTAGCAATATTTGTAGCGCAATGTAAAGTAGTAAAAATAGTGTCTACGTTACTGGCAGGAGGATCAATAAAAGAAAGAAACATAACCTGAGAAGAAAAATCCTTATTATATTTAGTGAGCTATTCGAGAAAGCCATTCCACCCAGACAACGATGAAATATTATTCCACTTTCCGTATAACCACAAAAAATCAACTCCGTTAAAATTCTTTTCTGTTAATGCTTGATCATCATGTAGATTTTTGACTTGAATTTTGCTGTATCCAGGTACAATTGGTTTTTCATGTGCTAGAAGAGACATGTGTGATATTGCTGCTAACTCTTTTGCACTTGGTTTGGTTGTACATTTTTGTATATGGTCGATATATATCTTTTGGAGTAGCAATCTTAATCATCCCCATAATATGGAGAATATTATTGCCATCAAGAGTATGGACATCTATATTGGCATTGTCTCCAACATATTGTACTAGCGCGCCTGATTTCGATGATAAAATACGAGGCTGTGGATGGTAAGCTGTTGAAATTTTGAACTGTACTGTATTACCATACGAAGCCGCAAATCCCAAGCTATACAGCACATCTATTAGTCTTTCAGATCCATATCTTCTATGAAGAAATACAGAAAGGCTTAATAGTAGCTGTGTAGAAAATTATCGTCCTCGTAATGCAGCCATTATTGCATGACTTATTGACGTGCATTTTGTTTTTGAATTAGCTATTTTTCCTTTTCTGTTTTTCATTATGACTTCCTGTAAGAAATGCAATAGGCATTTTTTGGTATTTCTTGACTTTCCTTGATTAATATTTTACTTGAAGGTGGATACGACTTGGTTTCAATGACAGATGACCTAATGTCTTCCCGAATAACATCTGCTGCAGCTTCTACAATTCGCAACCATTATCTTTGGGATCACTTTTTTACTATCATACGAAGCTTTTGATAATATATTAGCTTGTGTATATACTGAAAAAATATGCTTGTGAAAGATATTACTTTTGTCGTAATTATTACATCTGTCAAATACTTTTGCTGAAGTCTCGTAATTATTGTTTTATCGTCTGGTACTTACCCCATCAGGACATCTCTGAGCTCTTTCAATGTAAATTGCGAATCCTCATTATTTTCGATGTACAGATGGGTGACAAAATAATACAAACACCTGTGAAAGAGGAGAAAAGCTTTATTAATAGGGAGTTGGACCCCCCTTTGACTGAATTACAGACTGTATGCGACGTGGGATGGACGCATAGAGGTCATGAACAACTTGTAATGGAATATAAAGCCATTCTTCGTGGAGAGCGGTCTCTAATGCCGAAATCGTAGATGGTGGAGGGAATCGAGCGCGTAGTTTTGACTCCAAATATCCCCACAAATGTTCAATAATATTTAAATCAGGTGACTGAAGGGGCCAATCAAGATGACCTACTTCCCCCTCATGCTCTGCAAACCATTCTTGCACGATTTTAGCAGTGTGGATAGGAGCGTTGTCGTCTTGATAAAGTGGGCATTCTCCGGGAAATGAAGTCTGGACAAATGGATGCACCTGATCCCCCAGGATATTGACATAGTGGGCAGCTTTAACCTTGCCATGCAGAGTAACAAGTGGCCCAAGATATCGCCCCCCATACCATAAGGGACCCACCTCCATGTTTAACAGTCGGCACGATGCATTCAGGAGCAAATGCTTCTTTGGGCGTTCTCCACACATAAACGCGTCCGGTGGTTTGGAATAGGGTGAACGTCGATTCATCCGACCAGATAACTTGTTGCCACTGTTGTGGGGTCCACTGTCTGTGTGTACTACACCACTGGCGTCGCTGTAAAGCATGACGTGCTGTTACCAATGGTTTACGAATTCCAACTCTTTCATACAAGTTCGAAGCATGAAGTTCCCTTTGGACGGTTCTTACTGAAATAGGGTTACGAAGATGACTATTCACCTCAGACGTTATCTGGGATAGCGATTGCTTGCGCTTTCGGGCCACTATGCGGGTTAAGACTCTTTTATCCCTGTCGGTAAGCTTTCTTTTCCGTCCACTGTTGTGCTTGCCAGACGTCACGTTCCCGCATTTCTTATATGCTGTCATAACGGCAGATACAGTACTCCTTGCACGCCCCAAATAAATAGCTGTTTCCGTCACCGAGCAACCAGCGCACCTCATTCCAACACAATCATACCTTTTTCGAACTCTGACTGGTCCGTCATTATTGCGTTTTTCAGAAATTACAATTGACGCGTGCAACACCTATCGCAGCTGTTGAGCGACTGATACTTTACCTTTCGAATCCGCTAGGCGGCGGACTGCAACGCTAACTGACATGCGCGTTGTGCGTCTTTGAAATGTGCCATGCCTTTTTCAGGTGTTCGTATTATTTTGTCACCCATCAGTAATTAAAACTCTCTGCCATAGCTTCTGAGACTTGATTATCTTGGCGATGCTTCTTTTCAGTAGATAGTAATCTATTTAAGAAATTAGCGAAGTAGAGAGTATGATATTTTGCTTTAGAAACAATGAAATCATACTCACAAAGTATGCGAACTTTCACTAATTCTCCTATAGAATCACACTACTTTCTGCTTTTTTTAAAACATTGTATTTAAATTCAGGAGTACTCACATTACTGATCTTGCGCCTGTACTTCTCTATTTATTTTTTTTTAGTCTCTGCTGCTTCATCAGCTACGTGACCACAAAATAAACAGAGCTTTTTGAAATCAAACGCTTCACTCCTTGTATTACGAAATACACTAGGTGCTGATAAATGTTCGCTGTTTTCAATGTGTCATTTCGATGTTGGTAATCGGTACGTACCTTCTCGGGGGTTGAAGAATTTAAAAAAATCAATGTGACCGTTATTTCGTTGGATACTGGCTACACTTTCAAAGTTTTTAAACCAATCACTACATTACAAGGATCACTTTGTAATACGGAACTAAAGAATAAACGTGGCTAGTAGAAATTGGTTTGTTGAAAAGGGAATCGCGCGCGCGCTAACATTTGTCATTCAACTAGCTGTAAATACAACGTTCGCATAATAGGGGTCCACAGGTCTAGGTATAATCTGTACAGAAAGAAACGAATTGGAAGGTTTATACATTTTTAAGAAATTGTACTTCCTTTTTTTCCCACTTAAAATGTAATTAGCATATATTAAAATATAATTAAAGTCTATATAATTGCAGTTAACTATTTTTTAATTACACGAACAGGTGAGGGTTATTAAAAATATACTTGATTAATGAAAACTATTACTATATATATAAATGTAATATAATAATTAACAAAAAAAACCCAAATGTTTTTAACTATGTATATTTTTGAGGTTTATAGACTTTATACGGCATATTATATCATGTGACTAACGGTTGACCTTGTACAGAGTGTTTTTTTCCAGGTATAGAAGTTTAAGTTGGCATTACTTTCCAAGATGGCGACCGACTTAACAGCTGTCAAGTGATTTATTCTCAGTTTGGTTTGGCAATTCATCATGAATAGACTCACGCCTGAACAACGCTTTCAAATTGTGCAATTTTATTTCGAAAATAATGGTCGATTTTCTTAAGCGAATTTTGTTTAGCGATGAAGCGCACTTCTGGTTGAATGGCTATGTCAACAAACAAAACTGCCGCATTTGGAGTGAAGCTAATCCAGAAGTGTATGTCGAAACACCATTACATCCAGAAAAACTGACTGTTTGGTGCGCTTTATGGGCTGGTGGAATCCTTCTTCAAAAACGATGAAGGCCACAACGTTACAGTTAATGGTGATCGGTATAGAGCCATGATTACTAACTTTTTCATTCCTGAATTGAACAATCATGATGTCCAGGAGATGTGGTTCCAACAAGACGGCGCAACATGTCACACAGCTCGTGCCACAATCGATTTATTGAAAGACACGTTTGGTGACCGCCTGATTTCACGTTTTGGACCTGCGAATTGGCCTCCAAGATCTTGTGATTTAACACCGCTAGACTATTTTTTGTGGGGCTATGTAAAGTCATTGGTCTATGCGGATAAGCCACAAACGCTTGACCATTTGGAAGACAACATTCGCCGTGTTACTGCCGATATACGGCCACAAATGTTGGAAAAAGTAATCGAAAATTGGACATCCAGATTGGACTACATCCGAGCCAGCCGTGGCTGTCCTATGCCAGAAATCATATTTAACATGTAATGCCACAAGATTATCTTTCGAATAAAAAAAAATTCATGTCAATCGAATAATACATCGTTGTTTTATTGCAATTTAAAGTTCTATACCTCTCATAAAAACACCCTTTATTATGCTGTAGATAGCTGGGCGCTGCGCATTCAACGCCCTCTATCTCAAAAATGGTTTGATGTATAAAAAATATTTCAAACAAAAGTTATAGAAAACTTTATTCTCTACAATATTTATATTAAATGTTAATAGAATTAAGCCATACAAAACGAGATATTTTTTAAAAAAAAACCGATTTTTTTTACCTTTGACCTCAAATATTTTAAGACGCGGACACGAGATTTTATGAGACTTTTGAAACAACATTTAGAGTGCCAAAATGAAGGTCTATACCAGTTTTCAGCTTATTATCTCTCATTCCGTAGTTGACCCTTATTTTTGACTAATATGACTGGACCAGTGGCACACACAGGAATTTTTCAAGGGGGGGTCCGGGATCAAAAGTTCACCATTCTTGTATCATACTCCTTTTGATTTTGCCGATTTTCGAGAACAAAACGCAGTAAAAAACTAATTATTGAATAAATAATTAGCATTAATTAATAACATTAATCATTAACAGCAAGTAATTAATTAAATTTTACGTACTATATACTTAGAATTATAATCAATCGGAAAAAAAATCAAGGGCTTTCCCCTCTTGTGTGCGCCACTGGACTGGACTATTATAGGTTGGTCATCAATAGCCCTCGTGTTGCCTTATAGTGCGACGTTAACAAACTCTCAATTATAGTGATTATTATAAAGGGGAATAGAAGGATGTAATGGTAGCACAGCGCCATCTATCATTCAATTCTATTGCCGCGTTGCGTGGTTAGACATTCTTCACTACAACACGGTTGAATTAAATAACAATAACATTTATTAACTTTAAAGATTAAATGAGCAATTAAGAGGTAAACTTCTAAAAACTACAACACATGGTGAATCAGGCACGCTACAAGAATAACAGATCAATTCAATTCAGTTTTGGAGTCGTTATGTTGAGCTGTAAGGTCGCTGCACTATCATAATAGCTATAATAATTTTAATAAAAAAAGTTAAAATGATAGTTTGACGTGAAATATATTTTCGCCTGACGAATAAACAGAAAATAAAAGAATAGAGTAAAGAGCAAAAGTAATTACTTAAACATTAATTCACATTTTTAAACGAGAAAATTTGTATATATGAAAAGTTCTGAATTATATATGTAAAATTTTCATGATTTTAATATGGGAACTTTTGGCAGAATACTTCCACGTCACTTGACCATGGTTCAAAATTAGGTGGTCCGTCACCAAAAGCCCTCGTGTGGCTGAACAGTGTGATGTTAATATTCACTCACTTGGCAGAATACTAGAATTATATTTTCTATTTTTGATGAAAATAAATGCTTCTACACTTTGCTTGTGTGATTGAAAATAATAGCTTTTATTTAGAAGGTATACAGGTTATACACACACATATATATAATTAATTAAAATGAACCATGTTGAATCGGATTAATTAAACATTAGTTAATTTTCTTTAATTACAAATGTCGTATTTCTTCGATAGCAATAATTATGCCAAGCTAAATAACACATGTTGCTATTTTTTAAAAAACATTTATCCATATGTATAAATAACGAGATAAAAATAATTTTTACAAAAAAAAAATCTGTAAAAAATATTTCAAAAATATTATTCAAGAAGCATTCATTAGTCACAGAAATGTTGTAACGGATTCTTATTACATAGTCACAAATCTGATATTGAGTATAAACAATTATTATAATTTATTAATTGGATTTACCAAAACATAAAATTTATATATTTCATTCAATAAGAGTATGAAACGATGGGATAGCTTGAAAAGATTTAAGGTACAAATTTTTTTTAGAATATTTATACACCAAATAGTGAACGAGAATGGGTTGTGGAGACAATGGCATAATTTTGAATTATATAAGTTTTTTAAGGAAGCAGATGTCACAAAATCCATCAAGATAGGTTGTTTGAGGTTTACGAGCCACATCTGCAGTATGGACCCATCATTCTTGACATTCAGTATTTTCAATTACAAATCTACTGGAACTAGAACTAGGGGTAGGTCCAAATTGAGATAGACCAGGGGTACTCAATCTTTTTTTTTCTACTGGGCTGCATACATACGTCATCTATTTCATGCGGGCTACATATATATGTTAGTTTTCGTGTGGGCCGCAACATGAAGATAAATGGGGGGGGGGGAAGAGAAATAATTTAGACCAAAATAAACCTAGAAAATTTAAAATATGGAAAATTGGTTAAAATATTATATAACATCTGTTTTGCTTTTTTTAAAAATAGTTTTTAATTTTTGTTACTAACACTAAATTAGAAGCATTTAAGAAACACTCCTTCACGCTTTCTGGATCAGTAAAAGAGGTTTCATATGATTACCAATACTATAACAAACTTAATAGTACGTCTTTGTTACCACTGTGATATTACCACCGACAAAACACCTTGTTGCTCCGTTGCAAAGATTATTCAAGAGAAACCCTATTTATCATCTCTTGTAAAAGATTTTCGAGGAAAAGTGTCATTGAATGATTCCTGTTTATTGGTATTTTTTAAATACAGCCCATTCATGACAAATCAAACAATTATTGATCCATCTTTGTTTTCCACTACAAAATAGTCGACCTCCCTATCGTCTTGAAACAATATATTTTTTTCGAATATTTTTCGCTTGCATGATATGAAAAATAGTTTAAAAATTAGTGACACCCATAACATTGTCGCTTCTCCACTGTTGTCTGTTATCACTAACTGTAACCATTCAAAATAGAAAACGAATATCAATTCGTACCTGTACGATACCGAGAGCAAAAATAAAATCGATACATTGGATTTCTTGACAAAGAATTTCCCACCAAATTTTTGATACAATGTTCTTAAATAAGTGTATTTCTCTTAGCAATGGGCCATGACCATGGCCACTTAAGAAGGGGTGACTGGGCCACATGCGGCCTGCAGGTTGAGTACCGCTGAGATAGACTGATTATGTGAAGGACGATTTTAAAATTTTAAGAGTGACTAATTGGAGATCGGAAAAAAAGAGGTTTCTTGAGAAGGCCTTGGCCAATTCATGGTTGTTGTGTCAATTGTCAATAGAAGATATAACAAATATGCGGCGTTCATATTCCACAGAGTTCCAGAAGATCAGCCTATTTCATTGTCTCGAGAAGAAGTACAATCAGTATGAAATAATCAACAAAATATTTAGAATTAAAAAAAAATGTTCACTTTTTTATTTATTCTGTTTTATTTTTATTCGAAATATGTATATCTCTAAGCTCCTAAAAATATGTTCGGTCGCAATAACCTAGTGGAGAAGGTCATGGACTTGTGGCCGATGTATCATGAGTTCAAGCCTTAGTGCTATTGAAGACCTGCCGTGCAGAGGGGTTGATGAACGCTAAATCTGTCGAGGCTTTAAGTCCTCCCGCTGGAGTGGTGGGAAAATTTGGAAAGAGATTGCTAGTCATCCTCGTCAGGTGCGTTTAGCCTTCGTTTTGCTGAAAAGGGCGAAGTTAATAAACTCTCCCTCATTTAGAAAAACGTTCTCAAAGTAAGCCCCACCCCGTCCGTGAGTTCTACCATTCCATACCCACATTGGGTTGGATTAAAAACAGCTTTTCTGGCTAAAGAACTAACTTTTGACGTTTTGAAAGAGTTAACATGCGTGGATCTATTTTGATTTCGTTATTTAATTTTGAACTAGCTTAACTTTAAAATAAGGATATCAAAAATACTACTTTTAAAAAAGTAATTAAAGGACATTTATTTACGAGGGAAAACGGCTCCATCAAAACTCTCTGGAGTTCATACAAGATGCGGGAGAGGGGACTGCAAAACCGCTTCAGGAAAATAAAAATAATGAAAGATTGAAATAACTTTCATTAGGTTACAGGCA
This sequence comes from Trichonephila clavipes, assembly GCA_019973935.1. Taxonomy (NCBI): domain Eukaryota; kingdom Metazoa; phylum Arthropoda; class Arachnida; order Araneae; family Nephilidae; genus Trichonephila; species Trichonephila clavipes. The sequence continues at coordinate 1,639,063 of BMAU01019659.1, forward strand.
TGACACTTCATCCGTCCAATGATAATTTTATCGAAATTACATAAGAATGTGAAATTACAATGAAAGAACGCAATGGAATCACAATAATGAAATTTCAGAAGCTGCGCAACATACAATTGGGTATCGTAAAGTTTTCATTATGATTAAAAATAATCGAAATAGGATCTTATTTTTTATTCTTAAAACCTCTCTACATAGTCACGATCAAAGGTTACACATTTCTCCCAGCGTGTCTTTGGTGGCCGCGGTAGCCTAGTGATCAAGGTATTGGATTGTGGCTGGCATGTCATGAGTTCGAGCCAGGGGCGTAGCTACCACCGTATCAATTATATGGGGCCGCCAAGCTGCAGGGGCCCCGATATGTGCAATTACAGTCCACTATATAAAAACTCCCATATATAAAAAAAGGACCCAAAGGAGTTTTGATACAGAGCCCCCTCACACCTCGCTATGCCAGTGGTTCGAGCCCAGTACCACTAAAGACCCGCCTTGTAGGGGAGCGATGCACGTTAAATCTCTCGAGAGCTCAAACATCCTCCCGTTGGTGTGGTGTGGTAGTTAGGAGAGGGGTGTCAGCTCAGGTGTTGTCTTCGTCACTTGAACATAGTTCAAAATTACGAGGTCCGTCGCCAAAAGCCCTTGTGTAGCTGAATAGTGCGAGGTTAATATTCACTTGCTCACTCAGCGTGTTATTTGACCTTTCGAAGGCCATCACACGCATACACATTGAAGATCCCAACAGATTGCGTCGAAAACCATTGTTCCATCTTGTGATATTCCCCCTATCGGGAGAATATCTCTAGGAGTATGAGCGTGAGCTAGAGGTGTAGGATTAACGAAATAACTAGAATCAAACATTATCTTAATATATCTTTATTAAGATATTCAACTTAAAACTTTAACAAATTAAATTATTATAATTAATGTGAGAGAATCTACGATGGCAAAATACGCAACGCACAATATATATATAGATAATAATGACTTAACCTAACTCGGACCACTATCAATAACTGAATCGCCTAAATTCAATTCTAATACAATCACTGATTCTAATATTAAATAGTCAATCCTACCTTGTTGCAGTCTGAAGAATCAATCACTAGTATCATTAAGGCAATCTTGTATTTACTTGCGTGCACTGGTATGCACCTTGGTTCTCTATGTCTTTATCAATTATAACTTCTAATCACCGCCACATAACCTTATCCAAACTTGAACCACGAACTATATTAACATTCCTCAACTTGCCATCAACTGCCACAAATTACCATCTCGCTTACTCTAAGTTCCGATATTTAAAAGCTTGTTAATTTGCATCTTTCATTCGCACTTCACCTCTTGGATTTGGTTGGAAAAGAGTTGCCATTAGTTTTGGCCCAAAGAACATGTTAAAGAAAAGACGCGTGAACCCGTCACAATCTCTTGAATGACGTCATTTGGGTTGTAAAATCACCGACTTCTCAATCTTTTTTTTTTTTTTAATTTTGAATTTTGGGTACAAGAAACAGCCGCTTGTGGCGAGAATTGGAGAATAAGGCAGATGTACAAAATTTCAAAGTATGCATTGTCCGCAAAAAGAGGGATGCCTTTGGAAATCCTACTGTGCTGTTTCTTGATCAGAGTATCATGCAATTTGTTCCGCAATGGGCAGCAATATGCAGTACTGTAGTCTGTTGACTCCACAACAGTCCCAAAAAAACAAAAAACCCGACTTCTGCACCTTAGCCTTATAATATCAGTTTTAAAATTCCTTTTCCTTCTCATGGCAGCGTCATACGACTTGTTATTATTCCCATAAACATCTATCCTTTTATCAGATTTTCCAGGAGAAGAAACAGTATCGTACTTCGACTCAATTTACGGCTTCTTAATACCAAACAAATCGGCATTAACTGTTGCAACTTACAACATTATGCATCATGTACATTAGGACAAATTAATATGTAGAGTAAAATTTATTCAGGTATTTCGATTTTTAGAAAGAATTACAATTTTACACTACTCTTTTGCATATAAGTGCACGTCAAGGTGAATCAGCATTACCATCACAATTTTCCTCTTCAACACATCAGATACAATAATCTTCTTTTGTTCCAGATCCAGCAAATTTTATTATCAACAATAAACTATGGGATTATACTTCTTAATATAAACTGAATCAGAATAAATATCTGCATTGGATTGCAGTGGATCTCGAATCTTTACGGTATATATGGAAATTAAAGGGGAGATTTACTGGCCATGAGTGGATCCCAAATGATACAACCAGATCCTCTTTTGTCTTTACTATACAAAAAGCTTTTTTATATCCAGCTTGGCCCGTTTTAACCACCTCAGCGTCTTGGGTACTTCAAATTGTTACGCTCCTCGCTTATTTCCAGAGGCCCTCCCGCATTCAGTTCTTACCTTGCTAGTTTTGGTACGGGAGGGATTTTCCCTTAGCTCTCTTACTCCCCCTTCTTTGATTTGCTATCTAGAGAGTCTTTCCATTATCCACCACCTATGAACACGATGTCCTGGACTGGCAACCGGCAGCCGTAAGGAAAGTATAGTGTCATGGTTTGGCCACTCTTGTATATTTCTTACCTTACGGCATCCCGGACCACCCACCCCCTTTTTTAAAATTAGTACAACAAATTAATGAAATCGTTCATAATTATAGTATTGAGTTTACATTATTAGATGAACTGTTTTCAACTTGTTAACTATCATCTTTATTCAAGTCTTATCCCTTCACTATCTTTTACTTTTAAACATGTGACGGATCTAATCGCGATCCTTCAACTAATCCTCTTGGAAAATTTTTGGGCTATCAATTCGCGTTATTAACAACCAACCGTTCGGAAGAAAAAAATCGTGATATTCAAATTAAGTTACTATAAATAGTCGAAGTTGTCTAGCTAGAATAGAGAGTAGGAGAGGAGATAAACCCCAAATCACACACATACACTCACACACAGGTGAGATTGTTACTGACAGGTATAATATTTGAATTATTGTGATTAAAGACTTATTAGGAGGAAGCTTTACAGTAACGATTGTTCACTGAGATTAAATTGATATTAGATTAAATTGGGTGATAAATTAGGTCCTTTATAGAGCAAGGATCGAGTTTGATAGTCTCCAAATCTTTCGTGTATTATCGTCGTTGTTTCACTTTCGCGGTTAGCACCGAGACATTCTCTTACTGTTATTAATCGAATTTGCGTCGTTTCATTGTGTTATCAATGAATAGATTGATTGGATCATGGCGAGTGTTTCTTCCTTACCTCCCACATATCTAGGTGCCCAAGAAAGATGTGAAAACCTCTCACAAACATTCTTATTCTTTTGATGAGTCACTGTCACTGTACTTTCACAACAAAGGTTTTCTTCGAGTTTGGATCATTGCAAAATCATTAATAACACCATTGTAATCAATATCCATTGCAATATCATTTTGAGCGTATTTTCCATGATAGATCTCATTTCCGTCTTTAGTCTATTAATAGTAAAAATGTTACTCTCATGGCTCGCTAAGCGGTGGTGAGTTCGCTATATTATTAATTGTTTCTTTTTTTGCACGCTCCATATTTTTGCGCCCCAGGCACGTGCCTAAACGGAAAAAATGGCTCTGTATCCAGCACCATTAGATCCAAACGTTCCAGCCTGTTTATAGAGAGGGCTTCAGGGAAGAAATGGAGCTTCTTTCAGAAGACTTCAACAAGAATTTCTGATTCCTTGCTTAGAGCAGTCGGCGTGGCCTGTTTTAGACTTGCTACTGGTCATGACTTTTTTCAGGACTACCTACACGAAATGGGAATGGCAAATTCAATTTCCTGGCTTTTTGTGACCATGACGTGCCCGTGACCGAGAATCACCACAAAATATTAGGTTGGGGAAAAAAGAAATCCATTATTTTTGCATGAAAATCAAGACTTTATTTAACATGCTTCCGATTGTCCAAACATGGAGCTTCTTTTTGAATACAACTTTTCGCAAGTGGCTTAAAACTGTTTAATGGTTTAATCTTTAGCTCCTGAGCGATACTAGGACTACCAACACGCCAGTCAACTTCGATTATTTTTGGGATTTTACGACATTTTCAACGACGGGCCTGCCTGTGGGAAGTGCATCTTAAACATCAATAATAACTGAACCTAATCGACGAAACCAAAATTGCACGTAATTAGCTGTTACAGTATCGGCACCATAAACACCATTCGCAATTTCAGCCACCTGGCTTGCATTTTCGCCTTTATCAAAGAAAAACTGTTAAAAGGACCGAATTTTCTCTTTGTTGACTTCCATTTTAACACCCTGTAACTCACAACTGAAGGAACCAAACAAAACAAAAGCAAAATAATTTTTTTAGTGTGAAATGTCATCTTGACAACAAGCATAAATTTGAAATTACTTGATCGATACTTCACGAAATATCGACACTACGGCCATCTACCGAAAAAATAATGGATTTCTTTTTCCCCAACCTAATATGTCAGACTGTTTTAAAGTATAAATTTTGTTGACTGTACGCTTGATGACTTTTTATTGTTCTATACTGTTATGGGCTTCTCGTCGATTTTTGATAGAAAGCTCAGAGATGAGCATAGGATAAAAAAAATTATCTTCTTTTGCTCCAAATCCAGCAAGTTTTACTATCAAGAATAAATAACGGAGTTATACGTCAAGACAGTATTATATCAATTGAAAAAATAAAATAGTTACTATTTAATATTGAATATTTATAAATTATTTTTTTAAGTCGCAAAATTATTTTCTTGGACTAGGAAGCAGAAATGTCTAGATTTAACTAAGCTCATTGGAATGTGATATAAAAGAATATCCTCTTTTCTATAAATAAATAATTTTGTAAATAGTAAGAATACTGATATTTTAGATGTATATACTGGATTACTAACAATTAAAAATTTGCAAAGTATGTTCTCATAAAAATTTATTGAATGAAAATATTAACTTGTTACAGAAAAAAAAATGATTAAAATCATTGTGTTATATTGGAGCAATATATTGAGCTTTATTGCAATTTTTCAAAGCAGAGATGGTAATATTGCTGAAAATAAAAATATATTTTAGTACTTAATGAAGCAAAGCGACGGAGAATTCATTTTTTTCTTTTTAGTACATTACTTATAACTTAATTAATACTCAAATTATAAAAGAGAGTCATTCACAGAGACACACACAATAAACGCACATGACTTTATTGACAAGACACTATTTTCTCTATTTTTTTTATTTAATCAGCGAACTAAAGATATTCAGAGTTCTATCAGAGTTCGTGGTTTTTGCTTTTCATTCGAAATTCAGTGTAAAACAAAAAGTATAAAACCAGTTTAATACTCTTGTTCAAATAACTCATTATCAATACAAATGATTTTCCAAACCATTCGAACTTTTTTGATTTGGCCGTTTTTTATCCCTTAAAATGTGTACTGATTCTTTACCTTCCTAAATCACACCGGCATTGTTACGTAAGATAGCAGCTGTGCTAGGTATATTTATTTTTTTACAACGCTTTTTGATCCTTAGATATACTCGTATTTTAGATCTCTCGATTCAGAATGATTGTTGCTTATTGTTGCAGTGGCGTAGCGTGGGCTTTCGACGACTAGGGCCGACAGGAAATTTGTCGCGTCTCTATTTTAAACATTAGTCAAGAAAATAAGTAAAAGTAAAAAAAAAAGCAGCCATAAGTTTTTTTATTGATTAAAAATACACTTTTCGTTTTTTTTTTTCATAGCAAAATCTTTTATACAATTGACAATATCAATATGTATGTCATGTTCATTTGCCAGAATAGCTAAATTTATTAGCCTTAACGTGAAGATAGTTGAATAGAGATATTTTTGATTAATTTTAGCTTCGAGAAGTTTCTCTCGCAACTGGCATTACTGATGGCAGCTGTTAAGAAAATTCTCAACATTATGACGATGTTTGGTAAGCCATCTTCAAGTTTGGACTCAATAATATATTTTAATGAACTCAGAGATCCGGACCTAAGTTCTTTTTTACAGCTTGGGTCTGTTGCAGCTACGAAAGCTTGTAGACGTACGCTCTCAAGTTGGAATTTTTTTTATTAATGTCTTGAGGAGCTTGATCTAAGTTAAGTTCGCCTATGCTCAATATCACTTCAGGCCTTAAGGGGACTTGGCACCCTTTGAGCAAATTTCTTTATTTATGTATTTAAAAATTATATTTTAGCATTTTATACAATGTTTCTATTCAAGAAAATGATATCAGATGATTATTTACACAATTTTAAAAATTTAAATTTTTTGAAGAAAATTGGGAAAATTTTAAAATCCTACTCCTTTTGTAAAAATTAATTTTTTGACCTGAAATTTTTTTATAATATTCTTATGGATGTTCTCAACAACTTTAGGGATCGATTTTAGAATAACTTTATTCGTTTTCGAGAAAAAAAATAAAATGTTGATATACAGGCTAAAAATCAACGAAAAAGCCAACATGTCTTACATTTTATTTTTTTTAAAAAAAAAGTATTCAGTTTATAGCAAAACGGATCCCTAATTTTATTACATGCTTTATTTTTAACACGCAGGAAAAAATGGAAGTGATTAGTAAATAATTGTCGAAGGAGTAGCATTTTGAATGCACTAAGGTTTCGAAAAACACAAACTGAGAAAAACCAGTTTAAAGTTTATAATTCTAAAAAAATAATTATTATAAGCTTAATTAAACTTAAAATACCACTTTAAGATATTAGTTATACGTTTTTCTTTAAAATAATTGCATTTTCATATTTTTTCAACCCACACATTTTTATAAATGATCCACTTTTAGAGAGTACTAACTGCACAAGAAAATTCAAGAAAAACGTTAAAAAATTTTTTTTTCTGTCACGACAGAAATTTTATCCGTTTTTTTTCTTATAATATTAAAGTATTACATTTGTATGATAAATATATCAGGACTAAGAACTGAAATTATATAAAATTTTTAATATAAAAAGGCTTAATTTAAAAATTTTACATGCACACATTTCACAAAGAAAAAAAAATGATTGTATGCATTGCCTCGGAAATATTCTGTTTTATATATTGCACATTCTTTTTTCAATGTTATTATTTCTCTTTATAAATTAGATTTTTTTTATTAAAACGCTTCTTTTAGCTTTTTTTTTTCTAAAAAGGGGGCGTGGCTGAATCGCCTAATTTGTTTTCAAATTAAGTTTTATTCAACTTCTAACTTTCCGACATGCACAACTGATATATCAATCGAAAGATAATAATGCAAAGAATAAGTTTAAATGAAAATAAAAAAAACGATAGGTTTGGGATTTTAGGGGTACCAAGTCCTCTTAAAGTAGCAGATTTTTGCGCTAGATTCTGCAACTGTTGGAATCTTTCTCGAATTTCAGCAGTTACTATGTCTATTGAAGAAAACATTGTTCGCCTCAAGTCATCTTCGTACGATAACTGAACATCTTTACATCCATCGCCAAATATATGCTTCCTCCTGATTCTTCTTGGGAGTTCAAAAGAAATTTCAAGCTCTTCACATAAACTTTTAGCACATATTAAAGCGTCATCGACGAATTCCTCTCATTTTACTTCTAATATGGTCTGTAAAACACGTATTTTTTAAGCCCATTGATGGATATTTAATCCCTCTGTTTGCAAATAATTGTTAGCATCATTGATTTCACACAGTACCGGTTGCCAGAAGCCTAAGTAACAAAAAAAAAAAAAAAAAAACGAATGCGATTGCAAAGCGACTGATAAACTTTCTGCATCTGTGGGAGTATTAAAGCTTTCACTCGTTTCCGTCAGTTCCGTCGCGCGGGGAGCGATTTGTGTTAGAAATATTTTTTGAATTTAAATATCGCGGTGCTTGCCGCCGCCCCTTTCCGTATGTTGCCCGGGCCTCTACCCTCCCCCCACCTCTACGCCACTGTATTGTTGTTTATTAGATCGATTGATTGTTTAATAACATCGCTATCTAAAGTAATATGATGGCTTTAGGCAGAATGCTCAAGTGGACCCAAAAGGGTATTGATTAAAAATTATTTTTTTGGGAAAAAATTTTTCACTCCGAAAAATGCCGTTTCTATGGTATGATTGTTTCTAAATTAAACATAAGTAGACATTAGTCTAAGCAATTGGAAATAAAATAAAGTAATTAGGAGAATAAATAATGTAATCATTATAAGCAATCCTATTGTTAAAAGTTTGAGTATAATTATGAAATCTGTAATGGATAAATTAATAGTGACAAACACATTCCAATTTGGTGGAGATGCTCCCCCCCCTTTTTTTGCGTTTCTTGCATATATATATATATATATATATATATATATATATATATATATTACTGAAACTTTTATTATTCTTAATTTTATCATCTAATAATATTCCAGTACAATCCTATAATAATTAGACACATCCCCTTTTGAAAGCAAAAAAAGTAAATCATATTTTAATTATTTGAATAAATAAAAATCATATTTTTTCCTCCTCTTCAAATAATAAAAAATCAATAGTTTATTTTTACACTTTTGTAAATGCATATTTTATGCTCATCACAAAAGTACATTCTTTTTTTTAAAAAAAAGAAGCTTTTACTTGTGAAACAAGAACGCAATAATGATCCTTTTAGAACAGCATCATTTCCATGCTAAAAATCCGTTGCTTGAATATGATTTCAAATTATGCGGTTAAAACAAAATTAAAAAAAAAACGTTTATTTATCCAAGGTTACGAAACAATTTCAGATAATTATTCAAATAACTATAATTAAAAAAAATCACCATTTTTCATGCAAAAATCTCTTAAAAAATAAATTTTTCCTTTTCAAAGAAATTTTTTTAATGATTTTTGTGCGACTACACATTGCCATTAATAATATTTAAGACAATACTCACCGATGCAATAATACGTAATAAATTTTTAGAAGCCATTTTTTTTTAATTTTCTATTTTTATGATTCCAGATTTTTCCGCCTTGTGGTGCACGTATAAAACAAATAAACAACATTCCAAACCATTATGATAATGTGGAATATCCGATTCAGACGTAGAAGCTGGAAAATATTCGTGCGTGAAAAACCATTCGATTTTCTTTCTTTTTTTTCCCTTTGATTTCTGTATAATCGTGTGTTGTTTTAAAACTGAGCTAAGCATGAGTATGTGACCTTGTGATTCGACTCCTGGCAACTATTTTCTCTTTTTTTGGTATTAACAAAGAATAAGATAATTGATTAATTAATAATAACATAATTATGCGCTTCCACACCACAGGTCCGGGTTCTATTCCCGGGCTGGGCAAGGTCGACTCAGCCTTTCATCCCTACTGCAGTGGGCCGATGAATGAGAACCAAGCTTACTTCGGTACTTAAACCTTGGCGGTCTCGTTTCAGACTGACCACATGATCCGAACATCTGCTTATGCACCTCAACACCCAATGGTCACGTATACTGGGATGGGCACAGTAGACCCTAGCCTTAATGGCTGTTGCGTCACTGAGTTTGAGTTTAATATACAGTCGGACCTCTATATAACGAAGTCGCTAAATCTCGGGAAAAGTTCGTTATATGGAAAATTCGTTATATAGAGGTACATCTTTTAATATAATTTATAAACCACATAAAACAAATTTTAAATTCATGAACACTATATATTAAAAAAGAGTAATTATTCGCACCTTTTTTTAAAATTAATATTGTTTATTTTATGTATCTTAAACATCAAGAAAGAAAGAATGAAAAACTGCAAGGAAAACAAGGAAAAAGAATGTCGAAGAATTCACTGTATTTTCAATATTAAGAAAATAATTTTATACTAAAATTAATGAATTTTAGGAACATTTTATAATTTAAAGCATACAACTAATATTAAGCATACATTATTTTAATTAGAACATAGGGACAACTCCACTGAGGATGAAAGAGAGTATCGAAGATGTTTTTAGTGAACTGGGCAATGGGGGTTAAAGGTTGTACTTCTTGGATGATACATCCAGAATTGTATTGCTTGCGGCGAATTAGGATCTAGGAAAACCAGTAAAGATTTATGACCACCATAAAATGTGTTAAAGAATAACTTGAAATTTTTTCACAAATACTTAAAAAAAAAAAGGGAGAACAAATATTGAATCACAAAAGAAAAAGTTCATTATATAGAAAATACACTTCGCTGTAGAGAGGTTATTTAACGAAGAAAAAATCGTGAAATTATCAAGGTTCCAGGAAAAAGTTCTCTAAATAGAAAAATTCGCAGAGCTTCGTTATATAGAGAGGTTCGACTGTAATTATATTCTGATTCTTTTCAAGTTCATAAGTCATAATTATTTCGTTTTTCTAAGAGCACGCATGATGCGTAAATGAAGTTCTGTAAGTTATAGATTTTAGTCAATAAAAGTTCCGTTACGGCTAAATTATTAGAATTGACAACGGATAGCAGTGAATTTTATTTTTGAATTGTGGTCTATTGATATAATAGGGATATTGAAAAGAGGTTGGTGCAGTAATCAATAGGATAATAATAGCTAAAAATATTTTGTGAGAACAAAATTTTTTTGTAACAGTTGGATGTAAAATTTAGATGATTAATTAGTTTAATCAACATATTAAATTAACTTTTAAAACATTTCTCCATTTTTAATTTTTATTATAATTATACAGGATGCTCTAAATCAGGGGCGAGTAATTGTTTTGGCTAAAAGGCTACATTGTGGAATACTGGGTGGCTGCACTTTTTTAAAATGATTGTATTCATGAAGACACTTTGCATCTCAGAAAAGGTATAAATTGTACAATACAAAAGTCATTAATTAGTGAGTTAAATACGTACGTTTTATTCGATTTACTTACATTTTTCTAATTCCATATCTTTAGCTGTAGTACATTTAATTTCAGAATCAGTGAGTGACAAATGTATCCTATCACATTTTCTACATTTTTTTTTTTTTTTTTGAAATCAGGAGTAAGATTGCTTGTTGAAACTCTCCTCACAACCTGCAAGTTAATGTCAGCCAACTTGCATATATATTTACTCTTGTTGATATTTATTAAAGAAAAACACTCATATATTTGCTCTCAAATATATGCTGACCCAAGAATAGAGAACATTTTCAGTCTATTTGGTTTGGTTTTTTTTTTTGGTTTTGACTGTCGGTTGTTTGACCACAGGCCGCAAAAAAAAATAAATAAATAAACTCTTGGAGGGTTACCGTTTGCCACTACCGCTTTAAATAAATTTTTTTTATTCCAAAGATAAAAATTAAAATTAGCTTGTTAACTACTTCCAAAGATAAAACTAAAAATAAATAAAAATACGAAAAATGGGAAAGAACATTTTTTTTTTATTTAAAAAAAATCGGTTGAATTTATTATTGTTTGCTTTCATTACACACTAGGATTATGCTTTTATTACTGTAAGGTTATATTGCATATTGGCGACCTCAGAGCCGGTTTACCCATTGGAGGGGGGTTGCAGGCGTCCAGGAGCCCGGATAAGCAGGACTTAACCAGAGTTTCTGTTTATAAATTTCGATCTGCCAGTGCCAAGGAGGCCTGTAGATCTTCTGAGCCCAGGGCCTGAAATGAGCTTAAGCCGGCACTGGGTAACCTCATCAATTTTCCGATAAACTTTGTTCAAGATTTTTACTTGTTAATCCCACATTGAATGCAAGCTACCATTCAAGCCAAAGGTAACCCAACCCCTTATAAAATTTTTTAAATTTTTCACGGGTGTTCCTATTATTTTGTCCTATACCTGTATATCGAGGACTTTTGAATCCGAACATTATCATTCAGTTTTGTTTATGGTCAGAGATGCCTTAAGACTGCTTGAGGCCCTGTGCTCCTACACAAATGTTGGCCCCATCCTTAAAAGTAGACAGTACATAGCATACGTTGTCAAATACTCGTACAAGCAATTACACGAAACAAATAAACGTGCATGATTTACAATCGCACGTACCAGCTCCACCGACTGCCGCTTTTTGACTGAATGAATAATGATGGTGGTATGCTTAGGCCTATACATAGAATACGGTCATCACATGCATCTAGTGGATATATTGTCCGAAATTCCTAGTTTTTCGGAGAATATAACCGAAAAAACATTTGACCGTTGAAATTATTCGAATCATGATTTTATAAATGCTGAGTCAAAAACGACACGAGGCCTCCATTGCAGCCGAGGCCATGTCCCAGGGTCCAGTTGGCCCCTGCATTCGCGTTATCTATAGAACAAATTTACTGTGTATTTCTGTAAAAAATGTAAACTAAGATTTTGATCAATAAAGACTGAATGCGGAAGGGGTTGTTTCCCGTGGGATCGGTTTGTAGATCTAAACCAGGGGTACTCAATCTTTTTTTCTCGCCAAGTCACATACATATGACAGGTATTTCCTGCGGGCCGTAATATGAGTAAAATGTGGGGGAAAAAACACTATAGGGCCAAAGTAACATTGGACAAATCAAATGGATCCAAATATTGAATCTCTCATTTTCGACTTTTATTTTAATACTTTATTAACCCTTCTGTCATGCACACACAAAAATACTTACTTTTATGCATTTTTTTACTGAATTATGGGGTAATTTCTATTTCCTTTCATCCATGGCCAAATCTCTCTTGTTTACATTCATTCTACTATGAAAAAAGGCAAATTGATAGAAAAATTGATGGATTTTATTTTTTCATTGATAGAATGTCCCACTAAAATTTTAGTACATTGTTCTTAAATAATTGAATTCTTTAGTTCAATGGGCCATAACCGGACCACTCAGACAAGACCACCCGGCCACATGCAGCCCGCAGGTTGAGAGTATCACTACTCTAAGCCAAGGTAGCCAACCCAAATGACCTTGTGGGCCTCTTCGGAAAAACATAATTCTGTGCGGAGCACATATAAAATTATATATCTTAATATTAGATGTGGTTCCATTATAAACATTTATTGGAGTGAGAATTTAAAAAGGAATGAATTACTATTATTGTTTTCATTATTTTTCATGTGCACAAACATAGATAATTTAATAATAATAATAATGTAATGATCAAATGTGCCTAGCTCGATCAATAAGCAGCGCAATAAAGTTATAGGAATCATGCGTGATGTTGCGGGGATCGCTGTGTGTGTGCAATGCAATTCTCTGCTCACTTCTAAGTATGTATAAAAACAGAAGCAACGTTAGGGATAGAAACAGTTATGGGACATATATTTGTTACAAAACACTACACTAAAAACAAAAATGTTGCACAAAATAACCGTATTTTGCAAAGCTGTAATGAATCTCGCGGGCTGCAAAATTATTAAAGGCTGGACGCATGCGGCCCCCGGGTTTGGCCACCCCTTCTCTAAACCCTTTTCGGAGGTGCTCAGTTCCTTTGGGCATTCCGCCTGTAATCCTCATATTGCTTTCTAGCGCGACGTTAATAAACATGCACTCACTCGATTAAATCCAAACATCATTAGCAATCAAAGGTTGAATGTTTATGAGTGGATACAGCCGGAATCTATTTTGTGGAGTAATGTTTACCTATTCTTATTACGCAGGGTTACTTTTAGAGAAAATGTAAATAAGTCATATCTTAAAGCTTTTAAACTTAAAGCTTTCAGAAAATTCTTTGTGATGAATGACATTTGAGATCTTGAGTCGAATAACAGAATAGAGATTATCCCTCTAGGTCCGCTTTTCATTTGAACATTATGTATAAAGAATTATGTATCTTTAAACACGTATGCATTAGTTCATTACTTTTATTATATTTCAACGTAAATGAAAAAAATGGCCTAAAATAAAAGGAAATTATATGTACAGTTTAAAACTGCTTTTCTAAGTGTTTTTTTTTTTCTCTTTTTCATTTTGGTACAAACACATTTTTAAATTCCTACTATTAGCTCGCACTCTATATGTTTATTTGTTTATCTTGGTGGAATTTTCAATAGTTAATAAAATACATTTTAAAGTTCTCAATTAAGCTGAAATTTTATCTACATTATTTTTATTTTGGATGACAATTCAATAATTTAATTATAATTAATGAAAATTAATTGATTAAAACTAATTATTTAAAGAATTACAAATACAGCCACGTTGGCATAATTTTTGGCGACATAGCGACCATTTTGACGAGTTGTGTCAAAACTTGAAAAGGTTTTTCTCACGTTTTAATGCATTATGTTGAATTGAAGTTTTATGTACACGATTGTTTTGGATGACAATACGATACTTTAATGATAATTAATAAAAATTAATTACCACTTAATGTTGTGATTCTGTCATATGTATATATTTACATATTTATATTAATTGAAACTATTTAATAAAAAGTAGCTAAAATAAAATTTTTCTTTGTTTATCTAAGTAGGAATTGATTTAAAATTTTTTTTTATATTACTTGTGTGTGTGTGTGTGTGTGTGTGTTTTGTAAAATATTTAACATTTATGAAAGAAGCGTATCTTTATTTTATTAACGTTCTTGAAATTCTAGACGACATTTTATTGTGTAGGTGGCTGTACTGATTTCTTAAAGTCAATGTCGAAATTTGGAAGCAGTGCTGTTTAATACATAACTCCAGTTTACCTGAGTACACATAATTTATTATTTGATTTCATCTATTTTAACATTTAAATAAAATTTTATTTAAAAAATTATTATTTTTATTTAATGAGCTTATTTATTTTTTATGGAATTATTACAGAAAATGTATAGTTACAGAGCTTACAACCATTATAATCTATACCATTATTAAAGCATCTCAGTACTGGAAGAATTCTTTTCTTAGGATTAGAGAATTTCTTAGAATTATTTTTGATTTTAGTTATACTAGACTGAAGCTATTCTTGAGAGTAACTTGAATGATTTCCATCTTAAGTAAATTTCCCGTTACTTTCTAAGAAAATGTGAAACACACAAAACAATTTTTTTATTTTTATTAAAATAAAGCGTTTTCCCACATAAACTTAAATGCCATTAAACAAGAAATTAAAGAATTATTTGCTTTTATTCCTGGAATTATTAAGAGTTTAATTAATCGTGTGTTTTACTAAAACCAATGCATTCCTTATGAGCGTACTTTGAAAAACTTAGTAAAAATAATTCTACTTAAAACATTTTTAGTAAGAAATGAACTAATTGTAAATTAAGAATAGATACTATTTGTCCAAAAAGAAACTTTACTTCAAACACTACACTTCCCTTACAATTAGTGTTTTCCAATTCAATTAAATAAAGAAATGGGAAATTATTTTATGATTAAATTATAATTTTCATTAAAAGATTTCTGTATTATATTTTTTCAATGAAATTATGTATATTATATTTTTTTAAAATTCAACCATCCTATCACATTTTATTCCCATTATGCTGGATAATATTTAACTTTCACTTGCGCTTCTTATATTAATATTTTTTACGGAATTTCAACTATCTTATTGATGTCTTTTACTTTGTAAAATCGTTTATCAATTTTTTTAAGATTTTTTTTTCAGCGTTTGTAAAATTTGACTTCTATTTTATTTTGCACGTGCACGAATGAGAAACCTGAACTTTTATCTTATTATATTAATTTATATTTTTTGTAAATCTACTGAAAATTACTGTATTAAAAATAAAGTTATTCATTTTCTTAAATTATATAAAATAATATTAAATTATATAAAATAATATATATATATATATATATATATATATATATAAAAGATATCTTAAATGATATAATAAAACAGATTCTGATTAATGGGGTGAACTATTTTATTGAAAGCCAAAATTTTTCACAATAATTTTAAAATCTATTGAGGTGAAGCTATTGACAAAAAAAAATCACAAAAAGAGTCACTATCTCTTTTATAAAGAATGACTATTTCTTTGGTAAAGAGTCACTACCTCTGTAATAGAGTCACTATCTCTGTAAGAGTCACTATCTCTGTAATAGAGTCACTATCTCTGTAGTTAAGAGTCACTATCTCTGTAGTTAAGAGTCACTATCTCTGTAGTTAAGAGTCACTATCTCTGTAATAAAAGAGTCACTATCTCTATAATTTCATCAACACTGAAATTTCTAAGTCCCCATTCTTGAAACGTATGCTATTATGTACGATATGAATTGCTTTTTGTCATTGCTGAAGCAGTCTGAAGTTTGATGGTTCGTTGAAAATTCTTGAATATTTTTGATGTTCCGAAGTTATTTGCGCTGTATTCAACAGGATTGCCGTGCTCTTCTGAGTATTCATCAGTTTTAGAGAAAAGTTATTTGCAATGGAGGCATCATCACAATACTTGATATATGCAGGAAGATTTAAAAGGTGATCAGAGTGTGGGCAAAAGGATGCTTCTCCAGTTAATCATTTTGAGTGGCATGGTTGAAGTCTTAGAGTCCTCATTGGCAATCACAGGCTTCAGCTTTAGAAGGCTGAACACTGCAATCAAGTGTTATTCCTGTGATACCATTCTTTTTCCGCTTAAGAATTCACTTTTTACAGTGTTCCAGAAAAAGAATATATGCGATGGAGTAAAACATGTAAGATATATCCCAGTAATAAGTGACTTGCAAAATATTGATGGACCAAAGTAGCATGACAGAAAATGCATCCAACAATGATTCTACCATAGTCAGTGACTTGTATATCAAGAGCTCATATTTTGGAGCTGCATTTTTGCAGTGTTGCAGAAAAAAAATATATCCAATAGAAAAAATCATATAAGACATGTCCCAGAAATAAATAACTTGGAACATATTGATGGTCCAAAGCAGCATGACAGAAAACGCACCAAGCAACGATTCCGCCATTGTCAATTATTTATTAATCAAAAACTTATGTTTTCAAAAAAGATATCGCAGTGATCAAATAACAACACTTAGTTCGCTCAGACACTAAACTAAACAATTTTTCGAGATAACAATATAATTAAAAATAACTCAGGCCTTTGTTGTAATTTTGTACAAGTTGTAATAGAAAAGTGCATTGTAGCTTGGTTTGTTTAAATAACTAAATAATCAGATGGGTTACAATGACGCTGTAACAATAAAACACGTAAAGAAATAAACCCAGTAAAATGTGTTTTTTTAATTAGCTTCCTTTTTTACTGTTATAATTATATTTCACTGTAACTAAAATATTTTACATTTTAAAAGACTATTAAAATTAATTTTTTATTGATGTTTGCTTACGTATCAGTGTTTTGTTAAATATTATAAGTGTTTGTTGCACATAATTTTTAAACTACTCAAGATATTTTTTGTTTTTGTTTCATGCTTTTCAGTATTCTTTTTGAAAGAAGTACTTAAAAGCTTTAAAAAAAAGGCATTTTCCTATTTATTCTTCAAAGAAAAAAGTATTTTTAAATTAAATTAAGGGAAAACATAAAATAAAACCACTGAGCTCCTATTTCAGGAGAGATCTGCGTAAGAAAAAATTGCTTATACGATTTTTTCATTGCGCCACCATGTAAAAACTAAAATATTTAAAACTGTGTACTGTATATTTCAAGCATTCGATTTTGGCTTAAGAGTAATATACATTTTTCAAACGTTATAAATAATTACTTTTCCAAACAGTCATGTGTGGATAATTATTCAGTATCAGTATTTTGAACTAATTTTGGGTTCAAGTGTAGTATAGGAGGCCACTTGGCGCAGTCTTTTTTTTAACGACGAAAAGTGGTCGCCAAGGTACTTTTTCAGAATTATTTATTATTTATTTCAGACTGAATTCGATATCTCACCATGACATTTGGATAAAAATCGCCAAATCCGAAGAAAAGTCGTCAAATCAGAAGTATCCCCCCCCATACTATACTTGTACCCTAATTTTGATGTGCCTATATTCTAAAAATTTTTCTTTTTAATTCTTCGGTATATTCTTGAGGAATATTAGTAATAAAACAAAAAAAACTTTACTGTACTTTTCCGAAAAATTGCAGGATTAATTTTATCTTACAGCTTACACATGACTCGATGTAAGCATTTTAAAAACACGTTTTTAAATAATTTTAATTAATTAATATTGCAGGCGTATTATCGGTAAATGTGTGTGTGTGTGTGTTCTCGGAATCTTAAAAAAATATTCAATTAGTTAATTCAAAGTTAGAAAATTGGTGAGGAAAACTTACAAAAGAGTAAAAAGAGATTTCAATGAGATGAGTGAGTGAATATTAACATTGCACTGTTCAGCTACACGAGGGCTTTTGGTGACGGACCACGTAATTTTGAACCATGGTCATGTGACGTGGACGACACCTGAGCTGTCCCCTCTCCTAACTAGCACACCACACCAACGGGAGGACGTTTCAGCTCTCGACAGATTTAACATGCATCGCTGCCCTACACGGCGGGTTTTAGTGGTACTGGGCTCGAACTCATGACATGCCTGCCCTGATCCGATACCTTGGCCACTGGGCTACCACAGTCCTGATTTAAGTGAGATAGTGCACTTCTTGATTGTTTGATAAGCGAGCGAATTCAGTCGAAGTGAAAAGAAAGTCGATTTAAAAGAAACATAAATTGTTCAATATTTCTAACCTATATAAAATAGGCCACATTAAATTTGAATGCCACAAAAGTTCTCGATTTAAGGATTATTGTATATAAATCATTATTCATATTTTCATACATGTTACGCATATAATTTCTACAAACTTTCCTTTGTTGAAAAAACATTTAACTTCTTAATTATATTTCACGTTATCAAAGAGAAGTTATTAAATCTTCAAATCCCCTTATATTATTAAGATGCTCGTTTAGACGCATGTTAATCATTACTTATAAAGATGTACAGCATGCATTCATGTAGAAGTCGAACACTTCGAACATTTAATTCGTAAAGTATTACAAAAATGTTTCATTATTTTTAAATATATTGATTAGCGTGAGTTATAAACTTCTGTTTGTAAAAAATGCAACGCCATGAAGGAATCATCAGAATTAAATGAAATTTAATGCACAAACGACTTGTATTAGTACAAATAAATGACAAAATTTTCAAAGCAAAAAACAATATTAAGTGTCCGAAATCAGTATTTGGTGTAGCCAACACGCGCTGCAATAATTGCTGCTATACGACGTGGCATGAAGTCAAACAAATTTTGAATTCCATATTGCTTGTATGCGCAGAGAAGTTCCTCTTTTGAAGCTGCAAGACCAAGATCACGAGCGAGACGCCAATCAACCACATGCGCTCAATAGGCGACATATCTGGCGAATAAGCAGGCCAAGGAAGAAGTTGCATGTGCTGGGCTGAACAGAAGTCTCGAACAGGCTTTGCAACATGTGGGCGTGCATTATCCTGCTGAAAGATAGTTCCAGGGATGCCTTAAAGGAAGGGAATGACTTCGGGCTGTAGCACTTCACGGACGTACCTGTTGCTATTGAGATTACCCTCAATTCGTAGCAAATTGGATCGTCCATGATACGAAATCTCACCCAAAACCATAACTTTGAGTGTTAGGTCACTATGTCGTTCGATAACGCACTCTGGAAAGCAGCGTTCACCGGCACAGCGTCTAACACGAATGTAGCCATCATGGTTCCACAAATTGAAGCGTGATTCATCTGAAAAGACAACTTGGTGCCAATCAGCTTGCCAGGCTCTATGCTCATGAGCCCATTGCAGACGCAGCCGTCGAAGGTTTGCCGTGAGGGGGATCCTGTATAAAGGCACCCTTGCACGCAATCCACGGTGTAGCAGACGTCGATGAAATGACGAAGCTGACATTGGTACACCTATAGCAGTACACCAACGTGCTTCCAACTGCCTGGAGGAAGCTGTACGGTCATTCACCGCCATGCGGAGCAGGTGTCAATCGTCGCGAGCTGACGTCACCTTCCATCGCCCACTGCCAGTTTTTCGAGTTGTTCGGTGCTCGTCGGTCCACTGCTTCCAAACTCGCATCACTGTAGAATTGTTCTGCTGCACACGAGCTCCTATTGTTCGATAGGAAAATCCTTCTCGAAGGCCGAAAATCTTCCCCGTTCAAACTCCGAAGTCGTTGGAATTTTCCTTATTTCGTCGTGGAGGCATACTTAGGTCTCACTAAACATTCACCACTAACAAATAATCATTAACTATTTTCAAAGGGTCCCACTACAGTCCTCTATTTATACGCTATCAGTATCAGTTTAGAGGGCGCTGCGCACGCACACATGCGCGGTAGCTATGAAACTTTAATATTTTACATAACATCCTATAATTGATATTTGCAGCTAAGTTCATTTAATTCTGATGATTTCAACATGGTGCTGCATTTTTTACAAACAGCAGTGTTCATTGAGTTTTTAAAATGAAGTCTGCAAAAAAAAAAAAAAAAAAAAAAAAAAAGGCAATTTACAATTGAAAAATAGTAAGTGTTGTATCATTTTGGAATCTTAACTAAATGGGTTATTCTTTGATTGATTGATTGAATATTAACGTCGCACTGTTCAGCTACACGAGGGCTTTTAGCGACGGACCACGTAATTTTGAACCATGGTCATGACGTGGACGACACCTGAGCTGGCACCCCCTCTCCTAACTACCACACCACACCAACGGGAGGACGTTTCAGCTCGACAGATTTAGCGTGCATCGCTGCCCTACACGGCGGGTCTTTAGTGGTACTGGGCTCGAACTCGTGACCGCAAGCCACGGTCCGATACCTATTGGCTACCGCGGCCAGGGTTATTCTTTGAAGTAACTTGCTTAGTAAAATACATTATAGAATCCCGAAAACTCGGCCTAGTGTGGACCGAAGGTTTGTCGAGTTTTTTTAAAAATGCTGAGTTATCGAGAATGGAATTAAAAAAGAATAAGGAGGAGTATGTTTTCTCAGAAAATATTGTAATGCACTTATATTTATTGTTTGCTTGAGAATACAATAGAAAATAAACATCCTAAACACCCTTAAGCATGGGAAGCTTCATGAAGGCATAGCGCATTTATTACTTGAAAATAAAAATTAATGAATACATAGTATTCAGTAATTTACCTGATCAGACACACCTCTGAAAAATACTTTCGGACTGAGTGATTGAATATTAACGTCGCACTATATTAGCTACTCGAGGGCTTTTGGCGACAGACCTTGTAATTTTGAACCGTGATCAAGTGAAGAGAACGACATCTGAGCTTGCACTTCCCCTCTCCTAACTACCACACCACACCAACGGGAGGACGTTTGAGTTCTCTAGAGATTTACCGGTCACCGCTCCCCTATACGGCGGGTCTTCAGCGGTACTAGGCTCGAGCTCATGACACGCCGGCCACGAGTCCGTTACCTTGACCACTAGGTTACCGCGGTTATAAAATACTTTATGAAGGCATAAAGCTGTTTATATTGCTACTTTTTTTCAAAGAGAT
Source organism: Trichonephila clavipes (assembly GCA_019973935.1). NCBI lineage: Eukaryota > Metazoa > Arthropoda > Arachnida > Araneae > Nephilidae > Trichonephila > Trichonephila clavipes. The sequence continues at coordinate 1,660,376 of BMAU01019659.1, forward strand.
GCATAATGTCCGAACTGCACTCTGCGTTTTGTTTCTTCATCACGAAGACGATGAAGGAACATTAAGTCCATTACCGATTCTCACCCTGTTCAAAAGACCGAAGGGTGGTTTCGCGACAGCCTTTGGTCCCTCATTATGTGACATTTTAGAAGTTTGTACAGTGTCCCCTCAACATTAACATCTTCAGCATTTTTTCATTTAGTTTTAAAACTCTGTCATCGTTTAACGTCATTTTTTAAATTTTTTTCTTCGACCTGTAAGGATGTGGCCGAGTTATCCAGACAGCCGGGTTATAGAGTGCCAAGTTTTCGGGACTGCTGTGTTTTTTCTTAAGCCCCGATTCAAGTAAATTTCATTAATTTTATCTAAACCAACAAGGGTTTTTTGCATGATTTGTCACTGTGATTAATATCATGGCTATGTAAGATCCCATTAGAAAGTAAAAACAATAAAATTGTGTAGTTTGTGGTCACAGTAACCTAATGATGTGATGGAGGGTGTAAATTTTTCCCATTTTCAAAAACATGCCTGACAAAAATATGGTGATATGGATTTTTTTTATTTCTTCCCCTTTCACCTCGTGCCCGCTTGACGATGAATTTTGTGACACCGTGTATATATCTATTTACTTAGGCTGTTCAATAAGTAATAACACTAATTTTATTGCCGCGAAACCACTCATTGGAGTGTTAATTTCTGAGTCATAAAAAAAATTTGTTGTCTATATTAAAAAAATCTACCGATAGATATGTGTACACTTATGTGTTCCTGAATATCACGTGATTGAACTGAAGCTTATTTGAGGGCGTCTACGAGACGCGGCCAGCTGTCGAAATGGAAGCGTCGTCGGAACAATGTTATGCGGTTAAATTTTGTGTTTGTCTGCAAAAATCAGCATCGGAGACCTTTGATATGATACGTGAAGCTTTTAACGATGAAGAAATGTCGAGGGCAAGTATTTTTCGCTGGCATAAAGCTTTTAAGGAAGGCAGGTAAAATGCGGCAGATATTGAACGTGAGGGACGACCTTCACCGTCCATCACAGAGACAATGATTAACACAGCTGCGATCATCATCAAGGAGGATCGCAGAATTACAGTACGTCAGCTGCATGCTCTCTTGAATATTTCTGAAGGAAGTGTTCACTCAATCATGGCAGAGCATTTGCAATTGAAACGTGTTTGCGCGTTATGGATTCCGAAACTGTTGACACCTAAGCAAATGCAGCATGGAATGAATGTGTGCACAGAATGGAAAGAAAGACTGGTGCAAGAAGGTGACAATTTCTTCAAATGCATCATCACAGCAGACGAAGCTTGTTTGTATCAATATGACCCAACCATGAAACAACAAAGCAGTGAATGGAAGCATCCATCTTCACATACAGGTACTCCTTAGAAAGCAAAAACTGTGAAATCAGTTGGTAAAGTTATAACTATAATTTTTGTTTGAGTATGAAGGAATTGTGTATCAATACTCTGTCGAACCCGGTACTACCGTAAACAGCTCGTACTTCGCGAATGTCCTACAAACAATAGTAAAGCACGTTAAAAGGAAACGCTTATTGCTCAGAAGTGGCTTTCTATTGCACCATGACAATGCCCGATCACATATTGTTCTTTGAGCACTGGATGTTTTGCAGCAGAACAACGCAGAGATTTTACCATATCCTCCACACAGACTTGATCTCACTCCATGTGATTTCTGGCAGTTTCCTCAACTTAAGAAACCATTACGAGGCAAACATTTTACAAGCAACAAAGCATATGTAAGCTCTCACAAAACGGACTTTTACATTTTTAAGAAGTGGACGGAACATTGGGATAAATGCTTTACGTGCCACGGAAGTTATTTTGAAAAAGACTATGTATAAATGATAACAATTAAAGGTATTCTTGTTTTTTTAAAAAATGATTTTAGTCTTATTTCTTATTGTATGTAAAGGAGAGAAGCGATTCACATACACACTCATCACGAAATCTCGGGATTTATTAGGCCTACTGACTTGAAATTTGAAGACATACTTCTTTTGTTGAGTAGACATCTGCTATGAACGGGTTTTGCGAAAATCGATTCCAAGGGGAATTGGGGGGCGGGTATTGACGAAAATTTTCGTTTCAGAACTATTAGATCCCAACGGACTTGAAATTTAGTAGTCGTATATTTTTGGATGAGCAGAGATCCAGGAATAACGGGTTTTGCGGAAATTGATCCACAAGGGTAAAGGGGAAGTTATGGAAGCGTTATAGATTAAAATTATTTATTTTTTTGCTGAAAAACTGTCTCCAAGTTCTTTGCCCAAAGTTTTTGTTAATGATATATTTCTTGTGTCTTTGTGTAACCTAATCTAATTAACCGGGTGCAGTCGCACCGGGCCCAGAGTCACCCCAGGCTCACGAAATCATTAATTCTGGAAAAGACTGTTTATTTGTTACCAATGACCTCTTGACAGTATCCCCCTGTATCCCTTAATGGGAGCTAAAATGTATTTTCACATATCTCCCTGTTTTTTGGGAGTGGCAAACGTTTTTTACAATCTTAAGATACTCGTTTTGAATGAGTTCCCCGCGCGACCACTTTTGTTCCAAAATATTTTCTATGAACTTGCTACATTTCGCCCTTGTGGATAACTTAGTGGTTTTGATTGCTGTGTTGTACGACATATTATGGTTTATAAATGTAAATGAGCAGAATATAAAAAAAGAGATGGGCATTTGTGTGATATCTATTGAAGGAAGTTGAAACTGATCAAGCAAGGGAAGAACTTGCTGAAATAATGCATGTTGAGCATGATAGCAAAAATAAATGTGAGAAAAGCGATGAACATGAAACGTTTGAGTTGAAAGGAAAGTTTTCAAATGCTAACTAAAGAACTCCACCAAGAAAAATATGCAGCCGTAAGTGTACACAAGACATACTTCGCCCTGTCAAAAAGACGCAAACAAGAAAAAGTTCAACACGCTAATTGTTGATCATCAAAGGACAATAAAACTACAATAACTTGAACAAAATATGACTTGCCTGCAAATATAACATTCCTGTAATATTAGCGAACATTGCCTGTGATTTGTGTCCTTTGTTAAATGCGCACACATTTGAAACTTTTTCTTGGTTCTTGATATTTTTTCTCAAATTATCATAGAAAAAAAATGAATAGTTCTTAAAAGTAAGTAAGCATACTTTCTTAGTTAAACCATTCACTGAAATAATGAATTTTATTGTGTACAATAAAAATAATAATTAGAGAAGGATTGGGGTGAATCAGTCACCCCGGGCGAACATTAACGTTCGTATCGAGTGCGCGCCTTCTCCCGGGTTAATAAATTATTGTTTCACTATAGGAGACTTCATTCAACTCAACCTAGATGCGGTTGATTCGAGGGTGGGTTTAATCTTAAAAACCAAAACTCTACAATTGGTGCCCATCCACAGTAATATCATTTCATACACTTATTCTCACTAGCTCTTTGTGCTCTCAATCTTTTATTTCATTGAATACATACAAATGTTTTGTAAATGAATCTTATCCTGAAAAAACGAGAATTTCAGCTGAAATTCGTTTATCGAAGTCCTCACAGAAGGATTGTTTACTCAGGTATGAATTTTGCATTACGTTTTTGTATTGACGAACAGAAAAATTGCAGGTTGTATGTATAAAATAATAATTCTTTTTTGTTTTAAAAAAGGGATTAATTTTCTGCGATATAATAGAGAATTAATCGATTTCATAAAAATACTCAACATTGTTATATGAATCTGTGTTAATTTACATTTTATATTCACAATAATACCCCGAACTTACGCGATAGGTGCAGGGAGGTATTAAAACATTTTGAAGCCCTGGGCTCAGAGACATCTTAAGATTTTTTGAGGCCCTGGGCCGCTGTTTAAGTGTAGGCCCTACCTATGATCTTTAAAGTAAACAGTATACAGCATGCATTGTCACACAAATACTCATACAAACGTTAATTTGAAACAATTAAATGTATATTTTCTCACAAACCAGCTCGACCGAAACAACCTTGCGACTAAATGATTTGGCTGACGTTTATGGTATTAGGCCAGTGATACTCAATCTGCGGCCCAGCAGGCTTTTCTGAGTGGCCCGTTGCATTAAGAAATTCAATCGTGAATGAATTAAAATTTTATCAATCCAGAAATCAAATTTATAAATTTTACTATCGATGTCGTACTGCTACGAATTGTGAGAAGTTTTTTTTTTTTTTTTTTTTTTTTTTTTTTTGTAACTGGGACGGTTAGTGATAACAGGTAACAGTAGAGTTGCGACCCTTTTAAGGGTGAAACTAATTCTTAATCAACCCTCATATCTTCGAAAAGAAAAATATCCAAAGAAAATAGGTTGTTTCAAAACGATTGAAAATTAGACTATTTCATAGTTAAAAAACAAACAGGAATTAACAACTTTTTTTTTTTTTTTTTAAATATTAAAATAACATACACTGGTGTCCAAAAGTTAAGCATAATTGCTAATTATGTGAATAAAGAAGGAACTGTAAATCTGAATGGCGGGAAACGTGATATGCGAGTGTAAAATGGTTATAAAATAAGGAAGCAAATCAAAAGAATGATAATTAATTTTATTATCCCCCAAAGTAGCAGTTTAAAGGAAACTGATCATAGCAAGGATTCACACTTTAAAGAAAAAATGAAAGAAAATATTAAATAAAATACTGATGCTGCAGTTTAATAAGGCGTTTGGTCACCTCTGACAGCCAGGCACGCTGCACAGCGATTTACCATACTTGCTATGAGATGATGAATGAGTTGTGGGCTCAAACGTTTCCAAGCTTCTTGGAGAGCTCTCTTCAGTTCCGTAACGAAGCTTGGTGGGTGGGAAAGGGCTTCAATTTTTCTCTCGAGCATATCCCATACATGCTCGATAGGGTTTAAATCAGGGGAGTTCGCAGGCCACGACATGCGCTGGATGTTTTCCGTTTCAAGGAAGTCATCAATTAGCACCGCTCGGTGACATGGTGCATTATCATCCATGAATATGAAGTCAGGACCGACAGCACCTCGAAACAAGGGAACATAAGGCTCAAGAACTTCGTCTCTGTATCTTTGAGCAGTCACAGATCCCGTGTCAAAGAAATGGAGGTCTGTGCGGCCGTCCATCATGAAGCCTGCCCTTACAATTACTCCCCTTGATGGAAAATTATCTCTTTCCGTTATGTTTTTTGGTTCAAAACGTGTTTCACGTTCTCTCCATATCGTTACCCCCCGAGAATCACTACTCAAACTAAACCGGGACTTGTCACTGAACATCACATTGGCCCACTCTCCCACACTCCAATGTTGATGTTTCAAACGAGCGCGTTTATGCGCAGACGTAAGGGGAATGCAAACTGCTGGTCTTCTGGCATACAGGCCAGTAGTGGCGTAACGGAAAACATTTAGCCCCCTGCAAAGTCAGGTTTTGGGCCCACACGTTGAATTTTACAAAGGGAGCACCCCCACATTGAATTTTACAAAGGGAGCACCCCCACATTGAATTTTACAGAGCACTTGCATCAGTCAGGCTTTGGGCCCCTTAGAACCTTGGCCCCCCGCGATGCGGGAGTGTACGTTACGCCACTGCAAGCCAGCATGATTGAGTCTCCTGTAAACAGTTTGTCTCGAAATTTGTATTCCTGTGGCGACTGTGAGCGCCGAACCCAGTGCTCTGGCAGTACTGCCCCTCTGACGTCGCGCACTTATTACCAGATATCGGTCTTGGCGAGGGGTTGTGACTCTTGGTCGACCTGATACTGGTTGGCGGGTAACATCTCCCGTTCTTTGAAACCTCTGCCAGTCTTGAGATCACAGACTGGTCCACATTCAGAATTCGGGACACTTCGGTTTGTGATCGTGAGGATTCCAACATTCCAACGATTCTTCCTTTCGTAAACACGTTCAATTGGCGTCTTTGTGTCATGATTCACCTTGTTTGATGGTTAACAACGTTCCTTCGCACATAAGGTGCACGAAACTTGTCTGAACTGCCTATGTTGCGTGAATCGGTTTCTCCGCAATCCGACATACGCCGGTGTTTCGCGCAGGACGTATTCGACTGAAAGGTTTTGCATAGACCCAATGTTTTTTCTCCACCCGATTAATATCCGCAAGAAATTTGAAATAATTTTACGAATATTTACTCCATGTTTTTCGCATTTTACGATTTATGCTTAACTTTTGGACACCAGTGTATTTAAAAACATAGTTTTGCTCGTCACTTTACCACTGAACACAAATCTTTCAAAAGCTCTTTTCCTTCAGGATTTCTTTCAAAAGGCGATAAATCAGCTTTCTTAAAAAAAAAAATCTGTGCAACAGTAGCAAAGTATTTTGTCTGTGGTAATGTCACCAAATGCAAAGGTAATAACAAAGTCATCCTATGAAAATTATTATAGTATTGATAAACATCTGAAATTGTTTACTAATACAGAAATTATGAATGGGGATTTCTGAAATGCTTCCGTATACTGTAAATTCAGTAACAAAAATCAAATGATTTCAGAAATAAAACAAATATAGCTGTCATATTTTACCTGTTCAAGACATATTGAAGATCTTGCAAAGTATATTTGTGATAACCTAATTGAAAACTTAAAATCTGCAAGTTTTTGTTTGTCTCTTGATTCCAGTGCAGATATTTAAGCAACATCCCAAAGCTCGGTTTTTGTTAAATTTGATACTGAGCAAAACTCAATTAATGAAAATTTTTCGAAATTTTATTGAAGAGCCAAACTAGAGACGTAGGTTATGTTGAAGTTATTTTCGCTTACCTAGAGTGGAACAATACAGATGTAAAAAAAAATCAGTGTGTGTACTGCAGCTCACAACCAATTCTAGCCTACTTTTTGAGACAAACTGTCCTCGGACATTATTGTCAAATGCATAATTTCAGTAGAGTTTTGAGTTTGCCTGCTATGCATATATCAAGTGTAGCATCTAATACTAAATGATGATATCTATACAGATACAATTTTTTCAATAAAATGCTGTAACTAACGTGATTTCATAGAAGTATGTGATTCTGGGGTTTCGTTTTTGGCTACTGCTCTTTTGTACACACCAGGATGAGTCCCCCTCCATGCATAGATTTTTTGAAGGTTGCTGAACAATGCATTAAACTGGCATAAATAACAATTTTCATTTTTTTGGTACTTATACATTGTCTTTTATGGCCTTTCTGTAAACGTTTTGTAATAGTTTTATAACTCAAAGCTCCCCTGCTTATGTTTACAATATGTGATACCTCGCACTGTCGGCTACCCCTGTCCCACACACACACAATTCAGATAGTATTTTAACAATAATTCTCTCAAAGTTAAGAATATCAATAAGCATACCTAATCCTGTCCTTGCTTTTGAAAAGTATCGAAATATGACAGATCAATAATGTGTTTATTTTTTAGAAAATCATCGACTTTTATGTGAACTACACTAATTGCTTGACATGACACGTTCCAAGTATGTTTCTTTACATTGTTTTTTATCAATAGAATATGTTGTACTGGGAAAAAATATTTTTTATCGTTTGTTAGCATGTTTAGTGAAAAAAGAAAGTTATCAAAAAGAATTACGGCCCTTGCTTATGGATAAGAAGGATCTAACCATTCATATCGTGAGAGCTTTTTGCTTCCTCTTGAAAACTTGAATAAGCATTTACATGACCGTCAGGCAAGACTTGTATGAAATATCACTCTTTTACATGGAATAGTAGCGTTCGCAACAAAGAGTGAAAATTTTTTTACTATAACTTTCCACAATAATTCAAAAAACAAACCTCGTGTGTTAAATCGTAATATGCTTTGAGGTGTAAAGAGAACTGAGTATCCGATGAATGACATTGCTACAAGATCTCAGTATTGCAGTTCTTTTCATCAAAAGTTGGAAGAGATTTAGATGATTTCTTACTTCAGATAGAATCTTTTTCCTTTTAGTATGATTTTTAGTTTTTCTATATTTCGCTGTTATAAAATCCGTACTTATTACTTTTATCTACCATTAAAAACTGAAATAATCCTTCGTTCTGAAGAAAAATATTTGTTTTAGTAAAATAAATAAATAGTAATAATAAAAAAAAACCCAGTAAACTCTCGATACAAAAATGCGCACGCAAGTCTGGATGAATTTTAAAAAAAAAATACTGATTTCTGTCACGAATTTGGTAAAAACCTCTTTGCTGCTATCCTGCACTTGATAAATTAATATTTGAAATAAAGATAAGCGAGACCTTGTCTAAAGAAAAATCAAGTTATCTAAGTATTTGGTAGCTTAGTTTGTGTAACAGTAGAATGCAAACAAGGGCTTGATTACAGATGAAAAGAAATCGAAACTACACCCCATAAGTCGGTAAAAAATGAATAAAACCCATTTTATTTGTAAGTGTTTGACAGAGAGGTTAATGTAGTATTAAAATAACTGTCAAAAACGAGAGTTTTAATATTTTGATCAATTTGCCATATTTTAAATGTCTTTAGTCTTATAACGTCCTCCCTCCGTCCATTAAACTTCATGTTGCGGCCCGCGTGAAATAGCTATTACATGTATGTGGCTCGGCTGGAAAAAAGGTTGAGTATTCCTGTATTAGGCCTAGGCATGGACAACCGTCACGCCACTGTTGCCGGTTGACATTCTGTTTTTAAGAGAATATGTTCCGGAATAATATTCGAATAGTAAAATTATTCAGATCATGATCTTATGAGTCAGAAAGAAACGAGCCCCCCCAAATGTGAGGCCCTGGGCCCCATGCCTTAAACCCTGTTTATGGTATCTAAGCCTGTTCTTAGTGATGCAAGAACTTTGGACTAAGTTCACAACGTCTGGTCAGATTACAAAACCAAATCTTTTTTGAAGTAAAGTTTCTAAGCACTTGTGTCATCTTTACCTAGTCGCTAACAATGTTGATACTCTGTCAGGTGAAGCGATACTTTTCAACTGGCCGCGGTAGCTGAATAGTCATTGTCGTTAACTCGTGGCCGTCGTTGTCTAGATGAAGAAAAAAAAAAGGTTCGAATTCTAGTGCCACTGAAGACCCGCTGTGTAAAGCGCCCGATACACGCTCAATCTCTAGAGGTTCAAAGTCAAAATCAATGGCACAGGGTGGAAGTTTAAAGAGGTGCAGCTCAAGTGTAGTTCTCGTTACTTGACTGCGACTCTCTTTCGACTATAGCCCTCGTGTTGTTTCACAGTGCAACGTATATTAAAAGTAAATCAAGCAGAATGTGAGTGCATTCCTCTGGCGAGGAAGGTGTATCACTTGGTCTGGCAAAGAGAACAGCACATGGTAAATGTACATTGACCCAACAACATTTTTGGAGGTAACCAACCAGTCGTCTCGTGTATAGAAATTCGGTTTTCCAGAAGCATGTTAATTTCCACGAACTTAAATTTGGTGAATAGGTTATTTAAAATACTCATCTTAAAACTTTCCAGTATTCCTCCATGTAGTGGGTGTAGGGCAGTGGCATAACGGAGAATATTTGACGCTCCCCCTGCAAAATCACGTTTGAAGCCCCAAGTCGGATCTTACAAAGGGTACGTACTTGGCGTCAGTCAGACTTTGCCCCCCACTGGATGCACGTTACGGCACTGGTGTAGGGTAGTTACCGGGTTTTCTGGATGTGTAAAAGATTGCGGAGTTCTTAGAATAAAATTGAATCAAAATTCACTCCTTGGTTTGAATGCAAAATGAGATGAGATTTATATTGTTATTCCTGTCCAGAACGCGGCAATCGTTTAAACTTTTTAATCCGATATTGGTTTCGCTTTTGGCCAGTTTGTAAAATAATCCACAATAATGAGTATTTGTCTATTGCCTTTCTCAGACACGGATAAGAGTCCTAAGATATACAGAGCAATTCCCTCAAAAGAGAAGTTCCTGTATCATAACATTGAAGTTTTTTCCTAGTTCTCATTTTAGGTTCTTTTCGGACACCACATAGCCAGACATTTCGTGTACAAATTCTCTACATCAGTGCGTACTTGATATATATATATATTCCCCAATAAAAATTCACTCGTACCTTTGATAAAGCTTTGGTGATACCGAAATGTCCTTCACACTAGGGCTATCATACATTTCTTTGAGGATATCTGGATTCTTACTTTTCGGAAGGATCAATTATCATGCATGATGTTAATGGTATGACTTAACAAATTTTTATAGCCTTTTCCGGTGGAGATTGATTGATTGAATATTAACGTCGCACTGTTCAGCTACACAAAGGCTTTGGGCGACGGACCACGTAATTTTGAACCATGGTCAAGTGACGTGGACGACACCTGAGCTGGCACCCCCTCTCCTAACTACCACACCACACCAACGGGAGGACGTTTCAGCTCTCGACAGATTTAACGTGCATCGCTGCCCTACACGGCGGGTCTTTAGTGGTACTGGGCTCGAACGCGTGACCAGGCAAGCCACGATCCGATACCTATACCACTCGGCTACTTTTCCGGTGGAGAAGGCTACCTTTCTACATTTCCCCGGTAAATATCCCCTGTTGGCAATAACAAATCAAGAATAGAAAACTATTTACTTCCTCTTAAAGCTTTGAAAGTGCCATCAGCTATTGCTTTCTTCGTGACATTATTTAGTTTTCTACAACGCAAAATCGCATTGAGCAATCTTTCTTAACCAACATTACTGGAAACGACAAACAGTGGCGCACACAAGGGGGGAGGGAGGGGCCGGACCCCCCCAAAGCCCTTGATTTTTTTGATTGATTATAATCCTAAGTATATAGTACGTAAAATTTAATTAAGTATTTGTTATTAATGATTAATTTTATTAATTAATGCTAATTATTTATTCAACAATAAGTTTTTTACTGTGTTTTGTTCCCGAAAATTGACAAAATCAAAAGGAACATGATACAAGAATGGTGAACTTTCGGCCCCCCCCTGAAAAATTAATGTGTGCGCTACTGACGACAAAGATCCCGTTTTCGAGAACAAATTCGTTGAGGTTTCTTAATTTTATACAGTTGTTGGTTATTTAATCCGGGAATGTTCTTTAAAATGCTGATCACGAGCTCCATTTCCTCACTAATTTGTGGGCGGATAATGTTGCAGACAGGAAAGTAGAATGTTTTCGGTTCTCTTCTCTATGAATCTGCATTTTCCTCTTAATAAAATCTCGAATGGAAACGATCTTTTCGAGATCAACTAGAGAAGCACCGATAAAGATAAATCATTGGGAGACAAAGACAGGATAATCAGATATTTTTGCATATCTATAGTTAGCTGGAGATGCAACGAACCCTCGAATTAAACATTCTGAATTGAATTAAATAATCACTGTTACAGTCACTTGTATAGTACAGGTTTAAGTCTCCAATATTTCTCTTCCAGAAAGTGGGAAATTTCTTCTCTTCTGAAATTAAGTTTATTTTCCTGAAGATCTTTTGTAAATCCATGATATTTCAAGAAATCCAAGGTACATGGGATAGTTATGTTTACTACTTATGCCTGATGCTGAAAACACTGGATCCACATTTAAAGATTGTGCTTAGTTGATCTTTTTCATTTTTTCCAAGGTAAGGAAATGTGTTCAAAATACACTTACTTTCTAAATAAATCTGCAGCTATCCAAAAAATAAATAAAATTCCTATATTTAAAGGGTTTTAATACTGTAAATTGCATAAAGGGACAATAAATCTAGTCTTACTAGGAAATACCTCTTCATCAACTGCTATGTTCTGGAATAGATTGTAACATCTCATGCAGTTTTTACTGAAATGACTCCATACTCCTGAAACCATTATGAAGAAATTTCTTGCTGTCTCAAATTAATCTTGCTTACAAATTAATCTCAAAAGTTTTGATATTTCACAAAATTTGTTTCTGAACATGGTTTTTGTACAAAAATTTATACACCATGTTGTAGACCATAATGAATAAAGTGTGTACAAAATCGAAATCTAAGTAAAAAGTTTCTCTTTTTAAAGCGACCAGGCATTATTTTCTGATGCTGGATGAACCTGTGTTTGTGTATTTATTACATGCTCTCCATTGTTTTGTCTATAAAATTAACCAATGATTCAACAGACTGTCATTTACATTTTTTTAAACATAACTAGTTAGATCACTAATTTTTTGCAAAATATTTTAGGTTGCTATCCCCTTTTAGGTATAATATCTTTCACTGTGAGTCATCATGGAAAAAAATCCTTCTTATTTTTACCAATCATTAATTTCAATACCTTCATCATCAAATTCCTCATGCATGTCGGATAATTCACCACCTCATGATTCATTACTAGACAATTCACTTAGAAGCAAAGTTATTTTTTTTTTAAAGTAAGACTTCTCTTCTGAATCATTAAAAATTTTATTCATAGAAAGTCACACGAATGAAATAAAACCTCACAAAAAATTTAAGTAATCTTTTTTTAGGAGAAATGATATTTCAGCAACAGGCGTTGGTGGAGCTGAAACAGAAAACATGACCAGATGTCAATGAATGACTTTCCTATACATTCATACAGAGTTAAAAGATTAATGCTTTCTTCCAGGTTCTATTCAAACAAAAGAAACTCCGAATCATAGGAAATTCAAAGTTTATTTAAAATTCTGTTACTTTTAATTCATTATGAATTAAACAAAGAAACATACCTGGTCTGAGGCAGGAGAGGAGCAGAGGAAAGCCTGCAAAATTTTGCCTACATCACTATTTCAAATATCGGTTTCTGCTGCTGTGATTCCTTTGTGCGCCGTCTTTTAAACTCTTTCATGTCACACCAAAGACTCTCCGCAAAACTCTTTTTTTTGTGAGGCACATTCACATTTTAATTGGATGAGAGCAACCACACAATAATACAGAGCAAGACTTTAAGGGTCATTTGACTCCTTGTTATTCCCCAAATCCCCCTTCTCTGAGGAATTTAACCATTTCCTGTCAACAAGGGTTTAAATAGAAATTATGAAGTGTAAGGGACCATATACAGCACAAAGCAATGCCCCTTCAATATATATTCTTCAATGTACTCAAAATACAAAAGAACAATGGCACAGAAGAGCAAAATTTGAAATAGGAGAATCATGATTTTTGCTGCTATGTCCCATTGATGTCAGACAAGTGTAAAAGGTAAATCTATCCATTAATTATGTTTAAATACAAAGCTGACTCCTCAAAACTTGCTACAGAAAACGTCTTGAATCAGTTTACTTACGAGAAGGGAGGGATTTTGGAAAAAATGATGAAAAAGTTATGATCAAAGAGTTTCAATAAAAATGCATCATCCTAGAATTGAAAAAAATATCAAAACAGATTTTCTATAAAAATTTACCAAATCTTTTCCCAAATGACATTTTAATTAAAATGTACTGATTTAAGTATTAATTTATTTAAAATAAAATATCATTATTGTTTACTATTCCTTTACGAGGCATTTTTAAAATGAAAGGTGTTGTTTCATTCTTTCAAATCAAAGCATATGCAAATTCTCAATTTTACACATCTTACTTTATATTGGAATTAAGTTTGTACAAATCTAAAACATTTTTTATATATTTGAATACATAAATTTTTTTTAGCCGAAGACTTTTATTTAAATTTCTGCAAACAATACACATAGATATCTCCTAAAGGAAACCTAATAACAAAATTTTGCTTATTTTTTCAATGTGTGACGAATTTTTACGGCACCTTTCCACTAATACTCTTAGGCGTCTTTGGGGATTGTAAATTCGTGTATATTTCCAATCAGCTCTAAAAGAAGAAAATGGGATATGCAAAGCAGGTAAGGTTATTTAAGGAGAGCATTGTAAGTTAGTGGAGAAGAAGGCGATTGAGCCAGCAGCAGTAATGATGAGGTTTGGAAGATTCAATTGGATTATAATATTGGAGTATTACTGTTATTATTCAGCAAGGTAGCCTTAAAAGGATTAATCTACCTGGAGAGATTCTAACTTAGTACCGCTTACCACAAGCATTAATATAATCAAGTTAGTTGAATCTTAGTGAATGATAATAATTCAAGTTGCGTGTATTTCTCGGACCTCCTATTCTGGTAAACCCTTTCGATATTGAGCTTATTAATTGATTAATTTCATATTTCGTAATTTAACTTAATAGTAAAGGTCCCTTCCCTTTTTGACGTAGACATATAGTTAAATATTTGTAATTAGAAGGTTGATATTTAAACTAAGTGAATAAATATAATTTGTTATTATACAAATGGCGTGTGGTCATTCTTTGCCTCAAGTTAATCTTAGTGTCCAGGGTGGAGAGAGAACCCAGGGAGTTCTCACAAATGTAATGGAATAAATCTAATGAAATATCCCCCCACACACAAATGTTAAAAGAATTAATATAACTCAACAATTAACTAGGGTATCAGATATTATGTAATTAACTTCACTATTGATCAATCTTTTTTTCGGAAATTGTATTTAAAGACCTTAATTGCAGTAGGCATCTTCATACCAAAAGATAAGTCACTTTTTTTAAGAAGAGTTTTGAGTAGTTTAGTTTATTACATAACATTATTAATTATGTTTTACATTAAAAGCAAATAGAAATGAAGTAATAAAATTTTTAATAAAAAAAAGAGAAAGTATTTATTAAAATCTTTTTAGCAATGCTATCAACAATTTAATATATAATGGAAAGTAGAAATTATTTTGTTACATAAAACTGAAACAATATAAAAAAATATGAACGATTTAACATACATAATGATTCTATATATAAAAATGTATCTAAACTGATATTAATCAATAAGAGTAGGAACATAATGCTTTTAATTGTAGCTATTTTTGCAAAGTCTGTTCACTTAGATATTGTTACATCAGCTTGCTTCAAACCAACCCAAGTGTTCAATTGCTTTGCCTTTATGCGAGACCAAACCACATGATCAGTAAGAGCAAACATTTGAGCAGCAGCAAGAGCAGCACCATCAGGTGACAATACTGTACTACAACCAAGACCTATAAATAAATTAAAAATCAAAACCAATAAGACATATTCTGCCTTTAATCTGTAAACCAAACTATACCTAAGTATGTCATTCAAATACACAATTAAAATATGAAATTGCAATTATTTCGAATTCAAAAATTAAAAAGAAGAAATAAAAAGGATTGTTAATAAATTTGTACAGAGAATTTTGGATGGTTGAATCTTTAGATTTGATACTAAGTGAATAAAACACACACACACAAGATATTTTTATTTCAAACAGTGTTGTCTATGATTATTAAGTTATAAGATTTTTGAACACTCTTAACAAGCACATTAACATATAATTATTATTATATATTCTTAACATTGCTGACTACATAGGCTGTTTTAATAAACTAAAACCATAAAGCTAATTAAGACTAATTTATTTACTTTTAATAAACTAAAACCATAAAGCTAATTAAGACTAATTTATTTACAACATTAATATTTAAAATACAAATTGATGTTAAAGTTTAAGTGCTAATAGTAAGAATAAAATGTTAGGGGGACAAGTGTGTAAGAATGCATTTAGTCTGAACATTGTCATTGTTTTTTGTAAATATATCTCTGCAATATCCGTTTTGAAGTTTCAGTATGCAATGGTTTTGGCTACCACTTTTCAAAAATGACACAACACAAGATTTCATGTTGAGTATAATTCTGAGTTGAAATAATAACTTCAGCTAGTGGACTCTGGACATCCCAGATGGAAACAGAAATAGCATCTGCAGTCACAAGAGATATGCTCAAGCTTCTGTGAGGCTTTTTGAGTTCAAACTCTGAACAAATCTTGACTTTGCTCGCAAAATTTGTGCTGCAAGTGTCACATGGTCTTTCTACTAAAGATAAGAAGTACGCCAGCCACCCTCTTTGTTTGAATGTGAAGAGCACTGCATACGAGGTTTGGCTGACCATTTGTTTACAGACCTGACATTCTAGACACATACCTTGTTGCACATTTAACCAGTTAACTGTGATTGACAAGTATACTAATCATGCGAAAAAAGTAGTGACCATTGGCTATTTAAATTGCAATTTTTGAGAAAAACAAATAAATAAAAAGCGAGAAAAAATTTAAGATGAATTCACACGTTCCCATAAGCCCCGGCTGAAACAGCTTATAAGTTCGCATAATGAATTTATTTATTTGGAATGATAATGTTTTTTAAATGTTTGCCTAAAAGGCGCAAAAGAAAAATTATTTATAATAGGGTTCCTTCAGGTTTGGTCAGCCATGGGACACAAATGTGTGATAACATCCAGGCACTAAGCCCATTGATAGATGCAGGCCTGAAGTTACCTAGTTATCGAGTGGTGTAATTGCCAATTGTTTGATGATTAGAGTAATGGTCCAATGCCATGCAGCCTAAAGAACAGTTATTTTATTGGGTTGGGGAAGGCAAGGATGCTTTCTGGTAAGAGGACTGTGATCAACCCTACAACATCTAAACCAGACCTTCCTTAATGTCAACACAAGTAAAAAATATTTTGTCAGTAAAGAAGGAAGTAAATCAGTGTATATTTAGATCCCTCAGTCCGAGAATTTCGATGGTCACTAAAATTCATAGATATCCATAAAAACTCCCCTACAAATACAATATATATTTATGTTAATCAAAGAAGTAAGTAAACTAGTGGCCCAACAGCCCATAGAGAGCCAAGGCCTATTGTGCCCATCTCAGTGTTCATGATCCTGGGCACTGAGGTGCATGAGCAGTTGCTCTGGTCAGGTGGTCAATTTGACACAAAACCCCCAGTGTTCAGTTCCCAAGCAAATTTGGTACTTATATTTATCGACCCTCTGAAGGGATGAAAGGTGGAGTCAATCTTGCCCAGTAAGGGGTTTGAACCCTGGAACTGTGGCATGGAAGTGGGACACACAAACATTCAGCCACTGGGCTTCAAATAAATAAGTATTAGTAATAATATTCGCTATAGTATAAAATAAACCCATCTTTTTGAGCCAATATTTTAACAGCAACACTTACTCTGTGATTGACGAGTATACTCATCAATATTCCATTTCCGCAACACACACACACACATAGTTAAAGCTCTCAAACAAGGGTGCCACAGTTAATAGGTTAACAACCAAGCTGAATAGGTCAGTTATTCGATCTTTTATTTGTGTCACTATTAGCAACAATTCACTGCAGAGGACACTGCTACACATATCTCTCCTAGAGAAGAAAGTCTTTTTGCTATTGAAAGATTTTCTGAATATTTAGAGGAAATTTTTTCACAACCAGTTAGATCTTAACTAACATACATTCCCTATTATATTAAGTATCAAATTGAAACTTCTTCCATCATTCCCCAGCATCTTTGATAGTCTTTAATTTAGATGGATAAAATTATTTGATACACACAGTAGCCATTTATATGATTCAGGAATTACCCGTACTTAGTTGCATGCCATGAGCTAGACTGTACTCCCTTCTTGTGCTTGTTTTCAGTCATCCTCAAGGATGAAAACTGTGGGTAACTTGGCTGATATTTGGTAGCAAAGTGACTTGATCTAATTATTTTTGTTTCTGGAGACTTGAGCTTTAATGATACTTTTAACAATCAAGTTAAAAATTTACCCCCCTCCACACCAGGTCAGAAATTATGTGTTTTAATTACTACCATTGCTGTTACAATTCACACAAGAGGTCATCACAATGCTAACCCCTAATCTGATGAGGAAAAGTTATGCAATATGCGAAAAGTGCTACCATAATTCCACAGGCAAGCATAGTTAAGCAGTGTATTGAGAGGAAAAAAGGGCATAAATAAGTGAATCCTCACAAAAACTGAGAGAAAACATTTAGAATAAATCTTAGAAGACAAATAAAAAAACTTACAAGTTGCATTGTTTTTTCATTACAAGAAATATTTGTATTAAAAAAATAATTTAATAAACATCATCACAATTCTTGCAATACTCTAGAATAAAGGTTAATAATTTTCTGAAGATCTTTTGTGCATTTACATACATTCTAGAAAATTCAGTTACTATTTTGAAGATGTAAAATCTTTAAAAATAAAACATATTTCTAAGTGGCTGAAAGATCAAACAATTATAACAACAAAATATTATAATGATCAAATTCCAAAAGTTAAAAAAAATCTCTTTTTTACCTGATGGCATTCTCAATGAGGACCAGATATCTTCACGTCCCCAATCAGCAGTAATAGGAGGACAATTAATAACAGGGCATGCTGAAACTCCTGATGTAACAGGACCCAGCCCATTACTTCTACCAGCAACTGCTATGAAAACAGTAGGTTGGGTATGGCCTGGGAAAATATATATTTCATGATTATTAATTACTGCATATAATTAACAATATTGTTTTATAAAACTTTATGGATAAGTTAATTGTATCAGTAGCATATATCAATAAGCCAAACATTTTTTTTTTATAAATACGCAAAAACTGATATTGCATATTCCTAAAGCTTAATTCAATACATACACCCCTCAAAAGTAATTTAACAAAATTTATGAATTCATGATTTATGGTACAAAAACAGAATTTTCACGAACTAATACTTAAAAAGCTGAGCATATTCATGTCATCCTTAACTGATTTTTTGACAACAAATTTGTTCTTCAAAAATACAGTCGGACCTCTATATAATGAAGTCGCTAAATCTGGAAAAAAAATTCGTTATATTGAAAATTTGCTATACAGAGGTTCATCTTTAAATTTTCTTTATAAACCACAAAAAATATTTTTTCTTAAACACTATGCATTAAAAAAGTAGTTACTTACACCTTTTTGCAAATTAATACATATTTTATAAATCTTACCAATAAAAAAAAAAACTTTTGTTGATACCTTTATCCACTTCCTAAAGAATTTAATTTTTTTCTTGGATGCTCAAGCACTTTTGTTTTGACATTTTCGAGCTTCTAGAAACGAAGTTACCAGTGCAGCTGACCAACACTGCAAATGAATGGAGACTAGTTAAAGAACACGAGACAACTCCACTGAGAATGAAAAGTGATATCGAAGATGTGTCCAGTGACTGGATAATGGGGGTTAAAGGTTGCACTGCTTGGATGAAATGCTCAGAATTCTATTGCTCTCGGTGAGTTAGGCACTGAATAAAACAGTTCAAGATTTATGACCACCATAAAATGTGTTAAAAGAGAAAATTTTAAAATGCAGAGAAATACTTTTAAAATAGGGAGAAAAAAATTGAATCACAAGAAAAAAAGTTTGTTACATAGAAAATGCACTTCGCTATTGGGAGGTTATTTTACGAAAAAAATCATGAAATGTTCTTGGTTCCAGGAAAAAGTTTGCTACATAGGAAAATTCACAATATGGAGGTTCGACTATATATAACAAAAGTGAAAACATTTTTTTTTAAAATTCTTATTGGATTAAATAAAAAATTCAAAGCAGTTTTAATAATTAACTGAATATCTTACATAGCTTTCCTTCTTTATTAATATTTCATATTCGTATTATGACACAATAAAATAGGTAAGGTTAGGTATAACATTCCAGCCTACATTATATATATATATAATAATTAAATTTTAATAATTAGAGAAGTATGAACAAGACCTAAAATACAAATAAGACCTTTGCCAAAAAAGTATATACCATCCATTATCAACAACTAATCAGAATAGAATAAATATGGTTATACGATAAATTATTAGGAAAATATTAAAAATTATTCTACTCAATAAATAACTTTACACTAATTTTAGGAAGCTAAATTTAAAATTCTGTTTTAACTTCCATCTGCATTAGGGATGGCAATTCTTTCCGAAAAAGATAGATTTTTAAATCGATTCAAATCGTAACCTGATGAAGCCATTCACAAAAAAATCGAGGTCTAAAAGATCGATTTCCCCCCCCTCAAGTCTGCATTTACAATGTAAACATAAATCGATTTTATGAAAACAAAATACCATAATAAACAATCTCTTATCAGTAAAATCAGCAAATTTTTTAGTTCAGGGTATTCGACAATTACAATATCAAAGAGTATGAGGTATAAATGAAGGCATTTATTTTCTAAATGTATTTGTTACATTAAAAAGTTAAGAAAATAGATAATATAGCTTATAGTTCCCAATGCTTAATACTAAGCCTTTTAAAAACAACAGTCTGTCAAGTCTACTGGGATCCAAGCGGGTTCCGCTCATCACTTGCGATGTTGCCGGCAATCGAAAAAAGGCGCTCAGATGATCCAAAAGGAACAGATGATCCAACAATACTCATATACATCATGGCTATTGAGTGAACGTAATAATAAATACAGTTTTTTTTTGTTCTTTCCAGTAAATTAACCCTTTAACCACCAACACCATAATATTACGAGTTTTAAAGATAGTAATTGTAAATAATAACTAATTGTAAATAATGTTATAGTTTTTACCAAAACAGAAAAAATCGAATTTCGATTTTCTAGGATGAAATATTGATTCACTAAATCGATTAAGTGCTACACATCAATTTAAAAAATAAATTCTTTTGGCCCGATAAATTGATTCATCGATCTCAGACGTCATCCCTAATCTGCATTTATATTTTAGTAGGAAATTAGATCTTTTGCAGATGTTCATAAGAAATTTTTTTCATAAGATCATTGATTAAAGGGGCTTAATTTAAGTTTACCAAGTATTAATTTTTTAGCATTAAAAAGTGAAATTTTCAAAAAGCAGTAAAGGTGAACAATCAACATCTCAATCTGTATTAATTTTCTAAAACGACATCAAATATAAAAAAAAATTATCAGCTTAATTTTATACAATATATATACATATGTGTGTGAGTTTTTCAAACTATTAAAAATATTACCTTCATACTCGGCAATAATATTCATTGTTGCATCTGGACCTTTGTGTGCAGAGGTCACTCTCATGATGGCTGGTACGCCCAACTTTTCGCATGCAGTTTTGATTTTAACAGCATGATCTTTGTCAGATGCAGATCCCATTAATATAACAACTTGACCGGAAGATTTAGGTAAAAATTTCTGTTGCAGATAAAGGGGGAAATAATGAGACAAGGAATATGAAATAAGTTTTACACACTAATTATTCATTAAATTTTGCCTACTTTAACAGTACAAAACAGTATTTATAGAAAGCATAACCTTAATTTTTTAAAATTCATTTGTTGCTGGTACATAAATTTATTAATGAAAAAAAATAATTGTTAATGAAAAAAAAAACTCCTATATATGGTGTATATCTTACACTAAATATATGTTAATGCATATTGAAGAAAATACATGCATGAAGAATAGAAAAAGATCCTAGAACCTGATAATCCTTATGTATGAAAGAAATATACATTTATACATATTGCATGAATTCTCTCTATATAAGTTAAAATCAATTTTACTTGAAATAAAATAAAGTTCTATATACAGTATATTAAATTTAAGAATTACAGAAACAAATTATTTGTAATTTGCAAATTTTCTAATCAGCACAAACTAAGAAACAAAATTTTTCTAAAAATTCATGTTAAATACATCTTTATTCTATGAAGATTATAACCAAGAAAATTATATAAATTTGTCTAATAAATTATATTGATTATTATGATAATTATATCAATATTAAAAGGAAGGGAACAACTTAATTTTGAGAATTCTCAAATGAATGACTAGCATAAAAATTAAACAATATGAAGTACCCTATTTTCCTGTATATAATCCGCAGATTATGTGTTAAAAAAGTTTCAAATTTTGTTGTGCATATTATACGCCACTGCAAATGTGATAAAAAACATTCTTCATCAAAAAAGCTTACAATAAAGTTTTAAAAGAAGTACCATTTATGTGTTAAAAATAAATAACAGATGGTGCCGAAAGCTTTAGCAACTCAGCTGACATATTTCAGCTACAATGTTTTATCCAACTACGAATTTGGTTCCTCGGAAAGATAATTACAGTTGCTAGCTTCAATTTGTATTCTGTCTTATCCTGAGCTATTTTGTCCTGAAAATATTCATTTTCAAATATCGTCATATTGAAACGAAAAAGTGTAAATTACACGGCTGATTTTGAACTAAACGTTATAGAGAAGGCTACCGAAGTAGAAAGTCGGAAAACTGTAAGATTGTTTAATGTTGTTGAATCAAAAATTCAATTGTGGAGAAAAAAATAAGACCCAAAGCTTTTGAACTATGGACTCGATGAAGCACATCTTAATGAGAATGTTAAAAATGCGCTCAAGTCCACATCTGCAACTAATACATGCAGGACTGACAAAGAAATTACAGCCTTTAGATGTCAGAATTAAAGACATTTTAATGGAAAGTTCAGAAATTATAAGAACAATAAATGTCCGATGGAGAAAAGAATTGTGCGAAAAAGAAACATTCTGTACGATTTATTTCTTATAGTTTTGATCATATTGTGTATTTCTTTTTTTAATTTTATCTGACACTATACATTATTGGCAGTACATATTTTGGATTATTCACCGTAAAAATTGCAGCTATTATGCAAGGTTTTTTTATTTTTTTTACTAGAAAAAAAGACTATGGATAATACGCTACTGTGGATTTTGTACAGGAAAATACAGTAATTTTTATAAAAATAAATACTGCCTTTACTTTGAGTTTTTTCATACAAGTCAAATGTAATTTTAAAATATTTATGAGAAGTCAATTTTATTTTTGGCATTAAATCAATATAACCATCAGAAAACTATCATTTTGAGATCATTAATTTTTTTTAATAGAAGATTTTATGATGCCAATTAATATCCAGCTAGTAACTTGAATTGAATGCCTTCATTTCACAAATTCAAATGAATCCTAATTTACATAAGAATTTTGCTTACTCCTACTAATTCCGAAACCCATTTAAAATTCTTTTTCACTTTTTCCAGGTCTTCAGGTGTAACTTCTTTTAAATTTCTGTATACTTGTTTATCTACCATTTTCCTTTTATCTCCTTCTGGCCAGAGTCGCCATGAGTCACTGTCAATGACATCAGCTAATACAATTTCACCTATAAAACAATCGAATTTAATTAAAAAATATGCAATTAATTTAGTTTTTACAGACACTTTATTATATATGGACAGGAGCCAGTGAACTGTGGCTTTTCAGTCTTCTGCCTCTATGAATTGTTAAAAAAATAATTATGCTTATCAAAAAATGCTTCCCTTTTTTTTCCTTTATAATTATTTAGTGGAAAGAATTATTGTATTTACATACAGATTTAAATATCAGACTGGCTTAAGATAGTTATTTCTTTAATATAAATTATTTATGATTAACAAAGATTACTGAGAATCAGTGAAAATATTGCAATTATTTCTAATGCATTGGAAGTCCAATTTACTGGTAAAAGTTTTATGGGAAGACATACCTTAAAGTGACTTTCAACAACGTTTACTTTGTTGCGTAAATGAGCTTGACAGCACTCATTTTTGACAAGAGATACACTTCAACTCCAACAAAAGTGACAAAAACATATTTTTGACATATTTTTTTTTGGCAAGCTTGAAAGTTAATAAAGAGTGTTGGAATGACTTTCATAAACAAGAACCAAAATCAATTTTAATAATTAATATAAACATAAAGTTCTAGAATAATGTAATAGTACTATTGGTACAGCATTTTTTCATAAAGGTTCAATTTAAATTCATAGCATTATAAAAATTTACAATCATTGTTCTTGCATTGAGCCATAGAAATAAAAATATCTTCCATAGCTCTTAGTTTTTGAAGAAATGTAAAATATTACTTTGGACACAATTGTATTCAAACATAATAAAAAATATTGATTTAAGCACAAGAATCATGATTGCAATTACTACCAGAGCCATCTCCCCTTTCAATGCAAGTGTATGTGTATAAATAGTTTAAGATGACTCCCCTTTTTTAGGCTCTTTGATTACTTAATTGTATTGTTTCACTTACAGATTGGCGTTTCAGTCTCAAAAGTTTGCTGACCTCTGGACTAGGACAGAAATAAATGCAAGACTGGATATCTGAAGTAAAGACAATCACTAGACTTTAAAATACATTTTTATGTAAAAAATAAATAATCCTTTACCTTAAATTAGAAAATGAATATTTAACATTTATGTTTCTTTTAGTAACCCCCCATTGATTTCAATAATGTTTAAAAACATTAGCAAAATATTAATTAAAAATTAAATGAAACACAAATTATATTTTTGATCAAAAGAAAATGATGGTTTTAATTCAATATAGTACACTATAGAATAATATAATACACAAGGATACTTATTTTATCATCAGAAAATATATATTTAACTTGATATATAAATATGAATAGAAAAGTTGAAAAATATTTCATATGTATATATATTTTAAAAATGAAGGGACATTTTAACCTGCTGTTGTAATTCCATATTCCACTTTCATATCAATCAAACTACAACCCAATGTTGCCCAAGCTCTTTCTAAAGCTTCGAATATACAAGCAGTTGTTTTGTGCATGATCTCTACTTCAGTTTTTCCAATTTTCACACCTCCAATTACTAATTCTGCACAAATAAGTTGTTCATCTGACCATTGTGGATCATGATTGGCATCATCCTTTAATTGAAGTAAAAAAAGAAAAACAAAAATATTTCATCAATATTTATGAATGGTATTATTACAACACATATTATAACTTCACAAAAATACATACTTTGTAAAAAGTTTCAAGTTTTAGTGGACAAAAGCAATAACCTTCTTTGACACCAGGATGTCGTCTCAAAAATGATCCAGTTGCATAACGTCGAGATACCCATTCAATTGGAATCATATCACATTTTTTTACAATTAGAGATCTCTCATCATGTCTTTTGACATAGTGAGTTTTGATACCTACAAAATAAATTTTAATATTACAAAATATTTATAAAGAACAATACTTTTATTTAATAAAGAATACCTAAAATATATCAATTCAATTGAGAAATTAAGTTTAATAAAATTCTGCAAGACACTTTCAAAATTTCCTTTTAAAATTATTCATTTTAAATAAAATTCTTTTGATTGATAAACATTATTTGAAATGCTTATTTAATTTACAACTCCTTAAAAAAAAACTTGACTTTAAAAAAAATAATAATAATGCACTATATATAAATATGCAGAGTTACATCTTTTACAAAAATAATTATGAAATGAGATTGGTCTTTAAATGGACAATTTAATATCTTGTAGGCATTAATTAAAAAATATAAAACATATTCAGTGATCAAATAGTTTTAAAAAAGTAGATAAAAAGTTAACATTGTGATATAGCAATAATTACGCACGGTTGAATTGAAGAATTTTTTTTCCGTTTTTTATTTACAGAAGATTAAGTTAAAAATTTTGTAAAACTGTTCATCTTAATAATGTATTGATAGAGTTCATGAACATTGTGCTTAGAAGCAAAGGATAATTAGTAACAGAATCATAATTTTGAGCCACAGTCAAGTACTGAGAGCAACACCTGATATGACACGTCTTTTCCCTACCGACATACTACGAGAACATACATTTCAACTATTGAGTCCAGATATGAAAATAATGAGGAAACATGTAGGGACTATAGTAATAACATATATGCATAAATATATACTAACCAACTTCACTTAAATACTCAAAAACTTTGGCAGTTGTTTCAGTTGAAATGACTGATTTTCCTTCCATATCATCTGCTTTTACTCCATCCCCTGCTGTAATTCTATCTTTTGAAACCATCAAAACATTATTTGGATCATTAACAATTTCAAGAATTCTTTTGGTTTTCCCTTCAATAATGAGGGAACCTGTTTTCAAATCTGAAAATAAATAATACAAGACAATCAAGACTGGCTTTTTAAAAGAAAATAGAGATTATTTATATAATATAATTATTACTTCAGATTAAAACAAATTATTCCCCTGAAGGGGAAAAGATCAAACAAAAGGATGAAACTTTAAAAAAAAGATACTGAAATTTTATAAATTTTTTGTTTATACATGTAGTACATAAAGGCACAATCCTTTTTAAACAAACATTAGCAAATCAAAATTATGCATAGTTACTTAAAATAAGTATTGAAAAGCTAATTATAAAATTAAATTTATTGTACAGCAGATCAATTATATACAGGTGTATTATATAATCAATCAAAACATTACCTTTAAATTTTAAAGGTATATGTGCAAGAAAACATGCATTTACATTGCACTCAACCTGAAACCAATTATCATAAATTTATGGATCAAATATTTCTTAAAGCAAAACCTTGGTTATTAAATAAACCATAGTGCCCAAATATAATTCTCAAAAAACTAATGTATTTAGAAAAGTTTTAATTACTTTGCAGAAGGAAATATAAGTTGCTAGTACATTTATTTAAGACAAAGTTATTCCTCAATTTTCTCAGTCTAACTGAGCTACTTGAGAAATACCTCATTCTAGTAATTGGGTTCTAATTCTGATTGATTTCTTCATAGCTACCCATTTTATACAAACCCAACTTTAGTAAAACATTTTTCTAATAATTAAAAATTTAAGCAAATGAATTTTTAAGACAGACCGTGTACTATGTCTTATTAATTTTTTTGTGAATCTTGATTGTAAAATTCCCTTAATGTATTTTTACTGGGATGGGGTTAAGTTGTAAAAAAATTTTTTGTTTGATTTTAATAAGAAATTATCAATTTTCATTACATAAGCCAATGCACAGTTAATTTATCTTGCATGTCATTTTTTATCTTTTCAATATAAATATCAATTGCGATTAATTTCTGACCTTTCACCCAAATTTGATACTCATCTTACGATGTTAGTTACTTTCCTGATTCAAATTTAAGTAGCATAAAATAAATACCTTTGTCAACATGCAATTAAAAATAACAGCTTTCCTCTAATATAAATCCTCTTTTCCTTTAAATCTGTAGCACTTAAAGTATTTTGTTTTGGCACATTTTCTTCTAGATAGATGTTGATAGTTTGATATAGCATTTTTAAAAATTGTTTAATAATAATGATCTCTTATTGAACTACTACTTTGAAAGAGAATACTTAAAAATGAGTTAACATTGCATAGAAAATACCAAGACATGGCTTTAATAGAAACATAATATCCAGTCTTATCATCAAACAATTTTATTACTCAGAAGATTTTAGTACTAGTTTAAGTATTTTTACCTGCTTGAAAGACATCTGTGCAATTCTTTTAACTTGTATTTCAAAGACATGTATATGAGATTTTATGAAATGCTAATAGCAATAATTAATATAAAAGTTTTATTACAAGAATATTTGTACTTATTTTTAAAATACATTTGATATTAAAAACTGACTTGTAATTAAATTCCAGAATTTTTAAATTATTCAAAAATTAAAATGTTGTTTAAAAAACCAAATAAAAAATCCTTTGTGAAAAGTAGGAACTATGAAGATTTGTCTTCATTATGATCTTATTATACTTGAGAATTGTGAAATTCAGATTTAAATAGGTATTTTTCTCATTGTTAATCTTTTCTATTACACAAATAATTTTTTTAAAAAATTGCAAATAAACATTTTTTGTGATTTTTAGATCATTACATTAAAACTGCATGTAAAAGAAATTAACTATGTACCAAATATTATTTTATGTTTTTGTCATTTTGCTAATTGAAACAAATGTAATTGTTAATGCATTTTATACATATTTATAACCTAATTTATTTATATTTTTCTAAGAGAACTATATAAAATTAGATATGTCATTAACCATTATAAAAAGCTATAAATTTACAAATTCATTATAAGTATTCACTTTACACAAGATTAAACTGAGGCTGATAACTAATTTCATATATTTTATCATTATTTCTTTATCCAAATGTTTTTTTTTGTACCTAAACTGAAGTTACGATTACCATTAATGTGGCATGAACGATTTCAGCACATTTGAAGGTGGTCATATTCTCCTAAATGTGTCCTTGAACACACACTTGTACCCAGCATATAAAAATTATAAAGTGAATGAGACATATATATTCAGCACATCAAACACGTTATATTTAATATTATGATACTGCGCACTCAAGAAATTTATTTTTTTATTAACGTCTCACTTGAAAGCAACACAAGGGCTGTAGGCGATGAACCCCGCAATTCTGAACTATATTCTAGTGACGAAGTCGACAGCTGAGCTGGCAAACTACTCTCCTAACTTCCACAACACTCCAATGTAAGAGTTTTGAGCCTCGACAGATTTCATGTACATCAGTCTTTCTATACAGCGGAATTTGAAAAACCCTGACTCGATAGAGAAAACACCGGCCACGACTTATGTACTTTATCCATATAATAAATTTGATAAAAGGAATATAATTTAAATGTTGATTGACTTAAAATTTCTTAGTTAATATTAAGGCACATAATAATTTAAATGTTAAGAATTACTCACTGGAAGACATCTCGATATTTTCTCAGTATACCTCTAGGAGCGGATATATCAGACCAGCCGATATTATGAAAAGTTGGTTAAGTAAAAAATTTATACTTTTCCGATTACAAAATACTACCAAGATAAAATAAGATAGAACAGGTCAAGTGCTATCAGTATTTCTTAATGCCAATCTTCCGAGGACGAATGATAAGATAACTAATACGCTATTCAAGCAGCTATCTCAGCTTATATTTGTTATCTTCTCTTTTATCACTTGCATATAATTTAGAAATGTGTAGTTGCAATTCGTATTTTTTGATACAAAATAGCCAAAACGGGTAAATCTGTTAAGAAGCGAAAGGATGGTCAAAAATATTAAAAATTTTGCATAAAAAATTTCTTATTACTCGAAGTAAATACTTATTCTCTTCTATCAGTCAAACACAGTACGAAAATAGCGCCCAGCATACCTAACACGCGGAAGAATACACTAAAAGTAGCCAATAATAGCTCGAACACTTGTTAAGCAAGTAAGATTTCGCGGTGAAGTCACGTGTTTCACATTGTCGTATTAGTTGTTGTTGGCGCAAACTTCAACAAAATATTCAAGTATCTGTTTATAACTTCTACTCTCGTACAGAAAGGTTTTCTAATTTTTTCTGACTGTTATAAAATGAGTTTAGAACTGAGTGAGCTAAATTCAGAAGAGTTACGTGAAGCATGCGGGCTTTTTGGGTGCATTGCAACAGGCAAATGGCCTACGAATTTAGATGTTTCTCACATCATATACTTGGGCATGATAGCTTTACAACACAGGTGAGTAATCATTGATTCTTATGTATTTTATTTATATTTTTGTTTTTTTTGTGGTAAAAATGTTTTGCTCCTAATTTAAAGAAATGTGATAACAATGGAAAATTCTTGATTTCTCATCAAATCTGTACTGTTTTGTTATTTAAGAAAATAAGAAATAAGAGTGCTACAAAAATAAAGTAAAAAAAAAAATTGTAGTTGATTTTTTTAAAAAAATTTGAAACAAGTAAATGAAATATATTTTTTGTTATTGTAAATCATTTTATTAACGATAAATTAAAAAATACATTTAGACACATTTCTTATTGTTATAAGAAAAATATTTTGTTTTATACTTAAGAATATGAAATTTGATTTGCTTCTCTTTAATTCAAGATAATTTTAAAAATTTGAATGATTATCTTTTGTTATCAAAAATCTATTTCTTACAAAAAAATCCATTATTCTATCTTCCATTTAATTTATAAAAAAATTGTGCGAATTATTCAAAACTAGCTTTGTTTCATTAGAAAATTTTGAAATTATTTATTGAAAACTAGATTTTACCTTATACCAGTTATAATTGATTGAAAAATAATCCATACTGCTACTATCTTTCATAAAAGATTCATTGCACTATCAAAAAGTCCAGTGGAAATCCCCTGGACCTTTTGCTACTGCAAGGATATCGAAAAGTATCCATGTATCAAAAACATTTAAGAATAAGCAACAATATGCTATCACTTAATATAAATCTATATGACGCAACTAAATACTTTAAAAGGAGAGTGAACCTGTTATGGTGACGAAATGCTGATATTTTTCTACTTCTAAAAAGTACGCATTGAACACAAACATGCGCTATCTGTAACGACTCCAGATTTTCTTAATCAGTGACCCACAGAGGTCATGACGAAAAGGGGAAAATGTACTGATTTCGGTTCATTTGATTCCTGCTCATTCTTTTGAATATCTACTGTAAAAAGTATCTTACAATTTTAAGAGCCCAACTTTGATTGTTCATACTTTCGTGATATTTTACAATTGTCTTTATTTCATATCAGACATAAAAAATAAATATAATAACTTTTAAAAGTCTGTGTGGTTGAATAGTTTTTACATATCTCATAATTGTGTGTAATATGAGATAATAAGAAATTTAGAGAGCAAATCAATAATACTAGGGTATCAAACTACAATAAATGTTTTTTTTTTTTTTAAAATTGTTTCATTGTAAGTGCCATGATTTAATCAAGTGATTTATGTGTGGGGCGTAAAAGGAGAGTCAAATAAATAAAATATATAAAATAAGAGAATTTTTTTTTGTATAAATAATAATTTAAGCTCTCCAATAAATGCCAGAAAATCCAGGGAAAAAAAAAGATTTTTAAAAAATAAAAGCATACATTTAAAGGTTAGTTCTATTTTGAAAGGTCTTTAATTTTTTTTATAGCCCCTGTCTTTTTTTATAGCCCCTGTCTTTTCCCCCTTTCTGAGTTTTATACTTAGCTACATGTTTTTTGGTAAAATAACTAGTGGTTGGCAGACACAGCCCTTGTGCTGACAAAAATCAAAAGATCAATTGATAAGTTTAAAAATGTATGAAAATGATGATTTTTGGAGAAAAAAAATACCAAAATTCTATTTTTTCTCCCCCCCCTTTTTTGGATCTCTATATTCTGTGAAAGGTAACTTCCGTCTAATTAAGTAAAAAAAGCGAAGAAAATTTTCAAATTAAAAAAAAAAGTTCCACTTGCGCTACGCTCTTAAAAATCTTGATAAAATTGAAAGATTTATTTTAACTTGTAATGTCATGACGCTATTATTCTAAATATGAAGTTTGAAATTTGAGGAAAGCAGGGGAAAAAAATTAAAACCAGTGATTTTTTTCAAACTATTTATTATATGCACAAACCGCTAAAAACATTTTTTTCTTTTAAATTAGCAATATTTTGTAATTTTATTGTTTATTTTTTTTATTTTATTTTTGATGATAAATAGGAAACATCTATTTCCATTCTTTTTGTGGAAAAATAATGCTCTTTGAAGTTGGATTTCTGGGTAAATTCGATTATAACTGGGGGGGAAAGACAGTTAGTTCCCTGTGGAGCAGCTTACATGTTTCATCTTCTTTTGACACGTGATTAACCATTCACATGTCATATTGAGATTGTTATGGAAACGGAGACATCCACCGCCATTTCACCAAATCATTTTGCGTTCCAGTCAATCGCCAACAGACAATGTGACAATCAATTTCTCGGTAATTTTTTTTACTTTACTTTTCACACGCTTTTTGAATGTTGAGTGTTATCAAAAGAATGCCGTGAAAATGGCTAATCGTTATAAAATCATTACTAGAAAGCAGTGGCACACACAGGAATTTTTCAAGGGGTCGACAGTCCACCATTCTTGTATCATGCTCCTTTTGATTTTGTCGATTTTCGGGAACAAAACAGTAAAAAAAAACAATTTTTGAATAACTAATTAGCATTAATTAATAAAATTAATCATTAATAACAAGTAATTAAATTTTACGTACTATATACTTAGAATTATGATCAAATAAAAAAAATCAAGTATTAGGATGTTCCGGACCTCCAGGCCCCCCTTGTGTGCGCCACTGCTAGAAAGCATTTTGAAGTGCCCCATATTCGGTAATCTAAATGAATTTTTCGCAAATTAAGTCCCAAAAGTTCCATGATTATTATAAGTTATGGAAGTTTTACCTTCCCCTGATAAAGCTTCATACATAAAAAGAATTGGCATCTTCAAAAGTGAAACTGCTGTGTTTTTTGGTGTTGCAGCATGTACTAAATGTTTCATTGTCTTGAACCGCAGTTACCGAATTCTAAATTTGTGCGAGTGCATCATTTCAGTTGAGTATCATTATTATAAAATCAACAAAATCCCTTCAATCGTGTTTTGTCTTATATTCTTGCAAAGGTAGTTAAGATTTAGATCGTTAAAACTTACAGGAAATGTATACGAAATTAGAGAAGATTCTTGAAAGAAAAAAAAACAGCAACTTCGAGTGAAACTCTGGAATCCTATAAACCGGGAGCGTACTGACACCACACCTTAGCTGGCACCCCTCTCACCTAACTTTTATACCAAGCCAACGTGAGGACTTTGAGTGTGACTAATTTATTGCACATCATCCCTTCTACTCAGCCTGACTTTAGTTGACTGGAGGAATCGAGTTTTTCTGTTATCTCAGATAATTATGATAATGAATTCAAGTTTCCAGTATGGCACAAGAGCAACCTAAAAATATCATTGGTTTGTGAGCATTATGAAGTCTTTAATCAAGCCACAATTATTATCGCGCGCGCATCTCATCTGTTCTTCAAAAATTCTAAAGCTTCCACCTGTTCTTCAAAAATTCTAAAGCTTCCACTCTTGCACTGAAGTGTTGGAACCCAGTGTTAAACTCTCGATTGAAGCATTTCGAAAAGTTTCTATTGCTAAAGCAAGATGCAGCATCATTAGGGCAACTCTTTTATCAAGTATAATAATACTCAAATCGCCTGTAAAATCTGAATTTAAAGTATATTCTTTTGAATATATATATATATAAATAATATTGGACAATTTTCTTAACTATATGCTTAGTAAAAGGTTTCGTATGTTAAAACTATTTGAAATAAAATGTTTACTGGTAGGTTTTTATTCATTAAAAATGAAAAAATGTCGTATAAAATAACAAAATACTGTTTCTTATAAAAAAAAAAAAAAAAAAAAAAAAAAAAAAAAAATTTGCTTGAACAATGCATGTTTTCAATTTCATATTTTAAACTTTCTTTTTTCTTCTCATATCTCAAGCTTCACATTTAAAATAATAGCGTTACGATATCGGTAAGTTAAATAATCATAAAAAAATGGCTACAAAATTGCAAGATTTCTTTATCCTAAATTTTTGATTACTTTTAAGTGAGCAAAAGATTTAAAAAAAAGAAAAACAAACCTATTTTTTACTTAGCTTGGTGAGAGGTTCCCATTGCAGAGTGATCGAAAAACTAAAATAAAAAAAAATTGTCTTCTCACTTTTATATACAACTTTCTAAATGTTTCTGGCATTAATATTTTTTTAATAATTGAATTTACATTTACGTTGTCAAATACAAGTCGTATTTTAGGGAAACGAATTTGGCAGTTAATTTTTATAAATAAATACCGTATTTTTTTGTGGAAATTTGCTTCTGATAGCCATGATAATTGACAATAGCTATAGCTCGAATTTTGCATGAAAATAAACTTTTTCTTAAGTACTGCCATGTAAATTTTACTTTATTCCTCTTGAACCGTTTTCCAAAATCCGTTCAGTTTTCTTGGATGCCATTTTCCCAAGGCTCGTTTTAATAAACCGAAAGCATAAAAGTCCATTTCAGAAGCGCAGGATGGGGCTGCGGTAGCCCAGTGGTTAAGGTATCCAACCATGGCAGGCATGTCATGAGTTCGATCCCAGTACCACTAAAGACCCGCCGTGTAGGGCAGCGATGCACGTTAAATCTGTCGAGAGCTGAAACGTCCTCCCGTTGGTGTGGTATGGTAGTTAGGAGAGGGGGGGTGCCAGCTCAGGTGTCGTCCACGTCACTTGACCATGGTTCAAAATTACGTGGTCCGTCGCCAAAAGCCCTCGTGTAGCTGAACAGTGCGACGTTAATATTAACTCACTCACTCACTCAGAAGCGCAGGATGATTTTACACAGAAGCGCAGGATGATTTTACACGTATGTTATCAAATTGGATACACTATTCCTGTTTCTGATTAATTCTTTGCTTAAATAAGCGGCACTTAGACGTGATTAGAGACTCTCCATATGAAGCTCAACTTTATCAAAGTCTTTTCCATGTCAGAGAGGCAGGAATTTCTTCTTCAAAAATTGGTTCTAAAATATTCTGCTGATATTTGAGTGAATTAATTTTGGCCTTACTTGAGACTTTATTGATTTTTAATTTGAAATTATTAGAATATCTTGTAACTGCAATGAATGCCTTAGGAATTTTATTGTACATTGACGAAGCCATTTCATACAGTCATTCCGATCAGTTGAGCAATAGAAAATTGATCTTTTACTACAGTTATACTTAAATTTGCCCATATCTCATCGAGTGTTCATCAAATTTCCATTTTTCAGCAGCTAGGTGTTTTTCATATAATTTTCTACAATTTATTATATGTTTTGGCAAAAGCAGATGAACTTTATGTTTAAACATCTGTTTTAACTCTTTAAATCTTTATGAATGATTGTAATTACAGTTCCGGAAAACATTCCTAGTTTCAATGCAATGAATCTTTTAGTCGGTGGATTTTCTTTTAGGATGAAAGGCTTACTTTCTTGATAGTTGCTTGCATTTGAACTATCTTAGGTTGAAGTTTCTTGGTCATATTTTCATTTTTACTTTCTTCTAGACACATTTTCTCTTTCAAATTTAATATATTATAAATACCTTTGATTGAAAGGCAGTAATCAATATTTTTATACCTTTTTTTAATTTGTTGATACAAATATTTCTCCTTGGAAAGCGTAATTACTTAACCTTCGAGCCATATGTCATTTTTAGGAACCATTTTTTTTAAAAAAATCTTTTATTTTAAATTCAAATCAAAAGAAAACATTAGCAGACGATTATTCTGCAGTTGCCTAAGTTTTATCTCAAAATGCAAACATTCTCAAAAACAAAATTGTTTCCATAAAGTACGAACGACCTTTTGACTAAACCAGGTATTTCTTAAAACTTGATTAATGAAAGACTATGCTTGCAGTAGAAATGGTTTTTCTGATGAAATTTGTATCCGTCACATCTATGAGTGAGTGAATATTAACGTCGCACTGATCAGCTACACCAGAGCTTTTGGCGACAGACCACGTTATTTTGAACCATGGTCAAGTGACGTGGACGACACCTGAGCTGGCACCCCTTCTCCTAACTACCACACCACACCAACGAGAGGACATTTCAGTTCTCGACAGATTTAGCGTGCATCGCTGCCGTACACGACGGGTCTTTGGTGGTACTAGGCTCGAACTCGTGACAAAGCCAGCCACGATCCGATACCTATACCACTCGGCTACCGCGGCCTCCCGTCACATCTATAAATCGTTCTCACGCGTTCCTTTCATTATTTTTTGATTTTCTAATTTCAGATTTCGAAATTTTTACCCCCTTCCCAATGGTGCTGCTTTTTAGGAACTTAGCCTTTGCATACTCTGCAAGTCCCCAAATGTGAGAACCATTTCATGGTAGCATCATCTAGTGGCGATCGTTACCAAGAATTTGACGTTTGCATTAACTTTTTTTTAATTTAAGCTCTCGTCGGATGCTGAATATTGCTGTGATTTAATTTCACCGAGAGTACTGGAGTCAAATTGTTATTCAAGGAATCTTTTACATGCCACATAATCATATGACATGAGTGCCCAACCTATCGATTCCAACCGCGGTTGAACCCGCGACTTTTGGCTTTCGAAGCGGGCACGCTGCTTCAGAGCTACTGGAGCCAATTTTGTTTCCATTTGCATTGATTGCAAATTAGGAATACAAATTTCTTGTGAATACGTCGCCTATTTTTCTTATTTATCATTTCAATCACTGAAATAGATAAACAAGCCATTAAATATATTAGAGAAAAATTTAATAATAATAAATCATACAACGAAGTAAAATTTCATTGTAACGTATTTATTGCCGTAAAAATCAATATATCACTATAATTTTAGTGATTCATTTTTCTTGTCTAACTTGGTCTTTCGTATTGCGTATTATCAACGTAAAGTGTGAAAAGAAATTGAAGTTATTGTAACATCTTGCTGAATGTATAGAATGATTTTTAAAGGATTGAATTTATTGTTTGTTTAAAATCGGACCCCGATTTAACGAATGTATAGGAATCGAACATTTTATTCGTTAATTTGGGGTTATTCGGAATATCGGGGGTCTAAAAAAATATACAAACTTTTTGCTCTTAACTTTTGGAAATTCTGTAATAAGCAACTACACAAAGAGTATCCGTCGTTAGTACTTACACCTTTTTTTAGTCAGCAGCTAAAAATACTATTAGCGAATTATTACGTTCCAGTTAATTGAAAATTTTAAAATACTGACTAATAGATGTTTGATAATCGTTTTGATTCCTGACTCGAACGAGTTCATTTTTGTTTTTATTTAGAGAAGAAAATACTGCGTCATTTACATTCTTCTACATGACGCATGTTTTCACTCACTGCTTCTAAACAATGTAAAGCATTAGAAAATGCAACAGTTTTGATAAGAGTTTCGGAAAGGAATTTCCTGTACTATCAAATACTCACGTGATAAGCTAACTCGTGACTGATTTCACTTGTAAAGTCTAATTATGAGTTGCATCTACTTAAAGTATTCACTCTCCTAATTTCAAGTGGCCGCGGTAGCCGAGTGGTATAGGTATCGGACTGTGGCTTGCTTTGTCACGGGTTCGAACCCAGTACCACTAAAGACCCGCCGTGTAGGGCAGCGATGCACGTTAAATCTGTCGAGAGCTGAAACGTCCTCCCGTTGGTGTGGTGTGGTAGTTAGGAGAGGGGGGTGCCAGCTCAGGTGTCGTCCACGTCACTTGACCATGGTTCAAAATTACGTGGTCCGTCGCCGAAAGCCCTCGTGTAGCTGAACAGTGCGACGTTAATATTCAATCAATCAATCTCCTAATTTCAAAAGTACTTTAAAATCTAATTTAATTGTAATTCTTAACTTTTTAAATTTTAATACTTTAATGCAATTCTTGGCTAAGGTAAAGCCGATGCAAAGATCATTCAAAGTTCAATGACTGGAGGTGAAGTTTTCACGCGGGGAACAGGAACTCTGTAACCCATTCCACGTATGAGTTGCATCCTTTCCCGTCGAAGTTTGCTGCAACAAAGAAAAGTCATTTTCTGTTGCAGAAAAAAAAGGATACATCATTTGAAAAGAAATCTATATATATATGTATAATTTTTTCTTTACTTAACTAATAGAAAAATTTCTTTTAGCTGTTGAAGTAATTCGTTAATTCGAGATTTATTATTCGTTTAACAGAGGGTTTTTTTTTGTCTTCATTCTATTACGGGAAAAGAAATACAGTCTAACCTCTATATTGCGAATTTTTCTATATAGCAAACTTTTTCCTGGAACCAAGAACATTTCATGATTTTCTTCATAAAGTAACCTCCCAATAGCGAAGTGCATTTTTTATATAACGAACTTTTTCTCCCTATTTTTGAAGTATTTCTTGGACATTTCGAGTTATTCTCTCTTTCAGCACATTGTATAGAGCAGGGGTGTCCAACACGCGGGTCGCATGTGGCCCGCCAGTACGAAAGTTGCGACCCGTCGACTCTTTTTAAAAAAATTTTAAATATCAGATTTTTAAAGTTTTTTCATTTTGAAATTTATTTGAGGGGAAATTTATATATAGCTACAATGTATTTGCCTATTACCTGTTCCTGTTTTAAAATAAATCCTTTTTGGTAATAGAAATATCCTTAAAATAGATTTATATTTTATCAAACAGTTACATTTGATTTTACTATAGTAAATTACTTTTTTAATAAATTTCGAATTGCATTATGCATATTCTTTACTATGTACATGTGTACATGATTCTCTATGTGTGCGACTTGCATTTCTCCTCCTTTTCTGTTTGGAGTGCCCGAAAAGCAAGAGGCAGTCAGATATGTTTTTTAAAGTTAAAAAAAAATATTCAGGACGGATAAAGGACAATGTATACTTAATCGTTTGCGAATGATAGCACTATCAAATTTCAACAGTGAGTAACGAAAGATCAATTCAATAGGAACACCGTAATTTTCAAGAAAATGGCAACTTGTAATATTTTAAACATTATTTGATCATTGCATTATTATATTATATAAACATTATTATATTATCTATGTCTGTATATTTGAAAAATAATGAAAACAATAATAATAATTCATTCTGTTTTAAATTTTCACTCTAACAGATTTTGTTGTTTTTTTTTGTTTCCAAATCATATATAGTAAAGGTACATATTTTTATGTGCGGCCCGCGAGATTATAATGATTTTCCGAAGTGGCCCACAAGGTCATTTGGGTTGGGCACCCCTGGTATAGAGGTTATAAATCTAGAACTGGTTTTATTAGGTGCCCAACTCGCCAAGAACAATATAATTTTGGGTGTCATTCAAGAAGTGCAACCTTCAACCGCCATTGTCCAGTTCACTAGAAACATTTTCGATGTCCCTTTCACCCACAGTGGAGTTGACTTGTGTCACTGTGTCCTTGAACTAGTCTTTGTTTATTTGTAGTGTTGATAAGCCTGGTCTACTGGTAACTTCGTTTCTTGCAGCTCGAAAATGTCAAAACGTAAGTGCTTGAGCATCAAAGAAAAAATTTAATTCTTCAGGAAGTGGAGAGAGGCGTCAAGAAACCTTTTTTGCAGTTTTACTTTTTTTTTTATATAGGTAAGATACATAAAATAAATAGATATTAATTTACAAAAAAGGTGTGAATAATTGCTTTTTTTTAATATATAGTGTTCATGAATTTAAAATTTGTTTTATGTGGTTTATAAAGAAAATTGAAAGATGAATCTTTATATATCTCTATTTTCGGGATTTAGCGACTTCGTTATATAGAGGTCCGACTGTAATTCGTAAAAGCGTGAGATTCGTTAAATAGAAGTTTGGTAACTCGGGGTCCGACTGTACATGAATAATGAGGGGGGGACTTAATGATTTTTTTAATAAAAATCTCTATAAATATATGTATATATAAATATATAACGTAATTTTTAAATTTTTTTGATTAAATAATAATAATAATTAAAATTTTGATTAAATAATAATAAATCATATCTATTTGTACATTGCGATCCGTAAAAATGAAATTTTGGTTTATTTATCCGTAATTAAGTTTTTATATTCAAAACTATATAGCTTATAAAGCCTGTTATGGTTCTGATTAAACGAGTGTTTTTTTAAAAACCAGCAGATAAAAGCGAGCCGATTGTGAAATTACTGATTAATAAAATAAGAACATTCCATAATGTATATTTTTTAGGAAGTTAAAACTGAAAGCATTAAAGAAAATTTTTTTTTAAAAAAAAGCCTTAAAATATACAATAACCACTTAAAATATGTATTTTCTAGTAATATAAATATTTCGAGTTATTTTCAAAGATTTCGGTAATATTTTTTAAGCATTTTCGAACGTAATGAATTTTTAATTTATTTTTCAATTCCTACTATTAGTCCTCTCTCTCTCTCTCTCTCTCTCTCTCTCTCTCTATATATATATATATATATCGTTCAAATTTTCAATAGTTAATGAAATACTTTTTATATATCCACTCAAGTTCGAATAAATTTTTTAAATTTTGCAGTGGATGACACTTGATGTTAATACAATTTTTTCAAACATTAATTCATTAATTAAGGGGTGTTGGAAAGCTAAAATCTTATTTTTTTTGACAATTTGAGATTTTTACATTTTCAAACTGTATAGATTTTAACCTTTCTAAAAACACCTTACTTTAACTTCTAGGGTATTTAGAAGCCCTTAAAACGTATTTTTAAATAATCATTGAATTTGGGCCGTGCCCATTTTAATGGCGAAAATTGTAAACAAATTACTTTGTTTTTGCTTAAAAGTGTAACGACTGATATAAACCAAAACATGTATCTTTTATTTTAAATTGAGCCTTTTATTTTTTTATTTCCTAGTCGATTAGAAGTCTCACTGTATACATTAAAATCAATTTATCTCAAAATGTAAATTTTAATGTGCGATGTACCTTTTCTGAGAAACTACTGTTCATAGGTATGTAAACTTTTTATGAATTATCTATAATGATGTCTAATGTGTACTAAAATGAGCTTTTTGTAAAACACTCAAAAATTTAATTTTTACAAATTTTTTAAGTAAAAAATGGGTCAGATTTCGAAATGTTTGATAAAATATTTATAATTTATTGAAAAATTCAAAATTAGCTAAAAGCTCATTTTAGTATAATGAGAGAGGTGTACTTTATTAGTATGAAAAATTTCAAGCATGTACATAAAACAGATTTTAAGAAAAGGTACATCGAAAACAGCCAATTTAACATTGTCAGTATAGAGAAACAGAGAGGTTTCCAACTCCCCTTAAATTAAAAAAGGAATAAATAGTAACAAAAATAATAGTCCAAAACAATACATAAAAAGGAAAATCGTTCCTTGTGTCCATGTAGCCTAATGGATAGCGCGTTGGACTTCTAATCCAAAGGTTGTGAGTTCAGAATCCCACCTGATGGCCGCGGTAGCCGAGTGGTATAGGTATCGGACCGTGGCTTGCTTTGTCACGGGTTCGAACCCTGTACCACTAAAGACCCGCCGTGTAGGGCAGCGATGCACGTTAAATCTGTCGAGAGCTAAAACGTCCTCCCGTTGGTGTGGTGTGGTAGTTAGGAGAGGGGGGTGCCAGATCAGGTGTCGTCCACGTCACTTGACCATGATTCAAAATTACGTGGCCCGTCGCCAAAAGCCCTCGTGTAGCTGAACAGTGCGACGTTAATATTCAATCAATCAATCAATCAATCAGAATCCCACCTGAGATGGCTTAATTTCTGAGAATGTGATTTCTTTTTACAGTACTATTTTATTGGAATAATAAAATTTAGATAATGAATAAATAGTAACAAACTAAAGTAATTGTCCAACACCATATATAGAAAGGAAAATCGCTCTCTATTTTGCCACTTAATACTGTCATATGTATATAAATATTTATATCAATTGTAATTATTTAATAAAAAGTAACTAAAACAAAATTTTTCTTTGTTCACCTAAGTAAGAAGTGACTTAATTTTTTTTAATATTACTTGAGAGATGTGCTTAACAGTAAGATAACAAACGCTCAAAAAATCTCTTGACTAAGGAGAGACTTTGTAGACGATTTTGTCACAAATAATACATGAGATAAGCAAAATAATTATTTAGATTTAGTTCATCTTTTTTAAGAAGAAAACTCTTTTAAATCGTTAGAACTTTTTATTCTCGTTCTTACATCGCGCTACAATATGTCAACAACTTTTTGTTGCCAGATCATGAAAATTAAATTTATAAAAACAAAGATATTATATAAATATAGAGATGCAACAACTTTAATAGAAGTCTTGTTCGAATTACCCTAAACTATTCCAATGGTCTTGTGTTGCTGTTAGGCTTACTCTTATCATTTTCAATCATTTATCCCATTTAAAGTAAAAATTCTAAATGTTGTCAGTTAAGAACTCTTATTTTTGCATCATCTCTTCTGGTATGCATTCAGTTCGAGTATTGTTTTAATTTTAACAATGACCATTTTCAAACTGACTAATAGTCAGTTTGAAAGTTTCTTTTCCATCTCACAACGGTGTCAGGTGATGGGCCATCATTTCAGTGAAAAGCCATCATTCCATTATGAACTTTCCGGACACACTGTAATCTTTCAAATTACGGAAATTGATAACACTGCGAGCTTTTATCTTCTCCATACTGTGGTTTTTTTTAATCTTATGGCTTCCTGAAACCAACAAAATCATTATTAATAGCTGCAATTTACATAAGGATCTATTTATATGCAGAGTCAATTTCATTCAGATATTTCGGTTATTTTTTGTAATAATTAAAACTTAACGATACCGCTACTTCACAGCTCAACTCTTAAATGTATTCATTTATCCAATTTTAAATTATTTTTTAAAAAAGGAAAACAACTGCCAGTGAAATATTTAATAAATTATTGACTCATTTATTCAATGCCAACTTACGACGGGCCTACTGTTTTTATTTAAAAGAAAATAATGCCGAGATAGAAACGTCTGTGTCCTCAAACAAAAAATAAAACTAACATTTTATTGATATAATTTAATACTCTAAATTCTTATTTTTTGTTATTTAATTTTTTTTCAAACTTTGTTTGAGATGTATATCTACATCCTCTAATAGTTACATGTGCATATATACCAGTAGATATATGTAAAAATTTGAGTTATTTAAAGTATTCGAATAATATATAAAACAAATAAATAAAAACAATTAAGATAAAAAAAATTATAGCAAAAAAAAAAAGATTCCTCAAAATAATTAGTTAAGTGTATAAAGTATAATTTTTCAAAAAAAGTTTTTTAATATAATTTTGTTTTACATTTTATTTCTGTGATACTTGTAATTTTTCGCGGTACACTATTAACAAGTACGATAATAGTTCATTAAAATAAACCTTTATTTTTTTGTAGTCAGAAAAAAGGACGGAAAAAAAGTGAACTTTCTTTTTTTTTGTAATAGCCTGGTTCATATGACCTTTTTCTATGGTTCTTTTAACCTATGAATTATTTCTTGAGACGAAATTATAGTTTTTTCTACGAAAACAAGCTGATTTCACAAATTTTACTTTTAGAACGGCATTATGCGAAAGAAAGTATTCAATAGGCAGCTTTCGAATCTAAACTCATGCATCGGATTGAAAAAATGAAAACTGTATTTATCATTTTTAACTATCGGTTTATAATTCCCATCGTCAAATACAGCCATAGAAAGTGATTTTCGCAAAATGTGATAATATTTGTTTCTAAAAATGATGAAATGCTAGTATGTATCGCACTTTCCATGTTTACTGTACATTCCGGCTTATGAAGCCCGTCTGTTATTTCACGGGGGGAAAAAAACTACTTTTTTTTTATTTATCTTAAAATCCGACGTATAACGCGCACTTTTAACACACAAATTAAGGGTGCGCGTTATTCGCCGGGTATAAAAAATTATTAGAGGATTAAAAAAAAGATGAGTATAGATACAAAAATTACACTTCTGCATAGATCGAAATACTGTTTATTTAAGAGAAATGACATTCCTTATGAACTTAAAGAATTGTAGTTCTAGAAATATACTATTCTTTCTAAAACTTGGTAAAATACCTCGAATAAAGTGTGACGGATCTATTCACGTACCTTCCCCTAATCCTCTTTGGAAATCTTTGGGCTATCAATCGCCTTTATTCACAACCAACCCTTCTGAAGAAGAAATCGTGATATTCAAATTAAATCTACTATGTATAGTCAGGGTTTTCTAGCTAGCAATGAAGAGAAGGAGAGAAAGAAAGCCAGGAATCAGGTGAGATTGCTACTGATCAGATACCACTTCAAAGTATTGAATATTTGAAATATTAAACTGACGAAGATTTAAAAGTGACGATTGGCCACTAAACTTAAAAGTAACGTTAAGCTATTTGGGGTAATTGAATTGATTCTAAATTAAAGTGTCGATATTTATAGTAGTTTCGTATAATTCGTGAATCTCGTTTTTGTTCCACTAGTATTGTCCATATTGTTACATTCTCTTCTTGGATTTATTTGAATCAGTGTTGTTAAATTTGGTTGATCAATAAATCAGTTGATTTTGAATATGTCTGGTACTCCTTCCTTTCCTTCCGCACATCTAGGTTGGCAAGAGAGAGGGGGTAAT
This sequence comes from Trichonephila clavipes, assembly GCA_019973935.1. Taxonomy (NCBI): domain Eukaryota; kingdom Metazoa; phylum Arthropoda; class Arachnida; order Araneae; family Nephilidae; genus Trichonephila; species Trichonephila clavipes. The sequence goes on from BMAU01019659.1 coordinate 1,703,961, forward strand.
CCCTCACAAAATGACTTCAAAACAACATCCCGCGTTCAAACAACGTGGCCCGCGTGAAATAGCTGACATATATATGCGGCCCAGCAGAAAAAAAGGTTGAGTACCCCTGGAATAGATGAACAGATTTTTGCGAAGATATTTAGCTACTTATGATATTTATAACGTCAAGTGAAAAGCTTCTGCATTTCTTGGTCCATTAGGAATTCCTTTTGGTTGTAAATGGAAGAATGTAATTTTATCTGCTCTAAGAAGTCGCTTTATAATGCTGAATAGGGATGATGAGCGTTACAGCGTATTCTTTCCTTTACGAAGAAACCTGAAACATATATATATATATATATATATATATATATATATATATATATATATATATATATATATATATATATATATATATATATATATATATATATACAAGTGCCATGCTGTTATTCAGTGGAAGAATTTCCACTGGGTTTCGAAGAGTGGTATATGAATTAGCAAGCGATAAGGAGATAAATAAGTGTATAAGAAAATGCTTGATGGAATCGTAAATTCTGCAAACAGTGTGGGGGTGTATTCGATGCTTAATGTGCCCAGGAACGCTATTCTGCATTTTCGAGATAAGGGGGACTCAAAAGAATAAGAACACACCTTTCGACCGAATGAATCAATGTAATTAAAGGAGTCATGTTTTCTCATTCTCCTGTCAACTGAAACCGTAATTTTGAAAGGAGCATTTGCTTTAGTTGGAAAAATACTTGATCTAATGTTCCGTTTTAGTGTTAAATATGTGTCCATTCAAATGAAGCAGAAACAGTTCTATTTTCAAATGCAAAGTCGCTGAATTTACAAAACAAAATTGAAATTTTGCTGGTACATGTGCTTTGCGGAAAGCAGTAATGAAATGGACTATATTTTAAAAGAAAATGTTGCGAACTCTCTGTGTCGTAAAAAATTGCTGGAAACGATTAATAGTTACAAAAAGCATAGCACGTTTATTTATCATAAATTAGGCAAAAAAAAAAGACTGCGGATGAAAGTGAAAACTTCGAAGTAACTTTGAATTGATATAATCGATTTATGACGCAGAATAATTTTGTTCTACGAGAAAAAACGGAATGACAAATTTTTCACGTTATCTGAAAGTAAAATTTTTTAAATTCATAAGATATATTATTTCTTTTAAATAAACAGTATTTTGGTACATACAAAAATGAATTTTGTTAAATCCTTATATTCTCCATATTTTTAAATCGATTACTTTTTTATTCGGTGTATAACCGTGCACCCATAAATTTCGATTTTATTTTTTGTATTAAAAGTGTACATTATAAGCCGAAATATACGGTACTTGCGTTCAGCAAGATTCTAAGGACAGTAATATTAGCAACTCTTGATGAATCTCGATTATCATCTATCTGTACTGAAATCAGATTGGGAGAGAACGATTTCTTAAAAGTATTTTTCATCATGAATAGCCATTTATTTTAAGAAAATTCTTATCAAGAGTTGGAACAAAAAAGATTCCTCCCCTTCCCTAAAAGACGACGTGCACTATTTTTCTCACTTTCGTGTTTTGTTTTTTTGAAGGTCAATGTTAGATTCAAGGAACACACATTTATAAATTCTCTGATTGTGTGTTCTGCTTGTGTGTAGGCCATTTATTGTTTATTTAAATTAAAAAAAGAATTATTCCATAGAAAATTTAAACTTTTTTAGCATCGCACATTTCTTGATAAAAATGCATTAACCCATTCACTGCTAGTAAATTTAGAGTGTCTTGCCCTGTGTTCCATGGCTTTATTTTAAAGAAAACTTTTATTTAAGAATTTTACAAAATATAATAATAAGTTATGATACAATATTGTAGCAACTTCCTCATTAATTTTTATTGAAAAAACAAACACTGTACGAGGTAACGCGTAGCTGGCATCACCGAATAAGAATCCTGTGGTGAATGCCACTTGCGAGTGATTTCGTGTAGTGGTTTTTTATTCCATACAAATCTTCAAATACAAAGATTTTTTTCGTTTTGTTTGTTTGTTTCAAATGGGCTGCATTTTGCCAGCTAAGTCATTTGCAGACACGGCAAGTCCCCAAAAGTAGGAGCCATTTCATTTGCGGCACCGTCTAGTGGTGGTTCCTGTTATCGAATTTTGACGTTTGAATTTCGTTCAATTCAAACTGTCGTCGAATGCTAAATATTGTGACGATTTAATTTTGCCGAGAGTACCAGAGCCAATTCGATACTCAAGGGATGTTTTACATGCCGCATAATCATATGAGATACCTGCCTATGATTTTCGCACCCAGAAAATGTATCAATTCCCGAACCCGTAACCTTTATCTTACGAGGCGGGCACGATACCTCACTTGATTTTACAAGCTCGTCACCTAATTTCTTCTGGCGACAGTCATATGTGTTGTGTTATGACAGATTTTCATGCAGACGTGTAATGATCCTCACTGGAAGAAACCTAAAAGGCGATGGTAGTTATAACTGAACTCAGTGGCGCAACAACTCATGAGGGCCAATGCTTACTGTGCCTCTCTCAGTTTACGTGACCTTAGGCACTGGGGTGCATATACAGATGTTTCAGTCAAGTGGTCTGACGCGAACCCCCGAGTTCAGTTCCCAAGCAAGCTTGGTATACTCATTTATCCATCCATTCAAGGGATGAAAGGCTGAGTCGACCTTGCCCAGCCCGGGATTATAACCCCGAAGAGCGATACACTACCACTGTCTTTATATTAGGCAAAAATGAACTGATAAGTAATAAGTAGCAAACCACAAGAATATCTTCTGTTGGTGCAAGGAAATCTCTTCCTATAAAATCGAAAGAAATCGAGGGAACAAAAAGACGAGGATGCGTCCATTTAGGGAATCAGTTATGCATTTATTTGGTGGCGACGGCAGCAATACAGGAGAAAGGAGCAACTTGAATACAAATACAACTGATTTTCATTACTTAGAACATCTTCCACCCACAGAGAGAAAAAAAAGATGTCTACAAAGCTTTGTCGAGTGTGTGCAAAGCAAAAACAAAAAGTAGGGAGACTTGGTATTTTTGTCCAGTGTGTCCCAACAACCGAGTAGTTTGCCTTGATCCTTGCTTTAAAGCTCATCACACACATCAACAACAGTAAAAAAAATATTTTTAAAAAATTTTGGAATACACACATTTATTCGAGGGTTATTTACGTTGGTTACTTATATGTATAGTTGCCTATAGCTATTTATGTTGGTTGTTTCTTGATAAGCGGAGAACTTCTTCAGAATTAGTTTCATTCTTCTTTTATTCATGGTCACAGACACATGAATTTCAACGACATTTGGAATAATTAACTAATATGGACGCACACACACACACACACACACATTGGCAGAAACAGTAAGCAGCAGCAACATTTCACAGGACGAAGACAAAAAGAATGAGCAAAAAAGAGTCACTTTTTACACCGGTTGTGACGGTCGTGTGACTTCTTTCTAACAGGAGCCATGATGGGTTAGAAACGGACGGGAGCGAGTTTTCTGATGCAATGTTACTATTCGATTACGATTAAGATTAACGCGTTAGTCCTGAACTAAAGAATTAAAAAGTTATTTAAAGAAGATTTTTTAAAAGGATACTAGAGTGAATTATTACATATATAATTATTATGTTATAATCTAATTGTCTAAGTTTAGTTTTAATAATAAAAATTGACAATTAATATGTGTGTTTTTTGCACTATATAAATTTTTCATTCATCCTTTCTAATAATTCTGAGCTCAAATGAAGATAAGTGATCACACAATCTAAAATTGCGGCACACACTATATCTCGTAGCTGACAGTTTTAGTACACATGCTTATACTAGGAGATATCGTGGCCGCGGTAGCCGAGTGGTATAGGTATCGGACCGTGGCTTGCTTTGTCACGAGTTCGATCCCAGTACCACTAAAGACCCGCCGTGTAGGGCAGCGATACACGTTAAATCTGTCGAGAGCTGAAACGTCCTCCCGTTGGTGTGGTGTGGTAGTTAGGAGAGGGGGTGCCAGCTCAGGTGTCGTCCACGTCACTTGACCATGGTTCAAAATTACGTGGTCCGTCGCCAAAAGCCCTCGTGTAGCTGAACAGTGCGACGTTAATATCAATCAATACTACGAGATATCTTGTAGTTGGCAGTGAATGGATTCAGAAAGTCTTAAGTAAATTCTGTCATTATTTCTATCATTATTTTGTTATACACAAACAGTATGAATTATTAAGCATTAATCAAACAGTATGAATATATTGACAACTCATAGCACTTTTATTAGTTAGTTGTATAATATTCTTGGTAAACATTATAAAGTATTATGTAAGGAGATATGATCACATTCTTTATATCAGACTATTTTTGCCCTCGTATTTGGAAATCAATGTGGCAATATTTTTTTCATTTTATTTATAACTGATCTTCATGATCTTGTTTGACTTGCGTTTTTTGTACGCCTTGTTTGTTTCTTTTTCTCTTTTTTTTTTCTTGTAAAATGTGAACCAATATTTTTTAAAAACAAATTACGCGTTTCAAAGAAAAAAAAAACCCAGAAAAGTAAAGTAGTTCTCGTTTATCAAAAGTATTACATCATACTGAAGCGTATTATCCAGAAACTCTTTTGTTTATTTTGTGAGCGTTTATCTTGAGGTTTGTCGCAACTTCTTTGACCTGCGGTACTGTGATGTCAAAATCTAACCCAGAAATATGTGAATAAACATACCTTCGAGTTTTTAATTTAACGTGGCATGCATGAAATGAATTTTGGTATAGACTGTGATAGTTTAATGTAAAAAAAAAAAAGATGATGCTATAGTTACAGCTATAGTTGCTAAAGGTGAAGACATTTTGTTGGCAAACTGTAAAGCTTTCAATGGATTTTGTTAATATTTTTTCAGAAGCATCAATGGCTTATTATTTATACTTGTAATTGCTCTGAAAGTAAGAATATGTTACTTTACAGTTATCTTAATTTGTAAATATTTGTCCTATACATCTAGGAAAAAGTCGTCAAAAGTTGGAATTTTTTAAAAATCGTCTTATGTGTTTTTTATATAAATGAATAAATCTTATAAGAAATACGTTTTTTTTAAAAAAAAATATATGTTTTTTAAGGCATAAATATGGGATTTAACATATAAATGTTTGATTCTGTCCTTTTCCGATTTAATAGAGAGAAACCATGCTTATACATGATCTTTAAAAAGTTAACATATTAAATTTCAAACCACACAAATAATGATATTGATCAAATGTGCTATTATTTAAATGTTTGATTTATTTTTGCTTATTTGAACATTTAACAATATGTTTTCGCAATAATTTAGCACTACTTTTGTTTGTTTTATGAAATAAGAAAATTTATAGTTTTAAGTTGTCGCATTTTGATTTGTTTCAAAATAAAAAAAAAATCGCATTTGAAATTCTGAAAGAAAAAAAATTAGGGAAATTCTTACACAATTAATGCTTGTTATACATTACGGTACATTTAAAATGCAATGTCAAGAAAGGTCAGGAAATCGTGGAAATTTCAAAGTAATTGTAGCAAAGTTATGAGGGTGCCGGACGCGCGTAACCAAAGTGTGACGTCATCATGCACGGATCGACACTTTCACCGACAAGCAGTATTATCCCCACAAGCCATTTCTGCCATCATTTTGAAATAAGTGCAGGACGCTGTTGATGTTCCCACATCCATTGATTGCTAGTGCCACGCACTTATGGCATACTTCAAGAAAACTGTCATTGACTCCACAGCATAGATGACTCAGTTTGCAATGGTGTTGGGATAAAGTGACGTGGACGACGAAGTACCACATGATCGTTCTCTCAGATAAGTCACATATCTGTTTTTTTAATGATAGTCGCAGAGTTCGAGTGTGGTGATATGTCCAATCCGAGTGCATCTATTAAACATCACATCGTGCCACCATGGTTTGGAGCACCACGCGTACCTATTGTTTGTATTCAGGTAACTGTGATGGTCCAACGATACGTGGACAGTACACTATCGCTGTACGACATTCCCTTTCCTTTTCCTCCTTTCCCTTTACCATCAGTATAACAACACCCGACCATACACTGCACACACATCAGCGAATGTGCTGTACAAGATGTTTCTCTGCCCACCATTCTCTCTTAATCTCTTACCAATCGAACTCTTCTGGGATTTTATTGGATGAGGATTGCATGTCCTGCCAGTGCCGCTTTCAGAAGATGAATCGTGTCAAATGATCTACTGTGAATAAATTGTCATCCTTCAGAACGCTATCCGTGTATACAATGATTCTATACCTAGATGTGTTGCTTCGTGTATCGCCATTCGAGGTGGTACTACAACCTAGTACATAGCTGAAGTTACTTTCGCTCTGTTCTACCAAATATCATTTCAAAATAAACATCACTTAATTATTAATTTCCGGTCTATCTCTGTTTGAACTGTTTTTTCACTTTTTGGCTACTTCTTGATATAACATTTTCAATGAATTGTAGTTGTCAATGTAGCTAGAAATACTAAAATATTTATATAAATATAATTATTAAATAAAAAAAAATTATAATAATTTTTTAAAATTATTGTTAGTGTAAATTTAAGTATTTTGTTTTAAGTCATTTAAGTGGCAGAGTTTTTTTGCTTATTCAAGAAATACGGAAAAATAAAATCATAAATATTTTAAATCAGGGGTGGGAATCAAGTCGATCGTGATCGGCTGGTGGACTGCCAACACATTTTTGGTGACCGCTTGAAGATATTTGCAGTTATATACCGAAGTATTCAAGATTAGTTGACAGTGTGCAGACTTACTCTTCTACTGACTATAACTACGAGATTAGATGAAAATGTTTTATTTTTTAATGTATTTTGAATTGCTTGATAATGAATGCATCTATTTGATATTATAATTGGGGCCATTATATATTATGTTTGTATCTTCCGTTTTGCTTTAAACGCAGTTTTAAAATATAATTTATTTTGTTGTTATGTAGGTAAGTACATATTCCTTATTTATTATTAAGTTATTATAAATATTGTAGATCTTTTTGTTAGTTCATCACACCTACGCCACTAGGTGGACCGCAGAACCTTGAAAATATTCGAAGTAGCCCCTACCCTAGAAAAGTCTGCCCACCCGTTTTAGATTCTTTGACTTGTGAAGATTTTTTTTCCTTGCGAATTTTCTTTTGCACAGTATAATTGTTCAGAATTATTGCCCAAATAGACAAAAAACAAATGTGATTTTTAACTTAATTTTAGGCTTGAATTTGCATAAGTAATAAATGCAAACAGATTTTGTTTTTGAAAATATGGCGTTTTTTAACAGATAAAATAACCGTTTAAACCTTTGTCTCGGAAAAAATACTCTTCGACATATTGCTTTATCATGTCCTTCAAAATTCACGATTAAAAAATGAATCGCAGCAACGCAAATTCTTGCGTCAGAAACCTTTTGCTCTTCTTTACTTTATGTATGAACGTAAAATATCTTATCTATGATGTAAGCCGCGTAATCTGACAGATAAAGACTTGAGAGCACAAACATGTGTAATTGAAAAAAGTTGCAAAAAATTCTTACACGTGTTTAATTTTTTTTTACTCTTTCGGATGTGTATTTTGACCAGGAAAGAGCCTGAAAGTTTGTTATTAAAATGTTTTCTTCAAAATTTTTTTATGTCTTTGGTGATGACTTAAAATACCCGATTAAAAAAAGTTATTGGCTTTTTTTTTAGGTATGGTGTTATTATTGCACCATGATTAAAATGAAGTAAATTTACATCCATTTCAGAAGGTGAACATCTCATCTTAAACATCTTTATATTCCGCTTACTCCGTCATTATATTTTTATTTCCCCTAGCTCAATGCTTCTCAAACTCTCAATATTAGTAACCCAATATTTGATCATAATTTTCATCGCCCCCCTCTTTACAATAACAATGTGTTGAATTCAGCTTTACTATACTTTGACGCTTAAGCTACAATACGACTTTCATGTCTTAAGTGCCACCGGAGTATATAAGCGTCTCCCTCATCCAAACCGTTAGTTTTCCGGGCGTATAAAAACACTTTCCGAAGTGTGATTTTTCTGTGCCACTACTGTCCATAAAATTATTCTGAAGGCTTTGGAATGCAAGAAAAAAGATCTTGGTAGTGTTTGTGAAGGATTTACTTATTTCCGGAGATTTGCTTAGTTATTCTTTTTCTTAACTTTTTACCCCCCAATACATCACATACGCGTGCTTACGTGGAAAACAGTGGCTGGCATTGGGGAGTGAACCGCGTAACTTTTTATTGGCAGTTAAGGGATTAATTATTAACCGTACAAATTATCAAGATAAGTGATAATTTTTGTGTATAAATTTATATATGACAAGCCCATGAGGTCACTGTGGTAATTCTTCAACTTTTTCGTATAGTATTAAATTATTTATGAAATGCATTGGACAGTACTGCTGCATTTTTAAGTTTATTATATCAGTGTAATTATGTATTTTATTTTGTAGAATGTATTTGTGTTTGCTTACTTTCAGAAAAAAAAATTTTTTTTACATAATCTGTTTACGACTTTTCAGTAAGCTCGCGCCCCCCTCGTAGAGTTATTCCCCCAGGGGGCGCGCCCCACAGTTTGAGAAACGCTGCCCTAGCTGGTTCTACAGTTCTAAGGCAACTCGTAAAATTCATCATCTGATTTTTTGATTGTCAGATACAACAGGATAAGACTATTAATCTGAACTTAAAAATATTGACTTAAAATATTTCTCTGATAAATAGAACTAAATACACTACTCCCAACGAAGTTCTCGTTGAAAGAGGAATAACAAACCCAAGCTCATCTGACGTCTTTCATCCATCAATATCTATTACTACAGAGGAACTAACTATATGAGAACGTGCTTTCTTGAAATATTTTTTAAAGATATAAAGCAAAAAAAAAATAGAGAATATAAATCTGGACATTGTTAAGAGCGGGAAAACATCTTAAATCAGGTTATGTACGTAAAGAACGCCAGGCAAGCTTAAAGTTCATTAAAGAAAAGAATCTCATCTCTGCAGTTGTGTTGCTCAATTATTTACAATGAATGAAGAGTTTGTACTACATTTTTACACTTAATTCTTCATTTCGGAATAGAGCTATTAAGAAATCATAACAATTGATATTGAGCACCCCACGCTTTTACCACAAGGACATTTTATATATATATATAAAATTTTCTCATATATCATTTTCTTCTTATATTAAGAATTACTTTTTATTTTTTAAACTATAATTAATTTGTAAACAAAAAGAAAATTTTTTGTTTTAGGAAGTGAAAAATTAAAAACTTAATTGGAAGACTAAACTTATAAGATTTATTAAAAATTGAAAATGTTTGTGTGTGGATATATATAGAGTCACTGAAAGAAGTATTGGGGCACACTTACCTTTTCATAGATTTTTATCATATTTTACTCAAACATACAAATGAAACCAAAAAGAGAAGTAAATGTTATTTTGGTAAAAACAAATAATAATTTGAACAAAACTCACATACAATTAATGCAATTATGGTTAAAATTGAAAATAAAAGAAATCGAGTTAAAAAACGTGCTCTAAAAAGTATTGGGACCTAGGAAATTAATATCTTGTTGGGCTGTCCTTGCTTTTTATGACCTCATGAAGTCTTATTTGGCATGGATTGGATCAATTTTTTGCAAAACGATCTATCGATTTTGGTCCACTCTTCGACCAAATATTTTCTTAAATTCTGCTTGTTATAAATTTGGTGCTCATATAGTTTTTGCTGCAAATAATCTCCACAAATGCTCAATGGGATTAAGTTCTGGACTTTGGGCAGAGTCTCAATAACACTAGGACAGTGGTAGAGGACCCATAACTTGTAAATATCTGCAGTATATTTCGGGTCATTATCTTGGTACAATTTAAAATGTCCTGAGATTTCCAGCTTGCTTGCACTTAGCTTTAAATTTCGCTTGAGAATGTCAAGATAGACATATTTCTTCATTATACCATCAATAAAATGTAAGTTCCCGACACCATAGCTTGCCATGCAGCCCCAGACAATTTGATTACCCCCTCCATATTTGCAGTAGGCTGTAAATTTTTGACATGCATTGCTGTATTTGATTACCGCCAAACTTTTTGCTTGCAATCTGATCCGGAAATGTTATATTTGCTTTCGTCAACAAAAATTACATTTTCCCAACATTCTGTTGGCTGACTTACATACATTTTAGCAAATGCCAACCTAGCTTGTCTGTTTGCTTTCCTGATGTAGTGCTTTCTTTGAGGTACTCTGCCATGATACTTATGTTTTCTTAAAACATTTGACGTTTTCAGGATTTACCTATTTTCCGAACCTACTTTTACATTGCAAAGTCATTTTTACTGCACTAGTTCGTAGATTAATGCGTACTTGTCTCACAATCCACCTCTCTTCACATTCATTAAATGTCTTTGGACGCCCTGATCTTTGCTTGTTTTCAACACTATTTGTTTTCTTGAACCTGTCAGTGATGTTAAAAACAGGAGACTTATCCATTTCAAGATTTTTCCTATACCACGAACTGATTTCCCTTCTTTCCAATGACTTATTGCGGGAATTTGCACACCAACCAAAGTATCTTCGTTTCTTGCCATTTTTCCTATAAATAATCTTGTTTGTTGAAACTTTTATGTTTAAACTTCTAGTCTAAAAAAGTGGCGTGAAATTAAATTATATTGATGCGCTGTATATTTGTTAAATTTCTCATTTCAAAAGTGTCCCAATACTTTTTTGACTCCAGTGTACCTTTGAATTATATTTGAAAAGCTGGATAAAATTATAATTCTATAATACTAATAAAATTTTCCTTGTATACTGCACAGCAAGTGTTAAAGTATTTCTTAATTCATTTTGATGTGATAAGTATTTTTATAAATGGCTTTACAGTTATTCATACCAGGTGTCCCAATACTTTTGAGTGACTGTATATATATATATATATATATATATATATATATATATATATATATATATATATATATATATATGTACACAGTGGACCACAAAAGTGTTCGTACACTTGCCAATTTCCAATAAAATTTAATGTTTTCGACTAATAAAAACTAATAAACTGGAATTGTAATTTTTTTGTATCTGCAACTTGTTCTTAATCGAATGACATGATTAATTTTTTAAAAATAGTATAACTATTTTTTTTAAAAAATTAATAATCAAAAAGCTACTAAAAATTACACCACAAAAGTCTTCGTACACTTAACAAAAACCTCAAATTAGCTTTAAATGTGTTGTATCTCTTTCTTAATTTAGTACTTAAGTAGGATATCGTTTAGTGTCCACAACAACTTTTAAGCGTCTTGGTATAGATTTAATCAGATTTTTTTTGTAATTTCTGCTTTGATTTTTCTTCATTCTACTCTGATTATTGTTTTTACTTCACATTACGTGTTTATATATATGTCATGTTTTCTTTTTTTACATCAAAATCTCATCAAATATGTTCTACTGGGCTAAATAAAGTGATTGAGGAGGTGTTTTCATAATTTGGGGACAGTTATATAGACACCAGTGGCGTACATTGAGAGCAGTGCACTTGGCGTCATTATCCTGTTAAAAAATGAAGTCGTCTCCACCAAATTTTGGTCGAATAACTTAAAATTTCTCTTCAAAATATTTAAATATCATCAAAAAATACCAAGTTACCTAATTCTGAGACCAATTTACACCTCCACGCAAAAACACCTTCACTTCCATGATGAAGCATGGAGGTGGAGGAGTTCTTAGTTCTTGTTCCACATAAATTTATGGGATTAAACTCCTCATTTTTTTCACTTACAAAGCTATTATATGCCCATCGGAACCAAAAATGTTGAATTCTTTCTCATCACAATCAATTTGCTGTCAATTTTGAATTTTCTGAAACTTAATCCCAAGAATCTAGTTGGATCAATAAACTATGGAGGTGGAAGTGTGTGTTCTTGCGTGGGGGTGTAAATCGGCCTCAGAATTAGGTAATTTTGTATTTTTTGATAATATTGTTAATCATGAGCTCTATTTAAATATTTTGAAGAGAAATTTTAAATTATCCGCCCAAAATTTGGATATTGGAGACGACTTCATTTTTTAATTGTATAATGACGCCAAGCGCACTGCTCTCAATGTACGCCACTAGTGTCTCTATAACTGTCCCCAAACTATGAAAACACCTCAATCACTTTATTTAGCCCAGTAGAACATATTTGACGACATCTTGATGTAAAAAAAAAGAAAACATGACATATATAAACACGTGAGGTAAAAACAATAATCAGAGATGAATGAAGAAAGCAGAATCAAAGCAGAAATTACAAAAAAACTGATTAAATCTAGACCAAGGTGCTTAAAAGCTGTTGTGGACACCAAAAGATATCCTACTTACTAAATTAAGATAGAAATACAATATTTATAGCTAAGTTGAGATTTTTGTTGTGTGTACGAAGACTTCTGTGGCGTAATTTTTTAGTAGTTTTTTGTGTATGATTATTAATTTTTTAAAAATATAGTTTTACTATTTTTAAAAATTTAATTATGTCATTTTATTAAGAACAAGTTGCAGATATCATAAAAAAATTACAATTCCAATATATTAATTTTTATTAGTCGAAAACATTAAGTTTTATTAGAAATTGCAAATGTACGAACACTTTTGTGGCCCACTGTATGTATGTATAACACTGTATGTAATCATAAACACAAGATATATTATGTATTTCAAGACATATTTTTCTGTAACTGCTACTGGCAGTAGAATCGTCAAAACATCTTGTGTTTGTAGTAGATTTTTGTAAAAGAATTTCTAAAAATATTTTACTGGTACTTTTTTGTCATGAAAAATAATTTTGTATTTCACTTTTATTTTGTGCTTTATACTTGTTTAGTTATCTTAATGCTATAAAAAATGTTTTTAATGTAATGTTCTCCACAAAAAGCCTTTCAAGTACACTTTTACCTTACAAGAATTATAAAAAGTATATTCATGGGTAATTTAACAATTAGATGCCTATCTGCGTATCTTTTGTCTTGTAAACGTTCGTGTATAAATTGATTTATTTTTTTGGAAAATAAGATTTCATTGTCGGATCCAGTATTACGTAACAGTTGTTACTTTATCTTGCCATTTATTTTTTTATATATATATATATATATATATATATATATATATATATATATATATATATATATATATTGACACATATAAAACACAATAAGTAAACTTAAATAGAAAAAAATGCTTACTCTCTCTTAGTCCCTGTATTTTGAAAAAGGCGTTGTAAATTCTAAAATAAACCTAATACATGTTATTTCCGTTTTAAGGGGACTTTGCACCCTTTGAGCAAACTTCTTTATTAACGTATTTAAAAATTATATTTTAACGTTTTATACAATGTTTCTATTCAAGAAAATGTTACCAGATGAAAATTTTCATATATTATTCACACAATTTTAAAAATTTAAACTTTTTGAAGAAAATTGGGAAAATTTTAAAATCCTACTCCTTTTGTAAAAATTAATTTTTTGACCTGAAATTTTTTTATAATATTCTTATGGATGTTCTTAACAACTTTAGGGATCGATTTTAGAAAAACTTCATTCGTTTTCGAAAAAAAAAAAATAAAATGTTCATATACAGGCTAAAAATTAACGAAAAAGCCAACATGTCTTACATTTTATTTTTTTTTTAAAAAAAGTATTTAGTTTATAGCAAAACGGATCCCTAATTTTATTACATGCTTTATTTTTAACACGCAGGAAAAAAATTGAAGTGATTGGTAAATAATAGTCGAAGGAGTAGCATTTTGAATGCACTAAGGTTTCGAAAAACACAAACTGAGAAAAACCACTTTAAAGTTTATAATTCTGAAAAAATAATTATTATAAGCTTAATTAAACTTAAAATACCACTTTAAGATATTACTTATACGTTTTTCTTTAAAATAATTGCATGTTCATATGTTTTCTACCCACACATTTTTATAAATGATCAACTTTTAGAGAGTACTAATTGCACAAGAAAACTCAAGAAAAACTTAAAAAAAATTTTTTTTCTGTCACGACAGAAATTTTAGCTGTTTTTCTTCTTATAATATTAAAGTATTACATTTGTATGAAAAATATATCAGGAATAAACTGAAATTAAAAAATTATTAATATAAAATGCCTTAATTTAAAAATTTTACATGCACACATTTCACAAGGAAGAAAAATTACATTATCGTATTGCCTCGGAAATATTATGCTTTTAATACTACACATTCTTTTTTATAGTTATTATTTCTATTTATAAAATAGATTTTCTTTTATCATAACGCATTTTTTAGCTTTTTTTTCTAAAAAGGGGGTGTGGCTGAATTGCCTAATTTGTTTTCAAATGAAGTTTTATTCAACTTCTAACTTTCCGACATGCACAAGTGATATATCAATCGAAAGATAATAATGCAAAGAATAAGATTAAATGAAAATAAATAAAACGATAGGTTTGTGATTTTTAGGGTACCAAGTCCTCTTAATAATTCTCGCCATTGTTTGTCACTAAAAACTGCTATATTCTAATTTTCCATAGCAAATAAAAAATATCAGTTACGTCGCCAGTAGCCTATGTGTAGCTTGTGTGTGTGTGTGAAAGTGCGAGAGATGTTAGTAAACACTCAATAAGTCAAAGCCACAGCTATTCAGTTACTTTTGCCATATTTCACCCTTGTTTTCTAAAATTCTAATAACGTAAACAGAAAACAAAATTAAATTACATGGAAAAATATCAAAATTCTCAACTATATGGAAAGTTTTCCCGATTAAAATTGGAATTTTGAATAGTTTAAAAGTGAATATTTTTTTAGGTGATCGGAATGTTTTGTTAAGATATACTATGTTGTCTATTTGCGATTAGCATTCTTTTATTAGTAGAATGATAACTGAATGTAATGGGAATAAATAAGATCGAATTTTAAGAGCTGTACTTAATTTTTTTATATGAGTTCCATTTTTTTCCCGGTTGATATTTAGCTCAAAAATTTTAATCAGCCTTGAACGATGATTATTGGTGCGCTTGTCAAACGAAAAAGTAGTTATACAGTCAGACCCCGCTTTAACGAACCCCTATTTAACGCATTATTTCAACAACCGAAAAAATTTTTTCAAATGAAATCCATTTTGCCCGGAACAGAAAGGGATTTTTATTGCAAGTAGAAAATTTCGTCAGCGAAGGGTGCAAGTCCATTATTAGACTTTACAGGTATAGATGAGCCATGAGTATAACCTACCGCGTGAACTTTGAATGGGACAGGAAATCCCTTTATTTCATTCCTCTCCGCTACGCAGGGAATATTTTAAGAGATTTTACGGTTTTCTTTCTTTTTTGAGAGAAGTGAGGTTTATTGTAATATTGTAACGGTTTTGCAGAAAATTTTGTTTCTGAAAATTTGTGAGGCATGATAGATTGTCGGAAACGAATGCGTAACAATTTTTATGCAAAAATTGATAATGAAAATCCTATCAAAACTGTTACCATTTCTAATGCTGTACATTGTTTGGAAATTGTGGAAACAAAATTCAGTGTAGCGGGATGTAAAGGACGCTGTATTTCCTTCTCTGCGTGAAGTCGAAAAAAATTCTCTCTAGTCAGGAATTAAAAAGAGATTGTTAAACATCTATTAGTCAATATTTTAAATTTCCACTTAACTGATGCGTAATAATTCAATAATAGTATTTTAAGTTGCTGTATAAAAGGTGTGTAATTTCTAAATATGGATATTTTTTGGTGTATTAACTTATTATAGAATTTTCAAAGGGTAACTGTAAAAAATTTGTATTTTGTTTGGACCCCTATGTAACGAACAATCCCGAATTAACGAACTAAATGTTCTGTCCTTATGAATTCGTTAAATCGGGCTCTGACTGTACTTATATTGCCATACCATCAAATTCTATCAATATGGACTTTTTTCATCATCATCGGCATGGCAACCTTTTGTGGGCCTGAGCCTTTCCTCGGAAGTTTTTCCCCATTCTACCCTTCTCCCAGCAATTGATCTCCACTTTTAGAATGGCAAATTCCTCATCCACACAGTCTTTCCATCTTCTTTTGGGCCTTCCCTTTGGTCTTTTATTAGAGGGAGTTAGTTGCATTGAAAATTTTCAGTGCTTTTCGTTCTGGGCTCATTCTTACTAAGTACCAAGCCAATTACATTTTACTTAGTATGGACTTAATAATATCATCATTGTTAAAAATCTTATATATTTCAAAATTATATCTTTTTCTCCAGCTGTTATAATTGAGAGCGGCACCAAACATGGTTCGCTGGACCTTCCTTTCAAAAGTTGTCAGGATCTTTTTTTTTTTTTTTTTGTCAAGATCCATGTCTCTGAGGCACAAGTCAAAATTGATTTAATCAATACCTTATACAACAGGATTTTTATCTTTCTTTTATTGAAACTTCAGTATTGATCTTAAACAAAAGAAACAGCGATTAGCTGCAATAATCCTCTTTCTGATTTCAGGATTCATGTCATTTTGGTATTCTAATAGATCTTAAAATGAGTGTGCAAGCAGTATAAGAAGAAATAATTATAATCCTCTAAACTCAGATGATTGCATATAATCTCATATTACTGAGCAGGTGAATTCGCAGATCGCCAGTTTTAACTATTCCAATATTTTATGTTTTTTTTTTTTTTTTATAAAAATTAAAAAAACGCATATCTATTTTTCAGAGGTCAAGAGAGCTGCGGCATCGTAACGAGCAATGGAGATCAAAAACAGTTGCAGTCTCACAAAGGGTCCGGTTTGGTCAATCATTCATTCAAGGAAGATGATTTAGCCCAACTGAAAGGAAACTTGGGCATCGGACATACCAGATATTCAACATTGGGAGGCACAGAACACTTAAACACCCAGCCTTTTGTTGTCAACATGAAACAAGCAAAGCTTGCTTTAGCTCATAATGGAGAATTAGTCAATGCTTCAGAACTACGCAAAGTGGTAAGAGAAAACATTTTTTATTTATATTTTTTATCATAACTGTGTGATAATGTTGATATTTTTGGAACTGCTCTGATGTTTTTTGAACTAAGGTGGAACTGCTCTGATGTTTTTTGAACTAAGGTAAAGTAAAAATCATGCTTTGAGAACTGAAAGTAAACTATCGATTAATAGTTTTCGTTTATATATATGTTACCGTTAAGGTGTGAAATACGTTATTTCTTAAAATAACTAGATATTTCATTAAATAATTGGACAAGTCAGTCCGTGGACCGGTACTGGTCCGTGGATCAAATGGTGCCGGACCGTCTAAAAAACATTAAACTATTGTCATTTTATTTAAAGTGGCGCATTGCTCTCGGATTTGCTTAACTTTCCACGGAAATCACTTAATATTCCACGTTAAATTACTTTATTCATTTATGGTGTAGCTATATTTTATTCTGAAGGCATATTTAAATGTAACTAAATTAAAATTGTTAAATAAAAACAATCTAAAATATAAACAATCAACGTGTCCCACCCTCAGCGGGCCGCGGTGAAATTATCAAAAGTTGACCGGTCCGCAGCGATAAAAAGGTTGCGGAGCACTGAGCTAAAGCACATAAAATCATTGAATTCTACGATTTAACTAAGTATTTTATAGAATAACGATTACTTGATTGTGTAAAAGGATGAAATACAGCACTCGAGAAAGTTCTGTGAACCGATTCTAGCTGCTTTTAATCAGCTTTGAACCGCTTGTAACTCGCTTTTACAATGACGTGTGTGTACGCTTCATTCCGTGGCTTTTAAACGTAGAGTTTAGGCGGTGTATATATGTTAACGTTTTACATGTTGGATTATGAACAAATATTTTTGCAACCTGTTTTCAAGCTATGACTTCTGCTAGAATGGAAGATTAACCTGTAAATAAGAAAGACCCAATTCGAGAAATTTGAGAGAATCTTTATTTAATAATCTTGGGTCACACACACACAAAAGAAAAAAGACCTGCACGTACTCGTGAAATTTTTTTATTTTGATAGCAGAAGTAAAAAATGCTAAAACAGCGTAGAAAAAAGTACCACGTGACTATTGATATTACTCCAGCATTATGATATCCTTGAAGTTCAAGGAGTAGAAAAATTAATTGTGCCAGCAACAGATGCAAAACATTCTTTCTTCTCCTTTCTGTTTAACTCATGTTTGCAATATGAGCAGTAATAAGTTATATCATCTGCATCTGCTTATTATTTATCAATTAAATCACCCGCAATAGAGGTAAAATGTATTTTTCGAGAGGTTTTAGATATTTATGATCAATTAATTTATGAAATAACTTTGAAAAATTCTTTATTTTTCACATTTTATGGTCGATCATTAGTTATTCAATTCCTACTATTATATAGCTCACTCTCTCCCTATATTTAAATAAAATTTTTATACCTTGTTCAAATTTTCAATCGTTAATAAAATACTTTCCATTCATCCATTCGAGTTCAAATGCATTTTTTAAAACTTGTAGTGGATGACACTTGTTGTTAATTAAGTTTTTTCAATTATTTCATACATTAAATTAAAAAAAAATAGTAACAAACATATATAATAGTCCAACAGCATACAGAGAGGAAAACCATTCGTTGTGTCCCTGTAGCACAATAGATCGCGCGTTGGACCTCTAATCCAAAGGTTGTGGGCTCGATTCCCACCTGGGACGGCCTAATTTCTGAGAATGTGCTTTCATTTTTACTATACTATTTTATTAGAATAATTTTTAATAAATGAATAAATAGTAACAAACAAAAATTAGCCCAACACCATATTCAGTTGGCAAAATGTTTACTTGTACACTTAAAATTTTGTATGTTCTTCAAAAATAAATTAAGTAACATAACTAAAAGTTATTGAGATACATTTAAATTGTTTTAAAAAATAAGATTCTTTCACAATAAAAAATAAAATAAACATTTATTTGAAATTAGTGATTTTTTTTAAAAAAAATTATACAAAAGATTATTTGTACACTTGCTTAGTAAACATTAACAAAACATATGCAACAATGTAATGAAATTTCAATACTTTGTAAACAGTCCATTGGCTTTTATAACTGCTTCAAGACGCCTTGGCATTGACTCAATTAATTTCTTTGTGATTTCTGTGTCTCAATGGAACTACAAACTTCTTGAAGTTTTTCTTTTAAGTTCTCTTTACTTGTTATATTTTTTCCCCGAACTTCAGTGTCCAAATGCATCCATAAATTTTCTATAGGATTAAGATCTGGAGATTGTGGAGGTGTTTCAAGTCGCCTTGGAGCATGATAAAAGCAACCAGGTCTTAGTAACTATAGCGGTGTGCTTCGGGTCATTGTCTTGTTGGAATGTAAGTGTTCTCCGTGTGCTCAATTTCTTAGCACTATCTAACAAATTATGTCGCAGCACATCGATATAAGCTAAAGCATTCATTTTATTGTCAATAAAGGCTAAGTTACCCGCTCCATTATGAGCTACACATCCCCACACCGTAACATTTTCGCCACCGTGTTTTAAATGTGGGAAGTACATTTTTGGGTTCAAGAGCTGTTTTATTTTTTCTCCAAATTTTTCGAATACTTGGTGGTGTAAACTCAAATTTGCTCTCATCAGAAAAAATAACCTTTTTCCAAAAATCCAAGGGCTTATTTTTGTACTTCATGGCAAAAACTCTAGACGTCTTTTCCTCTTTACTTCACTAATATAAGGTTTCTTTCTGGGAGTTCTCTGGCTTTCAGACCAACGCTGTGCAGTACATTTCTGATTGTCTGAGCAGACACTGAAACGTTACATGATGACAGAAGTTCATTGGCAATATTTTGAGCTGATGTCATTGGTTTATTTGTTGCTGACCTTACAATCATTTGTTTAGCTCTTGAAGTCAATTTACTCGGACCACCAGGTCTGGGCTTATTTTCATCACTGCTGGCCTCTAAATACTTCTTTACGATGTAACCAACAGTTATAAATGACAGTTTTAAAATTTTTCCTGTTTCCCGGAAAGATTTTCTCTCTTTATGGAGCTCTGTATTATGTTTTCTCATATCTAATGAAATTTCTTTGGTTTTAGGAGCCATTTTCAAGATTATCTCTGTAAATTTAAGTATAATCTGAAACTATTTAAATATTATTGATAAACTAAGAAAAACGTTGTAAATTTAAATATAATCTGAAACTATTTAAATACTATTGATAAACTAAGAAAAACGTATGAAAAACTAAGTTGAATTTAAAAAGTTTAATCAAAACTTTTGCCATACTTACACCAAAAGAATTCTGTACAAATATTCTTTTTGCAACGATTTTTCACATTTTTCCAGATTACAATTTACTTTTACACTTAAAAAGAAAAATAATTTGCATACAACAATTAGGCGCATTAAAGAAATGCATGATTAATTCGCAACTAAAATATTGGTATTTATTTCATCAAAAACGAAGAAAAAGTGGTGTACAAATAATCATTTTGTCAACTGTATATGAAAGAAAATGCAAAATCGCAAGGAAAATCGCTTTCTATTTTGTCATTTAATGTGATTTTGTCATATGCATATACATATTTATGTTAATTGTATTTAATAAAAAGTAACTAAAATAAAATTTTTCTTTGTTTGACCTAAGTAGGAATTGACTTAATTTTTTTTCCATATTACTTGTTTTATAGAACAATTAGTTATTAATTTTTTTTCCATATTACTTGTTTTATAGAACAATTAGTTATTTCTCAGAATAACTAGGTAAAGTATGAAAATTTTCTTTTATGATATACTTTAGCTGACTTGTCTAGTTATTTCATGAAATACCTAGTTATTCTATGAAATAACTGAATTATGCACTTTAACGGTAACGTATATATACAGTAGGATCTCTATATAACGAAGTCGCTAAATCACAGAAAAAAGTTCGTTATAAAGAGGTTCATCTTTTAATATACTTTATAAACCACATAAAACAAATTTTAAATTCATAAACACTATATTAAAAAAAGTAATTATTCACACTTTTTAAAAAAATTAATATATGTTTATTTTATATATCTTACTCATCAAAAAAGAAAAATCAAGGAAAACAAGAAAAAAAAATGTCGGGGAATTAATTAACTGTATTTTCAATATTAAGAAAATAATTTTAGTATAAAATTAATGAATTTTAAGGACATTTAAAAATTTGAAGCATACTAGTAATATTAAACATACATTATTTTAATATAAGAGCACAGGGACACGGGACAACTCCAATGAGGGTGAAAGAGGGTATCAGATGTTTCTATTGAACTGGGGTTAAAAGTTGCACTTCTTGGATAAAATGTCTAGAACTCTATTGCTCTCGGCGAGTTAGGATCTAATAAAACCAATTCAAGATTTCAGACCAATATAAAATGTTTTAAAGAGATAATAACTTAAAATTTTTTCAGAAATACTTTTTTCAGAAAACAAGAAAAAAGAATGTCGAAAAATTCACTGTATTTTCAACATAAAGAAAATAATTTTAAACTAAAATTAATGAATTTTAAGAACATTTTATAATTTAAAACATACAAGTAATATTAAACATACAATATTTTAATTAGAACACAGGGACACGGGACAACGCTACTGAGGGTGAAAGAGGATATCGAAGATGTTTTTAGTGAACTGGGCAATGGGGGTTAAAGGTTGCACTTCTTGGATGATAAGTCCAGAGTTAGGATCTAACAAAACCAGTTAAGATTTATGACCACCATAAAATGTGTTAAAGAATAAAACGTGAAATTTTTTCACAAATACTTAAAAAAAAAGGGAGAACAAAAATTAAATCACAAAAGAAAAAGTTCGTTACATAGAAAATGCACTTCGGTATAGAGAGGTTATTTTACGAAGAAAATCGTGAAATGTTCGAGGTTCCTGGAAGAAGTTCGCTATATAGAAAAATTCGCAATATAGAGGTTCGACTGTATTTATTTTCGAATATATACGTAAAATAGCTTACTTAATAATAAAGAGTGTTTTTTTTACAGGTATAGAAGTTTAAGTTGGCATTACTTTCCAAGATGGCGACCGATTTAACAGCTGTCAAGTGATTTATTCTCAGTTTTTGGTTTGGTAATTCATCAAAACTATCATCAAGCAAGGCGTAAATTCGTCGAATGGGCCCAAAACGAGATTGCCGTTGTTCCCGATTTTCATAAGCGAATTTTGTTTAGCGATGAAGCGCACTTCTGGTTGAATGGCTACGTCAACAAACAAAACTGCCGCATTTGGAGTGAAGCTAATCCACAAGTGTATGTCGAAACACCGTTACATCCAGAAAACTGACTGTTTGGTGCGCTTTATGGGCTGGTGGAATCCTTCTTCAAAACGATGAAGGCCACAACGTTGCAGTCAATGGTGATCGGTATAGAGCCATGATTACTAACTTTTTCATTCCTGAATTGAACAATCATGATGTCCAGGAGCTGTGGTTCCAAAAAGACGGCGCAACATGTCACACAGCTCGTGCCACAATCGATTTATTGAAAGACACGTTTGGTGACCACCTAATTTCACGTTTTGGACCTGTGAATTGGCCTCCAAGATCTTGTGATTTAACACCGCTAGACTATTTTCTGTGAGACTGTGTAAAGTCATTGGTCTATGCGGATAAGCCACAAACGCTTGACCATTTGGAAGACAACATTCGCCGTATTATTGCCGATATACGGCCACAAATGTGGGAAAAAGTCATCGAAAATTGGACGTCCAGATTGGACTACATCCGAGCCAGCCGTGGCAGTCACATGCCAGAAATCATATTTAAAACGTAATGCCACAAGATTATCTTTCGAATAAAAAAAATTCATGTCAATCGAATAATACATCGTTGTTTTATTGCAATTTAAAGTTCTGTACCTCTAAAAAAAACACCCTTTACATGTGCTGATAAACTGATGAAATTATTTTTTGTCTTGCTTCAAAAAGCTGTAATCCACTAAAATATAAGCTAACAAATATGTAACTATGGTAACTGAGTGGTAATGGTCGCGAGTCCTGATGCCTCTAAGAACCTGCCATACAGACGAGATGATTCACATTAAATCTGTCACGGGTGAAAATCTTCCCGTAGTTGTGATGTGGCAGTTTGGAGAGAGGTATCAGGTCAAGTGTCGTCCTCATCACTTGACCGAGGTGCAGAGCTACGAGGTCCGTCGCCAATGACCCGCGTGTAGTTTCAAAGTTTTTTTTAAGTCAATTCCTACTTAGATCAACAAAGAAAAATTTTATTTGAGCTACTTTTTATTAATTATCACTAAAGTATCGTATTGCCATCCAAAATAATTGTGTATATAAAATTTCAGTTCAACTGAATGCTTTAAAACGCGAAAAAAAAAACCCTTTTCAAGTTTTGACACAAGTCGCCAAAAATGATGCCAACTTGGCTGTATTTGTAATTCTTTAAATAATTAGTTTAATCAATTAATATTTATTAATTATAATTAAATTATTGTATTGTCATCCAAAATAATAAAATTTCAGCTCAATGGAGCGCTTTAAAATGTATTTTATTAACGATTGAAAATTCCACCAAGATAAATAAATAAATATATAGAGTTGTGAGCTATAATAGTAGGAATTGAACAAGTCAAATCAGTGCTAACAAATATGATAGTAAAATATATGTAGGTTGTAAAGAGGAGCTAGAGCAACCTTTTTATCTGCCGGGCCGTATATATATGTTAGCTATTCCACACGGGCCGCAACATGAGATTTAATGGGGGGAGTGAGAAATGCTTTAAGACCAAGATAGCAAAGAAAATTTAAAATGTGGAAATTGATCAAAATATTAAAACTCCTATTTTGATTTATTATTATTTTTTATTTTTATCACTAAATTTTTCTAAATTGGAAGCATTTAAGAATCATTCTTTCACAATTTCTGCATCAGTGAACGGTTTCATATGACTACCAATAAGATAAATTTTTTGGATACCTTTGTTACCGCCGCTGTGACATTACCACTAACAAATCACTCTTTTGCTCTTGTAAAGTTTATTCAAGAAAGGCTATTATCATCTCTTGAAAAAGATCTTCGAAGAAAAGGGCCATTAAATGTGTATAATTCCTGTTCATTGGTATTTTTTAAATACACTTTCGTGACAGATCAAACGATTACAGAACCATGCCTGTTTTTCACTATAAAATAGTCTTGAAACGATCTATTTTCTTCGAACATTTTTCGCATGTAAGATATGAAAGATAGTTAAAAATTAGTTCCTCTCTTAAAATGGTCGCTACTCCACTACTGTCTATTATTACCAATAAAAAAAATATATCAATCCGCACCTTTACACGACATCGATAGAAAAAAGCAAAATTGATATATTTGATTTTTTTGACAAAGAATTCTCCACCAAATTTTCATAAATGAATTTTTCAGAGCAATGGACCATGACTGGGCCACTTAAAAAGGCCCATGGGCCGCAGGTTGAGTTTCGCTGAGCTAAAGAGTCCAACATAATACGAAGTTGAGGTCCGTTAAATTTATATAAAAACATGGTCAGTACTACACTGGGAGAAAATCTTAGATATATACTCATTGCTGTTATCCAACTTGAAATTTTTGAGTCTGTATAACTGATATTGTATTAAGAGATAATAATGGTTATTTATTTATTTTTTTTAGTAGGTTCGATCTTCATTTATATATGAAATCGAAAATCTTCATTTATATATTTTTGCAATCGTTCTTATCATGTTTTAAACTTGGGACTAATATAAAAAAAATGTATAATGATTTAAACAAGTTTTTGGTTTATGTTAGTGTAATTATTTAATAGTTTAGGCTATGTATCGCATCTAGTCAGTGGCACACACAAGGGGGAGGGGTCCGGACCCCCCCCACTCCAAAGCCCTTGATTTTTTCCGATTGATTATAACTCTAAGTACAACTCGGGAACATTGAAAATAGCGACTTAAGAAGAAAGCATCGGATTGAAATGAAATTTAATACACATAATGACACAGATGAGAGATTCACTTGATCTCAAAAACAAGACAATTAAACGAATACAGGGTGTGCAAGGACTGAAATACTGGGCACCTTCAATAGCGCGTTGGACCACCTCCAGCTGCAATACATGCCGCCACACGGTCCGGCATTGAGTTGATTAGACACCTTATGCTGTCCTGAGGCAGATGGACCCACAAATCTTCAACAGCCAACTCTAAATCATGTACAGAGTGACACGATGACATCTACCGTTTTAGCTGATCCCACACGTGCTCTACAGGGGACAAATCGGGGGAGCGGGCCGGCCATGGAAGAGTCTGAAAATGACGTAGGAAGTCTTGAGCAACTCTTGCTGTAAGCGGACGAGCATTATCTTGCTGGAAAATTGCCCCTGGGAGACAATTTAGGAAAGGTCCTACATGAGGCCGAAGAATATCATCAACGAAACGTTGGCCCGTTAAGGTTCCACGCATCACAATTAAAGTGGACCGGCTATCATAGGCTATGGCCCTCCAGACCATTACACCAGTTGTGCGGGCAGTGTGACGTAGAACAGTGTGGGGGGAATTGAACCGCTCACCAGGGCGCCTCCACACCCGTACACGGTTATCATGTGTCCCCAAAACAAACCGGGATTCATCACTAAACACAACCTTTTGCCAATCTGTGACATCCCACATTGATCTGGCTTGGCACCACAGTAGACGCAGTTGTCGATGTTCCGGTGTTAAAGAGTGCACGGAAAGGGCGCTTGGATTTAAAATTTGCTTCTGCAAGGTGTCTGTAAATTGTTTGTGGAACAATTGCTACGCCTACGTCTGCTCGTATCATTGAACGAGTCACTGTGGGGTCCACAACTGCTTGCCGCACGATCCTTCGATCCTCTCTCCTCGTGGTGTTCCTGGTCGCTCCAGACCCGGTTTTCCGCGCTTGGGTACCTTCTTGTGTCCACTGCTCCCAACAAATTCTAACGGCACACTCCGAACGATCCACCTGGCCAGCAACACGGCGCATTGACCAGCCTGCAGTTTTCATCCCGATGATCAGGTCTCACTCAAACTCGCTTAACTGTGAGAAATGTCTTCTAGCACGTTTACCTGGCATGTTTCGCTTACCAAATTCTTCCTACAATCGGCGGGTAATCGTTACGTTTATGAATCTTCGAATTTGCGCTGTCTTAATATAGCACCCTCTTCCTGATTGTAGCGCCACCTCGGCGTGTATGAGCATGCGTATTGGCGCAAAACTTGGATCATTTGCATATCACATTACGCTGTACTTATTTGAAAAGTTTCGCGATTGTACTTAGCTTCCTTCTTGGGTGACTATTTTCAATGTTCCTGAGTGTACGTTTTGTTACTCATCATTTTTGAATCTGATTCTCTCTATGAATAAAAGAAGTTTTTCGAGATCCTGTAATAAATTTATTTATACACAAGGTACAGTTAATAAAAGCCACTACGTCGTTTTATAGTTTGCACCCCCACCCCCAGTCTGCATAAAAAATATAAATAATGTTCGAATTTTTCTGCGGACCACCGGCTGGCGACCACTGATTTAAAGAATTCTCTGTTTAATTTAGTTAAAAAAAAATTTAGTTCCTCTTTTGAATTATTGACAATACTATCAATTTATATCAATCAACTAGATGCAATCAAAATTACGAAAGTCTTTAATGATCTCTATGTTTTTTGATGGCTGTACAGAATGTGTAAAGAGCATGATCAATTAATACCCGAAACATTCGCAATTTCCGTTTTCGCATTTTAATTTAAAATAAAAATTATTTTATGAAAAGCTTAGCTATAAGGAAATATTGAAAAAGAATCATATATATAATCATAGCTAGCAGGAAAAAGATATGAAGCCATTCTTATAAAATATTTATCTTTGAACAAACGTGATATAACAAAGTGACGAAGATAACGGTTTTGAGTGGTTAAACTATGATTTCGAAATATCTATCGCATCATGTACAAATATGTGTTGCTGATAACAATACAGCGTGCGGAGCAGATTCTTCGGAAAATGGAAGAAAGTCTTTGAAAACATCGAAAGATAAGTTTGTGATTATCGGCGCACACATTTGGGGTTAAGACCACTGTGATATTTTTCTTGCTTATCTCGGAAGCAGGCATTCTTTGACGATCAATTATTTCGGTGAAATTTGATATAATTAATACTTTTCAGATAATATGTTGAATACTATCTGATGATTCACTCGGTACAGTAGACGAGTAAATGATATTTTCAAATGCAGTGATGCCATATATAAAAATATATTTATTCAAATATTACAATGATTATTTTCGACTCACTAATGATAAAATTAAAGAATGAAGCCATTCGCGAAAAATCAATAATGCTATTAGGAGAACAAGTAATATAAAAAAGAAATTTCTTAAGATAATTCCTACTTAGGTCAACGAAGAAAAATTTTATTTCAGTTACTTTTTATTAAATAGAGTTACAATTAATAGAAATATGTGTATATACATATGACAGAATATTAAGTGACAAAATAGAAAGCGATTTTCCTTGCAGTTTCCCTTTTTTCTTTTTATGTAGGGTGTTGGACTATTTTTTTTGTTTGTCACTATTTATTCATTAATTAAATTTAATTATTCTAATGAAGTGGTATTGTAAAAAAAGAAATCACATTCTCAGAAATTAGGCAATCCCAGGGAGTGGGACTTGAACTCACGATCTTTGGATTAGATCCAACGCGCTATCCATTGCGCTGCAGGGACACTACGAACAAATTTCCTTTCTATATATGCTGCTGGACACTAAAGCTTGATTCTAATCAATGGGCGTGGCCGCGGTAGCCGAGTGGTATAGGTATCGGACCGTGGCTTGCTTTGTCACGGGTTCGAGCCCAGTACCACTAAAGACCCGCCGTGTAGGGCAGCGATGCACGTTAAATCTGTCGAGAGCTGAAACGTCCTCCCGTTGGTGTGGTGTGGTAGTTAGGAGAGGGGGGTGCCAGCTCAGGTGTCGTCCACGTCACTTGACCATGGTTCAAAATTACGTGGTCCGTCGCCAAAAGCCCTCGTGTAGCTGAACAGTGCGACGTTAATATTCAATCAATCTAATCAATGGGCACGGAATCAAATTAAGAACATGGCGTCTAAATTTTAATTAAGGTCTATTTTAAAGAAAAAAAAACATTTAAAGAAAAACAGTATACAGTTGGCAACACTCGGACATGACTTCACTCCGCCGTACCCAAAGACTGAATGAATTCTTTTCTAACCCTCCAAGGGGAAAGGGAATTTCCGTCCAGTTTGACCACATGGTGAAACTTCACACTCCACATTCTAAGGGGGACTAACCATCCCCTGTAGCAGGTGTTAATAGACCTTTCCACTCCTACATGGACTATAAAAGATATTTTTGTTTGTTATTATTTATACATTTTAAAAATTTAATTAATGAATTAATATTTGAAAATACTGTATAAACATCAAGTGTCATCCACTACAAGTTTAAAAATATATATATGAGGAATGGATGAATAGAGAAAGTGTTTTATTAACGATTAAAAATTTGAACAAGATATACTTACATATATAAATAAATATAGGGAGAGAGTGAACTAATAGTAGGAATTGAAAGAAGAATAAAACTTTAAAAAATTTAAAATAATTTTTTTCCCATTTGAAATTTTGACTATTTGTAATGCATTGTACTGCTAAATACTTATTATAAAGTATTTTGCTAATTGTTTAAAAATGTTTAATATACACGCGGGAAGTATTTTCTCTTATTTTTATTTAAACATTGTATGTAAGCATGTTTTAAGACCATTGTTTTCACAGTATGCTTTTCATTATGACGTTCAAACTCACGGATTACCTCCAAACTAAAAATTTTAGACTCTCTCTATCTGCTTCTTACTTTCTAAATTTAGTAAAATATTAATAGTACAATAATAATTTTTTAAAAAAATTGCATGTTCAATTTTAAGAGGCAAATACTGATAATTTTCTTACTTAAGATTTAATTATATATTTTCCCCCTCAGATATGTTAATTTTAATATTTAAATTTTTAAAAAAGCTTTTCTTTAAAAAAAAATACTGTGTGGTGGGGAGGACCCTTCTAGTTTTTAGTACTCCCCCGAAACAACCCCATTGTACAAATTATGCAACTATTCATACTCATTGCTCAAATTGTAAAACTGTAATTTACATGTATTTCAAGTCTTAATCGCCGCATTTAAATTTACTTAAAATTTGCAATACGTCGTCACGTTTAACTATTTTGGCACGTTCATGCAAAGCCTCACCATCATCATTAATGTAAATTTATCCAAACTGTAGTTTTGCCCCATTTTACTGTAAATATATATAGTTGCTTTTATTAACTATACCTTATGTATAAATAAATTTATTGCAGCATCACGAAAATATATATATATATATATGGAGAAAAATCTGAAATTTTTACACTTCACCAATTAATTTTATATACAATCATTGTCACGCATGTACTAATATTGTATTTATTTTAAAGATAGTATTGTGGCTGTATCTTATACATCAAAGACGGAAATTGTGAAAAATAAAAATATCGAATAGGAATAAAAATGTCCTTATACTGAAAGTTTAAAGAATATCAAAAACTTTTAGTGACGTGAAATTAATTTTAGATGCCATTTTTTAAAATTTATTGTTAATGTACTTTTTCCCACTGTGTGGTAATATGCACAGTCCAGTCATATTAATGTGACCACTGTCAGAAGCCAGAATAACCATCTTTCGCAGAGGGAAAAATAGTCATTTAGGATCCTCAAGGTATTCACTAGGATGTTGAGCCATGCCGACTCTTTTTCTATTGCTGCACTAGATTACGCGCGTGAGGATTCACATGGCGCGAACAACCCGATCGAGATGGTTCCATAGATTATTGATTGGGTTTAAGTCAGGTGAGTTTTCTGGACACAGAAGAACGATAAACTGATCCTGGTGCTCTTTGAACCACGCACGTACGCTGTCAGTTGTATGACACTCCGCAATGTCCTGCTGGTAGATGCCACCATCCTGAGGAAAAACAATG
The DNA here is from genome assembly GCA_019973935.1 of Trichonephila clavipes. Classification (NCBI taxonomy): domain Eukaryota; kingdom Metazoa; phylum Arthropoda; class Arachnida; order Araneae; family Nephilidae; genus Trichonephila; species Trichonephila clavipes. The sequence goes on from BMAU01019659.1 coordinate 1,734,012, forward strand.
CGCATAAAGGGGTAGACATGGTCTGAAAGGACAGATGCGTACTTCTATTGATCCATCGTGCTTTCCACAATGATGAATAAACACAGAAAATTTAAGGAAAACATTCCCCAGACCATAATGCTCCCACCTCCAGCCTGAACCTTGCCAGCAATTGTTGCAGGGTGTTTGCTTTTAGACGTTTCATGCCGTATTTGCCACCAACCATCCGTCCGATGGAGTATAAAGCGTGATTAATCAGAAAACTCTACCTGTCACCTCATTGAATGCCCAGTTGCGGTACCTGTGTGAAAATTCCAGTCTTTGTTGCTGATGAACAGCAGTCAGCATAGGTGCATGAACCAGGCGCCTGCTTCGGAGAACCAGACGCAACAACGATCGCTGAACAGTAGTTTGGAAGCCACTGTTGGTAGCCCCTTGGTTCATCTGGGTGGTATGTTGCTTAACGGTAGCACGTCTAGTCTCCCGAACTCACCTCTGCAGGCGTCAGTCACCTCTATCACCTATGGCCCGTGGTACACCACATTTGCCACGTCACTGATTTTGGACGGTCCCATTTTGCCATGCACGGTATACTTTAACCACGGTGACACACGAACAGTCCACAAACTTAGCCGTTAAGGAAATGCTTCCAACCTTTTCCCGAAAGCCAAAAATTATGCCGTTTTGGACTTCGGATAACTCTTTACATGCTTGCATTACGCCAACGACTGTAGTGTTTCCCGAATTGCGGATGATTTTATAACCAGGAATCTAGGATGCGCCAGCATCCTTCTATCCTCTATCTGGGACTCTGATTTTCGTGGTTTTGGAAACGGGTTTGAAGAGAGGGGCGTGACTTCAGAGGAGGAGGTCCAATGGCAGTGCAGGAGGCGTTGGCTATGGAGCGATCGTTGATTGGAGGATGGCAGTGAGCTTTTAAGATTGAAATCATGTACTTTGAAATAGAAAGTGATTTTAAAATTTTAAAAAGAGAAATTCGATTAAATTGAGAGAATTTTAAAAAGTTAAGGGGAGAAAAATAAAAGTTGCAATTAAGAATAATAGGGAAATTTAAATATTGTTCATTAAAGCTTCTGCCAGAAGGCAGGTTTTTTCTTCGTCGGAATTAGCTGTTTTAAATTTAGAGAGAAGGTCGAGAATTTTGGGGTTTTTCTTTACGAGGTTTGAGATAGTATTAAAAAGTTCCAAAACTTGGGAAAAAGTCTGAACTGTTATTATCTTGGGTAAGGAATCCACTGGAAGAGTCTTCCTTTTTATTTGCAGTTAGGTTTTCGGTTTCGGAGGGGATCTGATTGGGGATTTCTCCGCTAACAACGTTAGCGAAGGAAATTCCCTCTTTTGTCCATTTGCTTGAAAATTTTTTTCTTTTAATCGGATCGGAAAAGGCAGTGCCTTTTTTGGGTTGGGGGAATTAGGGACATTTAGTGTAACATGCCGAGTGACCGAAGTCCTGGCAGTTGATACAAAATGGGTTTTCTTGTCGTTCTTTGATGTGACAATTTCGAGTGGCATGGTCTTTATCGCATTTAAGGCATCTTGGTTTCATAAAACAATTCGCGGCAGTATGGTAGAAGTTATTGCAGTGTTGAAGCATTGGGTTATTCCTCTAACGAGGTAACCTTCTACTTTCACTTGCAAACAACCCAACTTTTTGATGTCAAAAATTTTACTATTTAAATCGTTTCTTGGTGAAGTAATTAGGAAATATGGGAGGGATTTTTTAGTTCTTTTGGAGATTAGTTGCTTGCAGCTATCTATTGAATCCGATTAATTTTAAGTCATTAGTGATATCAGTAATTAAAGCAGAATTAGGGAGGCCTTTAATAACGGCTTTAATTGGTTTATCTTTTTGGCGTTTGAGAATGTAAAATTCGAAATCGTTATCCATTTCTAAAAAGTGTCTAAGGTTTCTGTATTCTTCGGGGTCAGTTGAGAACATTTTTACGACGTCATTAACAATTCTGTTTCTTACATTAGGGAATTTTTCAGAGATGCGTTTAATTTGCTCTCTGAAATTCTTTTTAATTTTAAGCATTATAGGGTGGGGGGGGAATCTTAGGTGTAACTACTTCAGTTGTTTCAATCGGGGGAGGATGCTCAACATCCTGTTCAAGATCGGAGAAACTATTGTTAGTTTCTATGGGGTCCTGGGTAGAGGTAGGAGAGATCGGTCTGGCCGTCTTTTTGGGAAAGATAAACTCTTCCGTGGAATCCTTACCTTTCTGTTTACGCTTTTTGCTAAATTTTTTCTTAGGTTTGCTATTGGTTTTATTTTTATTTTCAATCTTATTTTTAATAAAAGGAGGGGAGGGAACAAAATTAATTTCCTCTTCTACCGAGGTAGAGGGAATCTTATGATCCTGGCAATCTGGCGGGAGGGTTTGAAGCTCACTTACCAACTCCTCCTTTCTCCTGATCATGGCCTGGGTGCTTCAGTAGTACAAGTCCATGTATGCATTTCCAGGGCTGGGTGAACGTCCGTCCATCCCGTGGATCGATAGATGAAGAGCTGAGATTCCTGTGACAGTATCTCTGAGTTTCTCGCATGCGGAAACTTGTTCAGATTTTGTCGGCGAAAGTTCCATATTATCGCTTGATACGCTCATGATAAATCAAGAGGTCGTGGAGCTCGCAGGTGCGTGGTCTCCGTTGTTCTGTTAGTGTTTTCCGAAGCCCTCACACACCCTTTATATACGCTCAATAGCACTGCGATGCCAGCATCCTTCTGTGATTGGTTATTTAACGTCGAAGTCGAAAGTACATGGTGGTCACATTAATGTGTCTGGACTGTGTAATTATCTATTTCCGTAAGTCGTATTAGCATAACCTGTAACATAAATATGTACAGTATTAAGAAATTCCAAAAAAACATCTATCATAACCTTCAATATATAAATAAGCTTAAATAGTTACAGTACATAAAATGTCTGAGCAAGAACACAGCAAGAATACATAATAGTATAATCTATGGAATAAATCTATGCTGAATAATATGATGAGATGGTTACGATGATATAAATACGAAAAATTTCTTTTAGTTATTAAAAAATGGTAATCTGCATATAAAGTACCCGATGACTTATTTTACCGGTGATAATCATAGACTTGATAAAATTCCTGATATTTTCCCTCCTCAATTTAGTCCGTGATACATTAAGCCTTTTAAATTTCTTGTGTAGCTCGTAATTTAATCTTGGGAACCTAAGGTCGCTCAAATCTTATAAATATAGTTATCTCAACGTTTTTTGACCTCGTTGACTAATGATTTTCGTTTGATGATACAATAATTTATCTTATTACATCATCAGATTGTTCCTCAACAATCGAAAACTACAAAAGTATAAATAAAATAAAAAGTTACAAAATGTCGCACTTTAGATATAAAATGCCACCCATCCGGTATAGTGGTAAGTGACGCTGATTGCTGTGCCGTCGAGCCTGAGTTCAAATTCCAGAGGCATGGATTTTTGTAAGTGTATAGCGCTGTTGCGGCATGGGGGTACTCTAAATAGCCGTCGAGTCACAAGCCCTCTCGTGAGGTTGATGGCAGGGGAAGAGAGGTGGGAGGCCCCTGATCATCCCCAGGGATGCTCTCCCTCAAAATTGGAATGGAACCGAGTTAAATTGTACTGTCACCTGTATGGTGCTCAAAGCTACGGCTAACGACAGGCGTACATCTAGTTCTTTGCCGCGATGAATTTCGCGGGCATCGACCTGACACCGTTAGACAGGTGGCATTGGCAACAATAACAGATATAAAATTTGTTAAGGATCAGTGGGAGGCGAAGAGTTGAGGCTTTCAGAAATTCTGCCTTTTTTGATTAATTATGTTTTTTAGAAGTTTTATTAAACATGTAAAGTCTGATACACATAATCCTAACTCAGCCGTCTTAATATATATTATAATGAATCGAAATTCCCATACACCATAAAATTCTATCTCAGAAAATGTTTAGATCAAAACGATCGATACAAAAAATTTCAGATTTTGCATTTGTCCCTTTTGGGGGGGATCATCTATGATTATAACTTTGAAGCTGAAGTACAATAGTGTATATTAAGAAAACCGTACATTTCAAATTTTCGTAACATGGCTTTTAATTTATATTAAATTTTTTAAACTCGCGGGTGCGGTAGCCTAATAGTCATGGTCACGAACTCGTGGCCAGCTTTGTCGAGTCGCTGGTTCGATTCCTGTTGCCGCTGAGTGAGTGAGTGAATGAATTTTAACGTCACCCTGTTCAGTTACTCGAGGTCTTTTAGCGACGGATCTCGTAAATTTGAAACATGGTCAAGTGACAAGAACGACACCTGAGCTGGCACCCCCTCTCCTAACTATCACACCAACGTTAGGAAGCTTGAGCTCTTGACAGATTTGATTTGCATCGCTTCCCTACACGGCGAGTCTTCAGCTGAACAAGGCTCGAACTCATGACACGCTGGTCACGAGTCCGTTACCTTGACCGCTAGGCTACCGTGGACATCTTGTTGCCAATGAAAAGTCGCTATGTAGGTCTGATGCACGTTAAACTTGTCAAAGTCCTCATGTTGGGCGGCGTGGGAGTTAGGAGAGTGTGGTGCTGGTTCAGGCGTCGTCCTCGTCGCTTGGCCGCACTACAGAATTACGAAATCCGTCGTGAACAGCCATCCCCTTGTGTTGTGCTTATATATAAGTGGAATTTTAATAATCATTCACTCACACTCACTCTTTTTTGAACTTCTTATTTTTTATGTATTTTTTAAATCTAATCGAGTTTTAATCAATAACATTATAAATATGCTTTTTATGTATTTTGATCGCAATATTTCCGAAGTATACACAGTTAGTAATTTTTTCAATAAGTTTTCTCTTCGTTAATTAACTTCTTTGCTGTTGGACATTTTCTTTATCGAAATGCGATTTTGAATTTTTTAAAATATTTATAGCCATATAATGATTAGTCAAAGTAAGGCATTCCTCTAAGTAAGCCAAACTGAAGATGTCTGAATTTCTAATTACCTAGTTTAAAATCATTTTGTGTATACTTTATATTGAATAATAAATACTTGTCTTTTCATATATGTGTAAAACCCTGTATTAATTCAGAAGTTATTGATCTTTTTTAGATTATGGAGCGAGGTGTCGGCTTGTCCACAGAGTCTGACAGCGAGCTGATGATACAAACCTTGTGTTTGGCTCCACCGGAACCAAATAATGAGACAGATGAATATCCAGACTGGCCAGCAAGGATAAAAAACCTGATGAGGCGAACCAAGACGGCTTATTCATTGCTCGTTATGAGTGGAGACACTATCTATGCTGTTAGAGATCCTTACGGTTTAAGGCCGCTGTGTCTTGGAAAACTAATTCCTCCCAGGGGCTCATTAGGTTTGTTTTTATTGCAAAAATTTGTCACGTTAAAAGAATATTTCGAATTTATAACTAAATGTTGCTGTACATGAGTAGTGCTCGTAAATAAAGCTTAATAACGCAGCATTTTTTAATGCCTAACGTGACTTCTTAGAAAGCCTTTAACTTAAGATCTACCCTAGAAACAAGTCCGCAACTAAGGCTGTGCAAGATGTAGGTTTTGATTATGTATGTTGACATGCATGAGGAATGTATAGAATTATAAAATGACATTACTATTGTAGATATTTCTGCAGTGTGTGTTCTTCTAGGAGATTAAGTAAATACACGATTTAATGATTCTTCACTTCAATGCACCTGGGTTTCTAAACACGGCCAACGCGTTCCCGGAATGTTCTTATCGCTGTATTTGATACTTCTTATTCCCTCCTCCTCCCTTTCCTTCTACTTGCAGAATTTAGGATCAAGATATTACCCCCCAGCAAAGTAACGAGTTTCACAGCGCAGGTTGTACAAATATGGCCTTTGCACCAACACACCTAGCAACCAAACCTACAATGAGAATCACACTTCAAAAATAAGCCCTCATTTACTTTGAACCTAATTTGAATTTTCTCATCGTTTCTCATTGTCCTTTTCCACAATTTGTTTAAAATTAAAATTCTACATCTTATTCATTTATATTAAATGATTTTTACACTTTTAATTAGAAGACTGGGAGATTTTTTTGGAAGCAAACACGCAGTTTGTAGAAAGAAATTTGTTTTTAATCTTGATTATGTAGCTTCTATTATTTCTATCTTCTCTGTGTGGCGATCGAACAAGATAAATTGTACAATAAGGAAATCTTAAGATGTGGACTCTTAAAAAGAATGAATATTTCTAAAATTAGTACAAAAATTAAAGCAGAAAAGAAGATTTCGTTGATGTATTAAAATTCCAAAATTACGCTGAGGTATTAAAATTCCAAAATATATAATTGTCTGCATTGGAATAAATATAGCTTATATGTGTACAATAAAATACCATCTATGAAAATTAACCCTAATATTTTTTTTTGGAGCAAAAATTAAATGTCTTATTTTCTTTTCGAAAAAACATATTTATCTAATCAAACCAAGATTCTAAATGTGGAGCAAGTTACATTGATTATCTCGGCTTTTAAATGAACTATTTATAATTGTTTATTACGTATCAAAACCTTTTTGAATGCATTGGAAGTTACCTTCAGGAACTGGTTTCCTTTTTGATTTCGGAGTTGGTTACAAGAATATGCCTTCTTGCTCGCTATTTTTTGTTCATTTTCTGCTTGCTTACTTAAATGTTTTGTAAGGCTTTGGAAAAAAGATGCACATTCAAGAAATTCTGATGTATATATTCAGTTAATATTTAATAAAAGTGATATCTTTAAATAATTTGACTGCCAACATTCCTTGCTAACATTTTATAAGAACAAAATTAAGTTTATTATATGTTTAAAAAGCCTTTAAACTTTAACAGAAAATGAAGCCATTTTCTTAATGTTCTAAAATATTACTGGGACTATAATTAAAAATGCATTACTGTGTATTTAAAATACACTAGTCCCCTAAAATTTATATAAAAATAATTATTAAAAAAATCTTTTTTTCTTTCTATTATCTGTTTTCTTATTATACTGCTGTAATTCTTTTTATAATTAAACTCATGTACATTCTCACATACACATGCAGAAGAACTCCCTTATATAAATTTTTTTGCAATTACACATTTACCACATGAAAGTTATTATTAAAAAGATGTCACACTGACTTCCTCACTTTTTTTGACGACTGTATATTTGTATAAAATATAATTGAAGACAAATTAAATTATGTAGAGTTTCACGATTTAAAAATTGTTATATTAATGCTAAAAATTTGTTTGGTTAATTTAATCATTTTTGTGTTGGTGGAAAATTCTAAAAACTTAGGTTACTTCCTTGTGCCCAAATTATATGTTGACTTAAAATTTTTTATAAAGATAATTATAAATATTAACTATATTATTAATTAAAAAAACAAATATTTTATTTTAGCTATCTATTTTTCTATTTAAAATCCCCTCTCCCCTTCAACCGGAAGCTTTATTTAATTTTTTTTAAAAAAACCATTCCATATTCATTTAAAATTATTTTATTTAAAAATTTTTTTAAGCATTGAAACTTGACAAGAATGTAATAATTTTGATCAGTTTTATTTTACTTTAAATGTATTTTATGCTGCTTTGTATTAATTTCATATAAATAATCAATTAAATCTCATTAAATAAAATTTTCACTTACATATTTGATAAATCAAAATTTTTATTTTCAATTTGTAATTAGATTCATATGGAATATTGTGCATTTTGTTCTGTGTTTAAATTGCTTGTTAATGTTTTTCTCGTGCTTTTGTAGCTTGTATATTTTTGGTTGCATCTTTTTTATTATTATTTTTTTTTGCTTGCATTTTATAGCTTGTATTTTATGCTAAATACTTGTTGCTAATAGATGCTATCATAATCTTTGAATCTTAGAAGAGGATTTACTTCAACTCAATGGGAAAAAACTTGTAAACGGAAACGCAAAAGATGGTATAAATTTTTGCACATTTTTTTTACTAACAATATTGCTTGATAAAATATGTTGAAGAATACTAACCGCATGCTTTGTAAGTAATAAAAATTTTTATTTTACAAAAATATAACTACGTTGTCGTTTTGATCATGTTTGAAATATATTAGTAAGTATTGAACTGATTTTATAAAAATGGTATGAAAAAAGCTTACTCTCTACTCCTTTGTAATTTCCCAGGAACTGATCTGACAACTTTTCTGATACCTTGCTACGATCGTAAAACATGTTGGATGGTCTAATATTGATATCGCTTATTGCCGTTATTGTTATCGTTAGTTTTATAATGCTAATTAAAAAACTTAGGTTTTGTTGTTTGTGTTTCTTAACTTGATGCTGGCATTAATTTTAAAAAATTATTTACGCATTAGTTTTTATAACATAGATCTTATTATACCAATAGAAACTTTTTGTACTTATAATTTGCTTTGCAAACTGGAATTAATGCCAAGATGTCAGTTATATTCAACAGTACCGGATTAATCATTAGACGGAGTAGGCAATTACCTATGGGACCCGCGTTTTTTAGGGGCCCACAAGAGTGTGTTCTGTTTTCTGTTAGTGCTCCAAAAATAGGCTACAGGGCCCCGAGAATTCGACTGCCTATGGGACTCCATGTCATTTAATCCGATACTGATATTTACGAATTATAACGTTTTACAATATCCGTTACGTTCGAATGAATCTGTGTAAAATAGATTTGATCACGCCTTGTGTCGAAACCACATGCCAGGATAATTTTTAGCTATATGTATAACTGTCATAATAATTCAGCTATTGGTCTTTGGGGATACCGAATTGAAAAAGAAATAACACCTGAGAGATCAACCAAGAGATATGGTGTGAGTTTGTTCGAAGTTTATGGAGTTTTGACTTATGAAATATCTTGACTTCGAAATTAATAAGGCGCAAAATGTCTTCTGGCCTTTCCAATGAAGCTCAGCTGCAATTTAGACAGCCTGTTTGCTTAAATGTGTAAGGGACTGCGTAGAGATTTAGTTGTTTATGTGTGGTGTACTTTATACGCGAACTAATGCATTTTTCCTTATTGTGATACAGATTGAGGCAACTATTATCCACGTGGCGACGACGAGGAAACATTTTTCCCTTTCTGTTGCCATTTTGGCTTGAAATAAAGATGTAATTGGAAATCCGAGATCTAAGTATGAATGATTTAATCATAATGAAATTGAATAATTTATATTATCATACCAGACGAGTAATTTTAGTGTGTTACAACAGAAAAAACCTGCCTATTGTTGTTCGAAGTTTCTACTATCACCTCACAATTAACAAATTTTAGACATGGTCTTACATTCAATCTCTACATGCTTTCGCCATGGTTACTTAATGTTTACATCTTTTGGCTATAGTTTCTTAACAAAGCAACTTTTGGCCATAGTTCTTTGAACATCTACATCTCATTGGTGCATGTAACAAGTTTTATAAGTACAGTGAAAATCGCTTAACACGAAACTGAAGAGACTGAAATATTTTTTCTTGTTAAAAGAATTTAGTGTTAAAGGATATTTCAAATGAATATATACGAGGTAGGATTCAAAAATTTCCGGACTGAGACTGTAGATTAAAAAATATTCCAATTATAAATTGCTGAAACACATCCTCCTTTGAAATAAGACCCTTGAGCAACAACGCATTTATATCAATGCTTGTAAAGGCCATAGAAACATTTCTGGGATCCATTTTTAGCCATGTCCTTTAATTCAGCCTGCGATGCTCGTTTAATTTCATCTGCATATTGGAATCGACGACCCTGAAAGTGACGTGCCAGTTCTGGAAATATTCTGAAGTTGCAGGATGCTAAATGAGGGGAATAAGGAGGATGTGGCAAAACATTTGTTTCGTTTTCACCCCGTTCTCGTTGTTTGAAACCCGTTCTTACGCACCGTCGCAGGAACCTTTTCAATCTTTTCAGCGGCGTGGGAAGTCTGGAGCGTCTTCAAACCTTTCCCTGCCTTTCCTGAAACGTTGATGTCACTCAAAAGCTTGCGTTTGCGATAATCAATCACTGATGTATATATGCTTCATCATTTCGTCAATCTCCCTAGCACTCTTCAAAATTTGATATTCATTCTCTGCTCCATAAACGTCATTCGCTTATAAAATATGACGCCATGGTGAGCCACCGACCACTTGATTAAGGAAAAATCTCTTTTAGAAATGAGGAAGAACGCAGTAACACAGAAGCGTTATCGTAGTCACTCTACTGCAAAAATTGTTCACGTTATAGGCTCAGTCCGGTAACTTTTGAATCCTACCTCGTATATCAACAAAATTAAGTTTATTACTTTATTTTATTCACATAGATATCTGTATATGCATGTATTTAATAAAAATCAATGAAACAAAACAATCACAAGAGAACTTGAAAGAAATTTAATACAAAATTTTCAAGTTTTTTTGAAAACAAAACATTTTTTGAGTTTTAGGAAAATAATCTGATATATATATATATTGCCTTTTTTAGCATAAAATTGTTTGATATCGTCTATTTTGTTATTCATTTCACCATCACCATTAGAATGTGAGTCTAAATATAATTACACATACTTTATTTACTTATTATTATTATAGTTCTGTTTGTGGATTCTCGAATGTTCGCTTGAAATTTTAATTCAAATTTTAACTTAAAAAAGGAAAACTTAGTTTTAAAGAATTTTTTTTCTTCTTCTGCCTAGCAGAAATAAGAAATAAAATGGAATATGATGTGAAATAGAATTTTTATTCAATCATCGATCCACTTTCAAATAATTAGTAAAGCGATTTTTGCACCAACTTTAATTCATATTTTATAAGTAAAACAATTTTTGAAATGGCTTTTTTATGTCGTAATTACAACTAAATTTCAATAGACTGTTACACTATTATTCGCTGTACTGAAAATGCTGCAGTAATAAATCCAGTGCTAAAAACAAGTAAGCTTTAAAGGGATAATGCGCTACCATTTATCATAACCATTCCCCATCAAAACAGATTTCCTTTAGAACATGTTTGGCAGAACATGAATTTGCTTTTGAGGCAAAAGAGGAATACGAACATTAAATTCTTGACATTTTTCAGAATCTTATCGGAGCCATTTTGTCTATAAATATTTACAAAGAATAATCGATACCACAGGCTTTTTCAACTGATAAGAACTGAGACAGGGTCGAATCTACATGTGAAAGTTCCAAATTTTTGATATCCTGTGGAAATAGGATCATATTCTTTAAAAGCATATTGAAAAAAGAGCTTAAATTGGGGCAAAACTAAATAGCGAGGGAGATTGTTTAAGCAATGAAAGCATATTTTTTTTAGCTTAGCATTACAGGTTTCTCAAGGAAATGCAATATCTTTTGATTATTGTCAAAATCAGCTCCTGTGAAAATACTTTTGCTTTTAAACTGTCATCTTTACCTATTTTAATGTTTGCCATCCTGATGTTTTGTGTCATTTAATAAAATACTAATATCTAAGTACTTTCTAGTCATTTATAATGCTCCTCTAGCTTTTGCATTAAGGCTGTTTTCGGCAAAAGTACGAGAACTTGAACTAAACGCGAAGCATATTTTCAGACAGAAAAATACCTCAAATTTCATGGAAATTTGGAACATTATAACTTATACATCTGTTAACAATATAGTGTTTTTAAAAATTTCAAAATATTCCATGAATGCCTTTTTTTTTCTCATTTGAATATGTGAAGGGACAGAGCTCATTTAACATTACGGTATAGGAGAAAAACGCAACACATTTTATACCAGAAAAAATGGATTAACTCGATTAAAAAATGCTCTCTAAAGGATAACGAAGCAAAATTATAATATTAATTTTTCATTTCCTTTTTATCTGAAAAAATGTTCCAAAAAATTCGGATTCTATTCTTAAACAGAAACCGAAGACAGCCTTAACAAACAATATTGTAATTATATATTTCCTGGTAATTTAACATTTGTCGAATGCTACTCAATTTTTTGAAAATTAAGATGTCGAAATGAATGCAATTGGGCCTGTAAGTAAATAGTCGATTATATTCTATGATTAAATGTGTAATATTATTTTTTAAATTTTTGTGCTTTTGATTTTAGGACCTCTGGATAATGACAGCGAATGTGATGGCTATGTTGTGTCCTCAGAATCTTGTGCATTTCCTTCGGTGTCCGGGCGACTTTTGCGAGAAGTGGAGCCAGGTGAAATTGTTGAAATAACCAAAAACGGCATCAGATCCGTGTGCATTGTTCCGAGACCTGATAATGACAGGCCTGCATTATGCATTTTTGAATATGTATATTTTGCAAGACCCGACACAGTTATGGAAGGTAATTTTTAATTTCTTTAAAATAAAAAAGACGATACTTATGGTCTTCACTTTTTCTACTCACAGAACCCCTAGAACTTGAAGGTGTTTTCATGGAACCCCTAGTACTAGAAAATTTATTTTGTGGAACCTCATACACATACTTAAAAGAATGTATCTCAAAATAATATTTAAAGTATATCAACATGTTATAGGTACTTTATGTAAAAATTTTTTTTTTTAAAGTAATGCATTTTAACCCTGTATCTACCGACGGTACTTATAAGAAGGTACCACTCGTTTTAAAGTTACATAGAATAACCATTTTTACAAATATTTTGACGATACTTAGCACGAATATTCTTTGAAATCCACTCTTCCAAGACATATGGCAGCACGGGTTCTACGATGAGCATTTTAGCGGGGAAGGTGAATAGTTTTATAGCAGAAATTGCGTTTTCAGCGGATTGCGAGGATTATCATTTTTGTGCCGAAAAAATAGTTAATGTCAAAATTTAAGTGTCTTATTATTATTATTATTTGTATGTTAATGAAGACCTTAGAAAACGATTTGACTATTTATTTTAAGTGAACAGTGTATATAATTAAAATTTTACAGTTGAATATCTTTAATTAACTAATTAGCTCTAACGGATTAAATTTCCCAAAGTTGAGTATTTTGCTTATGTATATATCCCTTAATTTTCAATGTAGCAATTCAAATATATATGTGTATATATATTGCATGAAAAAAACTGCAGTAAATCATAATGCGGTAGATAAAGGGTTGAGATATAAAAAAATTCTAATCTAATTTTTTCATATCATTTACTCATTAGTAATGTTAATTCGTGATCCAAGTGTCAACTACCCATGCATTATATTTAGTAACCACTGGCATAGCTAGTCATGAGTGGGCCTTGTATTAAAATTCCTAAGGGGCTCCTTTCTGGATCCCTTAATATTTTACAATTTTTTGCTTGCGCATTTTGGGGCTCCTGTTACATGGGGGCCCGTATCATTGATACGCCCTTATTAGAAACTGGTATCTGAATGGCAGTAAAATGTTTATAGCTGTGTGAGAAAAACTGTGTATTTTGCAAGAGAATTTGTAGTAGAACATTCAGGAGCTGTTCTTGCTTAAATTTAGATTTTAACACAGAGTATGTTGATTCCTCTTCATTATCGGTGTTTTTTTCCCCCACAAATGCAAAAAAAAAGGTGTATTTTCCATTGGAAAACTGTTTAGTTTTGCAAGATATTGTGTTAATTAACTAGCATAAAATTATCTCGTGGAACCCAAGATAGTAAACTATAGAATACTCACAATTTAGTAGGAAGTATACGCATAAAAATAAAATGCGTGTTTTAATATTCTTTTATTATGTTATAATAAAAGTTTAAAAAGTATTGCAAAACAAAGATGTTATATATAACTAAAATTTTCGGTTTTAATGAATAGGATGAGATTTAGATACTTGTAATTATTCAAACTTCATACATATTTATAAGTTTCTTTTCGATTTTTTATTGCGACTCGTGGAACCCCAGGGTTCCGTGGAACACAGTTTGAAGACCATTGTATTATACTGTTAATCAATTGCGCCGTATTAAAAGACACATCGCCAATTCAAGAAATGTCACCCAATGCTCTCAACGTTATTATTGTGTTTAAACATGCAGGGGAACGATTTTTCACTCTTGGCGGCATTTGGCGACGTCTTTTAATATGACGAAATTGAACGACGGTATAATACATAAGCATCGAAAGATCAAAAGTTTCGAACAAAGAAAATGACATGTATCACACAGTTCTACTTTTTTACATGAAAATAAAGTTTCATGTAAAAAGTAGAACTGAATTTTCAGAGTAGAGGAGAATTTTCATTTAAAAAAAATTAACATAATTATATAAGGAAAAACTTTATTTGCTACTGCATTTCTCACATCTTCAAAACCACTACATACAATTTCTCAACTCACTGGTTAAATGTCACTTTTTTAGATTGATTCTCAGTTTTTCTTCTTTTTATTTCTAGAATTCTCTGAATTTCAATAGTAAAAAGTACAGAAATGTTTTTGTCTGAAATCTACATCTTTAATTTGATGTTACAAAGAAAAATTACATTTTATATATGAATAAGCTTAAAGCTTGTGCTATATATAAATTTATATAATTTTCCTGAAATCACTAAATCGTTGATATAATATGTTATCGGCTGATCCGTTTATATGAATCGCATTTAACTGCCACAAGAAATTGAGATGCTAATTTTATTCAGGTTAGCACAAGTAAAGAAAGATGATCAATATATTTTTGATGAAATAAGCGATACTGCAGTCTTACACAAATGGGTATTTATTATCCAAAAATGATAGTAAACTAAATTTAATTTTAGTTTACAGTGTAACGTCGCATCTTAGCCAGCTGTCTGCTGCCCTTTTGTTTCCCGTCACCCCAGGCAAAAAGGTGCACAATATGGCATCTTCGTTCAAAGCAGGTGATAGACATACCATTCTTTTGTTCCGCTTAACATTACATATTTGTCGAAAGGATTTTTATTTGTTGTGAGGAGATGCCAGGAATCGTGTTTTATGCGTTGCTGTAATATGTCGGTTTATAGCCCATCTATATGACTTTCGACATGTAGGCCAGGAGAAAATTTGCCCCAAAAGAACAGATGGAGTTTGGGGCCGAGTCTAAGGAAGCCGTGTGCAAGCCCGTTTTCTTTCCAATCAGGAATCGAAGGGGTGTGAGACAAACATGTCGAAAAGGTTTAAAGAGACGGATTGGAAAGTGAAGAGGTAGACCAGTGAGAAAGGTGCAAAAAGAAAAAAAGCGAACTTCTGCTTAACTATTTTGGCGGATTTTGGAAGTTGCGAAATCCTTTGAAAAGACCCTACCAGTCGAAGTTACTGCAAAGTATCCGACAGCTATATGAGTAAAAAGTCACTTACCTATATAGTTACTATAGCTATAGGTTTTAAACATACCATTAAAAATTGAAAAAAAAAGTCTACTAAAGCTCTATATGTGATTTATCTCGCTACTAACCTAAAAATTTCATTTAACCGGCAGTCACTACGTTTCAACACATCTATTACTAGCCGTTATCCACCCACTTTATTTGGTACTTCCTGATGTTGTGTATGAATATATGCTATTTTTAAGTTATTGATATCAAAAATCTTAGGATTATGCTTTCAATTGCATTAAAGAACTCTTATAACCTTCCCCTCTTGATTAAAAAAGGCCAGGACTTTAATTTTTAAGGTATCTATCTGTAATTTTTAAGGTATCTGACTACGTTCGGAACCGTGATCTTGCAAAAGCGTATAAATGGATAATATTTATGGTCACTTAGATTAGAAAACGTATATAAAATTGTTTTAAGAATAGTATTACAATTAAAAATTATTTAAGTACAATATCTTGACAAAAAATGAACATAGAATGACTAATTTTCAAAATAGTCTCCTTATGTGAAATTGCTTCTATTATAATAATATTTCGCCTGTATATAGCTCAGACCTCTGTACAGAGGCTCAACTAGAATTTTTGAAATATACAACTTAGAAGTGGGTTTATCCATGTTTTACGACAACAGAGGGGAGAAATTTTATGAAAAAAACGCCGATAATTATTTCAATTGGTTGTAACTCTGAAAATAACGTGAATTTTTCGAAAATCGTAGTTGAGTTTCTGTACAGAGGTCTGAGCTATATATACAGGCAAAATATTATTATAATAGAAGCATTTTTCACAAAAGGAGAACATTTTGAAAATAGGTTATTCTAAGTTAATTTTTTTGCCGAAATATTGTACTTAAATAATTTTTTTTGTCAAAATGTCCTTAAACCAATTTTATACCTGTATTCTAATCTAAGTGACACTAAATATCATGAAAATTATCCATTTATGCGCTTTTTTTAAAATCACGGTTCCGAACGTAGTCGGATTCCTTAAAACAGAAGTATGATTATCTTTTACGTCTTGTAAACCTTCCATTCCCTTGGAGTCGGATTTCCATAAAACCCAATCTTAGCAGATCTCTACTCAACAAAAGAAACATATCAGTCATGTTTCAAGCTTGTATGTCCAACAGTTTTGGAGATCTAGCGATGAGTGAGTTCGAATAACTTTTATATATATATTTAAAAAATTAGATGTATTTTTTAAAAATTTAAATTGATTTTTTATATAATTTATAGATTTTTTTCACTTACGTAATTCTTTTGAAACAATATGTGTAGTATGGAAAAATTATAAATTTGTACAATATTATTATTTCACTTAATGAATTTTTATGAGGTTTATAGAATTATTTTTGATGATTTCCAGAGTTTGAACCTATATTTCAAGTTGCAATGAATTTTTTTCATATTAAATTTTCTTCTACAAATTCTCTGTGAACACATTCATAGCGTAAAAGTAGAATTATGTGTATTTTTAAAGTATTTATCTAGATATGGTGAAGCCTTAACAGTTGAACATTAAAAAAAAAAGAGTGGAATATTTGGTTGTCATATAATCGATGAAACGATATTATTGTAGTGGGACTTCTTTTGAACATCTTGAAAAAAAAATGAACAAAATCATATATAACAGTACACAATAAAATCAACATATACCATTTTAAAATAAATGTTTTACTATCAGCTCATAAATTAGATGATTTTTTTTTTTGAAAAAAAGAGTTAAAAAAATTAATTCTAGTTATTCACTACCTTATATATGTATGTATATATATATATATATATATATATATATATATATATATATATATATATATATATATATATATATATATATTAGCTGAATTTTTACAATCTAAATGACTATTTGTATAGTCAGATGCAGGGACGTCTCTTAAGGCATGGATCCGGGCCTCGTCTTGTTCTCGATTCAGTCTTAATATGATAATGATTAGAATAATTTTCACGGACAAATGTTATTTCCGGTTGTATTCTCTGAAAAACTTGGAATTTCGGATAATAAAGGGTGTTTTTTTGAGAGGTATAGAGCTTTAAATTGCAATAAAACAACGATGTATTATTCGATTGACATGAATTTTTTTCTATTCGAAAGATAATCTTGTGGCGTTACATTTTAAATATGATTTCTGGCATAGGACTGCCACGGCTGGCTCGGATGTAGTCCAATCTGGACGTCCAATTTTCGATGACTTTTTCCAACATTTGTGGCCATATATCGGCAATAACACGGCGAATGTTGTCTTCCAAATGGTCAAGCGTTTGTGGCTTATCCGCATAGATCAATGACTTTACATAGCCCCACAGTAAATAGTCTAGCGGTGTTAAATCACAAGATCTTGGAGGCCAATTCACAGGTCCAAAACGTGAAATTAGGCGGTCACCAAACGTGTCTTTCAATAAATCGATTGTGGCACGAGCTGTGTGACATGTTGCGCCGTCTTGTTGGAACCACAGCTCCTGGACATTGTGGAGGTACGAGCGGTTGAGGGCGCTCTACTTCAAACAATTAAGTAGGAAAAGTCATTCAGAAGGTTTAATGATACATCGACTCCATTTATATCAAAAATAAACTATTTATTAACCATCAACGTCATCGTACTTCGGCCGCCGGGAGAAGAGAATTACCTCGCGTCGCTTAGCTCCGGCGCTCTTCCGAAACTTGTGACGTCATAGGCTCGCCTTCACCGATTGGTTAAGATGAGCACGTCACACAGAGCACTTTTGGGTAAAGGAATAAAATAAGCGAAACGCTACAGAGTATGCCCCCAGTGACCTAAGTCACGATTACATATATACAAGTTAGGATACATACCAAGAAATACATGAAAATATTGACAGCATACTCAATTGACATATTTGAAATATACGGAGAATGGTGCATATATATGCAGTATTACTGACGGTAATAGATATGCAGTGGTATACAAAATACAATATACAAGTGTATACAGAATAATAATACATGCAAAATTATAGAGAATAACAATATATGCAAAATTATAGAGAATAACAATATATGCAAAATTATAGAGAATAACAATATATGCAAGGTACAAAATAATACATATAAATGTAAAAAAAAAAGAAAAATATGAATTACAAGAGTACAGTTTGCGTTTATATAATATATTCGGTAACTAAATTCTTGGGAAATCTGACCTTACGGCCGTATCTAGTGGTGTACGGTATAGAAGGATTGGGTGCAGCAGTTACAGGTTTCTCAATAATTGTTTGAGTTTGTACGAGATCGGAATGATCAGTAACGTCTGCCAGAAGATAAGCAGGTTTAATGCGATCAATAGATACAGTACTTTGCTTACCGTTTAAGTCGATAATAAAGTTTTTGTCATTTCTGCTAATTACCAAATGGGGTCCAGTATAAGGTGGTGTTAATGGAGGATTAACCTTGTCAGATCTTAAGAATATATGTGAACAAGTTTTCAATGAGGGGTTGATATAAATATTTTGTGTGCCATGTTGAGCTGTAGAAACAGGATTTAAGGATCTCATTGTTTGTATTAAACTAGTTACATAAGTGGAGTTAGCCGTTTGGTTGATGGAATCACTCGTTACAAGATCGGAAGGTAATCGTAACGTAGTGCCATAAACAAGTTGTGCACAGGTAGCGTTAATATCGTCCTTAAGCGCTGAACGCATACCTAATAGAACTATTGGAAGCAGTTCAGTCCATTGAATATGATTGTGAGCTTTTTTAGTGCACCTTTGAGGTGTCTATGAAGGCGTTCAATGATGCCATTTGCTTGCGGATGGTAAGAGGTACTGTGAATCCTATTACAACCTAACATACGGGTCAGTTCTCTGAAAAGATTAGATTCGAAGTTTGTACCACGGTCAGTTGTTATTGTGGTTGGACATCCAAACCTGGAAATCCATCCGTGCATCAAAGCACGAGCAGTAGTTTCCGCAGTCATATCAGGCGTTGGTATCACCTCAGGCCATCTAGTAAATCTATCAATGATGGTCATGCAAAATTGATTGCCGTTGGAGGGTGGTAGAGGGCCTATAAAATCCAAGTGTATGTGTGCAAAGCGTGCATCGGGAAGAGCAAATGTGCCAATGGGAGATTTTGTATGCCGTGTCACTTTGACTCGTTGGCATTTAACACAGCTGCGAGCCATAATTTTTATATCTTTGCGCATGCCTGGCCTTACAAATCGCTTGGCGATTAAATCGATGGAGGCTGAAATTCCTGAGTGGGAGAAAAAATGAAGAGCTTTAAAATTAGCTGTCGCATGCTTTTAGGAACAAAAGGTCGGGGTTGTTTTTGAGACATATCGCAATACAAAGTAACATCCTCAAGGGGGAAATAATGTTTTTCGATTTCTAAAGAGGAATCATTGGAATTTAAAATTTTTTGTAGTTCCTCATCATCCGATTGAGCAGAAGCAAATTCTTTAAAATTTATTACAGTAGGCGATATTTCATCTATTTCAATTCGAGATAAGGCATCGGCAACAGTATTATCCGAACCTTTAGTATAACGAATGTCAGTTGAAAACTGTGAAATAAAATCCAGATGGCGCAACTGTCGAGGACTGCATTTTTCAGAGTGTTGCTGGAATGCATATGTTAAGGGTTTTTGATCAGTATAAATGACAAAAGTTCTTCCTTCTAGCATATGTTTAAATTTCTTTACAGAGGAATAAATAGAAAATAGCTCACGGTCATAAGTGGACCAATTCTTTTGAGATTTATTTAATTTGGAAGAGTAAAATATGCTAGTGGTTCCCATTGATCATTAGATGCATTAAAGAGCCGCCAACTGCTACATTCAAAGCATCTACCCATAAGCTTAACTGAGCACCTGGAATGGGATGCTTTAAAAGCGTTGCTTTAGCGATTGCTTCTTTTGAGGCCTTAAAGGAAAGAGTTGCTGCATCGTTCCATTGTAATTGCTCAGAAGGATTGTTAGCATTGGAACGAGGATGTTTCTTTCGGTTTTTATGACCTTCAAGAAATTTAACAAGGGGTTCTAGTATGTCTGCAGCTTTAGGAATGCAACGTCTATAAAAATTGAAAATACCTAAATAACGGCGTAATTGGGTCAAGGTTGTTGGTTGAGGAAATTCTAGGATACATTTTACACGATCAGGTAAAGGTTCGATTCCTTCCCCTGATAACTTGAATCCGAGAAATTCAATGGTAGATTGTCCAAATTGACATTTCTCAACGTTTATACATAAGCCATATTCTTTAAGTTTGGAGAATAAGATTTCTAAATGTTCTAAGTGCTGGGGTTCATTATCTGAAGCTACTAGTAGATCATCAACAAATGCATAGACAAATGGTAAGTCCCAGGTCACCTCGTCAATAAAACGTTGAAATGTTGATGAGGCATTGCAGAGGCCAAATTGCATCCGCAAACTCTCGAAAAGGCCAAATGGGGGTGCATATTGCTGTTTTGTGTACGTCAGATGGATTTATGGGAATTTGGTGATAAGCTTTGATCAAGTCAATATGACTAAATATTTGTTTACCATATAATTCCGAAGTGAAGTCGGCAATGCAGGGTATAGGATATTTTTCTTTTATGGTCTGTGCATTAAGTGCACGATAATCCCCAACTGGTCTCCACTCAATAGAATCTTTTTTAGGTACCATGTACAAAGGTGAAGCATATGCACTTTTAGACGGTCTTATATGGTTGAGTTTAATCATATGTTGGAATTCGGCTTTTGCAATTTTAAGCCTGTCTGGAGCTAACCTTCTTGGTTTAGCTGCGACTGGAGGACCTTTAGTATTTATAAATGCATAGTATTGTGTTTAACAGGTTGATTGATATCAGGTAACTTAGTAAGTTCAGGATACTTCAATAACAATTTTCCATAAACATTATTCATATATACAGATTTTACAGAAAAAATGGAACATATACCTAATTTAGCAGGCACTTTTAAATTAGTTACACAATCAATAAGACGCTTATGTCGCGTAAATCTGGTGATAAATTAAATTGGTACAAAAAATAAGCACCGATAATAGCACTAGATACATTACAAACATAAAATGAATAAGTAAAGTTTCTGCGTAGACCAAAATTAACAGTGATGAATTTTCGTCCATACACATTTATGTTAGTACCATTAGCTGCACGAAAGGTTTGAATAACAGGAAATTTCTGTTCTGTTTTATTAGCGACTATTAAGCTGGCGTCGCTACCAGAATCTACTAAAAAACAAATACCTGAATTATGGTCCCTGATGAATAGACGACGAGAAGTAAATCCAGAGGAAGAGTCCGCCGCCTCTACTCTTCCAGAGTCTGGTTTTCCGTAAAGGAGCAGGGCGGAATGCATTTCTTGGCGTTAGCTTGAAAACGAAAGTGGTACCAGCAGAGCTTACTTGAACGGGAATTCGAACGCTTTCGACGAACGTTGTTGTTGTGCCGAAATTGACTACGAGATCGACGAAGGTCTGCAACTTCCTTGCGCAAAGCTTTCACTTCATCCAAAAGCATGTCGGTTGAAGAACGACGATCAGTCACTGATGAGGGGCTTGTTCCACTTGCAGAAACAGCGTTGATTGCGTGCGGAGAAATAGCAAGAATTCTATCCGCCACCTCAGATGCCTTGTCCGAAGTAATCGGAGATATGGATGCCAAAATGGATTTGCACAGGAACAGGCATGGCTTGATTGAAAAGTTCAAAAAGGAGAGAATCATCAATGTTGTGATTTTCAGCTCGTCTTTTTATAATGCGAAGTTCACTTGGTTTTCGATCTCCGAGACTCTCACCGGCCAACAAACGACGAATTTCCTGCGTTTTATTTTCGGAGCAACGCTCAATAATTTTAGTTTTCAGTTCGCTGTAGGAATCAGATATATCCGGTTGGATTATAACATCGCGAACGACTGTCGCAATATCTGGAGGTAAATGAGAGACTGCATAGTTATATTTCGTCTTGCTTTCAGTAATAGGTTTTGGCGAGGCAAGTTCGAATGTTGATTCAATCATGTAGAACCAAAGAGCAGGATCGCGTTGAATAAACGGCGGAATAACCACAGCTGCTGTTTCTGGAGTAGCCATTTCAAATCGAAACTGAAGTCAAAA
Source organism: Trichonephila clavipes (assembly GCA_019973935.1). NCBI lineage: Eukaryota > Metazoa > Arthropoda > Arachnida > Araneae > Nephilidae > Trichonephila > Trichonephila clavipes. The sequence continues at coordinate 1,756,357 of BMAU01019659.1, forward strand.
CGAAAGTCGACGAATAGAACTTTTAGCGTGAAATCCTAGGTCACCAATGTGGAGGTGCGAGCGGTTGAGGGCGCTCTACTTCAAACAATTAAGTAGGAAAAGTCATTCAGAAGGTTTAATGATACATCGACTCCATTTATATCAAAAATAAACTATTTATTAACCATCAACGTCATCGTACTTCGGCCGCCGGGAGAAGAGAATTACCTCGCGTCGCTTAGCTCCGGCGCTCTTCCGAAACTTGTGACGTCATAGGCTCGCCTTCACCGATTGGTTAAGATGAGCACGTCACACAGAGCACTTTTGGGTAAAGGAATAAAATAAGCGAACGCTACAACATCATGATTGTTCAATTCAGGAATGAAAAAGTTAGTAATCATGGCTCTATACCGATCACCATTGACTTTAATGCGGCAGTTTTGTTTGTTGACGTAGCCATTCAACCAGAAGTGCGCTTCATCGCTAAACAAAATTCGCTTATGAAAATCGGGAACAACGGCAATCTCGTTTTGGGCCCATTCGACGAATTTACGCCTTGCTTGATGATCGTTTTGATGAATTGCCAAACCAAACTGAGAATAAATCACTTGGCAGCTGTTAAATCGGTCGCCATCTTGGAAAGTAATGCCAACTTAAACTTCTATACCTGAAAAAAAAACACTCTGTATGTCAACTGGCTACAAGTGATGACCGCCGTCCATTTACAGGCTTAGGCCCATCACCATCACTACACATTCAGTCAAAAGGCGATCGAGCTGGTTTGTGAGATTATAAGTTATGCATATTTATTTTTTTCGGATTATTGTTTGTTCGAGTATTTGAAAACGTATGCTATGTATTGTCTACTTTTAAGGGCCATACCTTTGTGTCGAGGCCCAGGGCCCCAAGATGTCCCGTGTGAGATGTTTCATATTCTTATCAGATTTGGATTTGTCAACCCAAATCTAGAATAATTTTGCACTTTTTAATGCTCATTTTTCAAATTTGAACTTGTTTTCAATAATTCGAAAGCATGCTCACAATTCAGTCCACCACATTAGAGAAAATCTTTTAAATTAAATAAAATGAAAGGGTGTTAAATGTAATGTGATGCTTGTACAACAAAACTAAAAAGGAGATTAATAAATATTATGATACCATGTTAGGAATACGTAAAGTAGGTGAAATTTATGAAAATCGTTATAGTCTGAAGTAGACAACTTTGAAGAGATTTTTACCTTAAGTGAAAATTTCAATAATATATTCTGCTTTTCTGTCATTAAATGAAAATTGGGAGAGGGGGGACCCTGATTTTTCACGAATGTAATTAAATAATCAACAAATTAAATTTGGCAATTGTTTTAGAATTTTTGACATTTGCTACAAATTTTTTAATGCATACTGTGAATTGAAATATGCAATAGATCTGAAGAAAAATTACAAGAACAAAAATTTTCAATTTTATTTTAACAAAGTAATCAACCTAATGAATAAGTGTAAGAAAATGTTGAATTTTTGTAATAAAATAAGGTTAAAATGCTTTAAATTTTACTAGGAAACTGCCTCTGGTTTTTAAAATAATTTTTTAAGCAATAGTTTTCAGTATTGAAAATTTAAACTTATTGATACTGAGAAGTGTATTAATCATTAATTTCAATAATATACTGTTAACGTGTGTAAAAAAACCAACTATGAAAACAAATTCCATCAGATCCATGTATATACAACTATCCACCATCCAGCTTGAATTTCAATTTTGTATTCTTTATGCTGAAGTTCAAGAGCCCATCTAAATATTTACTGAGCATTTTCAATTATATATATAAAAAAGTTTGAAAATTGTAAGTCAAAAATATTTGAAAGCTTATGAATCTACAAAGAATCAATATGGCAATGAGAAAGTCTCATGTAATAATTGCTACTACTCTTTAAGTGTAATTAGACATCTTTTGCACAGTATGGAGAATGGAATACCTAGCTCAAACAATATTATTTAAAAATATGAAGTTGCAATAAATCACCCATTATGAACCTTTAGGGTAACATTAATTCTTCAAATAAAATCTATTTTTACAATTTAGGATTTACTCCCCATGTTATCTAGCTTGAAAATTATGGTTTTCAGTCTAATGAACTATTTTTGGAAGTTTTATTTTATTTTATTTAATTTGTACCATTCGTATTTTAGGGCAAATGGTATACACAGCACGCATGGAATGTGGCAGACAATTGGCTAAGCAAGCTCCAGTTGATGCTGATGTAGTCAGTGCTGTACCGGAATCAGCAACACCTGCTGCTATAGGATTTGCTGAAGAAGTAATTCTATTTTTTTCATTTGTGTTATTATTTTTGTTTACCAGACCTAAATATTATTCAAGCAATTAAAAAAAAGATGAGAAAATATTTTAGAATATTAATTTTAATTACTTTTTGGCAGATAACATTTTTGTAACATAAATATACTTAAAAAATAGCTAAAATATTATTTAATATATAAATAATAAAATTTTGTTGTTTAACAAAATATTTTAATATATATGTTTAACAAAATAATTCTTCACATTTATGAAATTTTATGTAGTCATTTCATAAAAGATATATCAATATTTTTTTCATGTAATTGAATTGAGTTATGAATTCTAAAATGGCGTATTGTTGCATGTTACTCAAATGTGAATTCCTTTTATTTTGTAGTCTGGAATAAAATACAGAGAAGTGTTTTGTAAGAACCGATATGTTGGTAGAAGTTTTATTCAACCTAGCACAAGGTTAAGACAGTTGGCAGTTTTAAAAAAATTTGGACCTTTAAGTGAAAATTTCAGAGATAAGCGAATCGTTTTAATTGATGATTCTATAGTTCGTGGTACAACCATAGCTGCAATCATTAGGATGTTAAGAGATGCTGGAGCTTTAGAAGTAAGTGTTCTCATGAAAAAATTTCCATCCAAAAAGTTAAGACTTATAAACATCTATATAACATTTCCAGAATGGAAAAATAAACTAATTTTGTAAATTAAAATATCTGTAACAGTTGAGGAATATAAAAACTGTTGTTTTTTTTAACACACAGTTTTAAAGATCATTAGTTTTCTTAGTATGTTTATTAAAAATGTTTCTTAATTGTGTTAAAATAGGAATCACTTTTAATGATTTTTTTATTACTTAGATTAAAACTTATGCAGGATTATTAATAATTTTCTTCAAGGTTTTGAAGTGCTATAGTAAAATAACTAAGATGAATACAGGAAATAAGAACATTTGATGTGAATAAAAAAACAAATCAAGTTTTATTTACATATTTAACAGGTGTTCTATGTGAGAAATCTTGCTTACACAGCATACATCAATGCAATAGTCTAGTTCTTGCCACACTACTCAACATGATACTATCAATGTTACTGACAGCACGTGTTCTCTGAAAACTTGGTCTTTTACATAAGACCAAGTTTTCGTTACTGCCTTTGCCACATGATATACAGAACCGAAAGAAAAGATAACATGTGCTATCAATAACATTGGCAGTAAGATGTTGAGTAGAGTGCTGCAAGAACTGGTCTATCACATTTATATAAGCCATGTGACCAAGGTTTACATAGAATACCTGTAAAATATGTAAATAAAATTAATTGTTTCTAAAGATCTTTTTGCTGTATTTATCTCAGTTTCATTACTATAGCACTTTCAAACCTTGGCGAGAATTATAAATAACCATGTATTATTAAAAAGTTTTCATATTTAAAAAAAAATTCATATTAATTTTTAGGTAAAAATTAAATTGTCAACCATACATTCAATTATATTTCTTTTTATTATCTTGAGACTAAACAAAAACCATACATTCCTTGAAAAAAACCCCTTTATATTAAACATGTTTTGATTTGTTATTTTTGACAGAATACACATTAAGTTTTTCAGGCAGTTCAGCTAAAAAGTGACTGATTTTACTTGCTTGACTTATACTTCATCTTCAATTTATCATTCAATTGTAAAAAGGTTAGAATGTTTACATCACATAATTTACCTCAAGGACAACAATTTTAGACTGTGATATTTTTAATCATAAGGTATACACTTTTAACAGATATTTGATACTTATTAAAACATTTTTTTTTATTGGTAAACTTTTTTCACCATATATTTTAGTTACATTATAAAATGTACAATATATAAATTCATTTAAATACCACTTTTTTAATACTAAATTGAAAATTTTTGCATAGGTACATATTCGAATAGCTTCTCCTCCCTTACATCATCCATGCTACATGGGTATCAATATTCCCACAAAAGAAGAGTTAATTGCAAACAAAAGTAATGCTGAAGAGCTTGCTGCACAGGTTGGAGCTGACAGCTTGGTGTACTTAACAGTTGAAAATTTAGAATATGCAGTGAAAAAACATTCAATTACAAATGGGAAACCTGTTGGTCATTGTACGGCATGCCTAACAGGAAAATATCCAGTTGAGTTAGAATGGTAATGAGTTATGAATGAAGTAAAGGTGGATTTAAAGAAGATATGTTGAAATATCCTCTTCAATACTGCAATTTGCAAGTATAATCACAATTATTCAAACTTTATATCTCTTAGTTCATCGGTTTACAAAGATTATTTGAATCTGGTGGTTGTGTTATTGTTAAAATATTCATTATTGTAATTAGAATTAAGATTTCAAGGAAATTTATGAATAAGTTAGCTGCAATTAATCATGATGTATATATTGTCATACTATTTTTGTATATTTTATCCATAAATCTTATCTTTAAATTTACTGAAAATATTTTCACATTTTAGATACACATACTGAATATATTAGTAGTTTTATTAGTATAGAAAATAAAAATCATTCTTTTAGCTTCACATATAATCACAAAAGCATATGCATGTATTTGTGTAAATAATTGTTGAAAAATATGTTAGAAGACTTTTAATTATATATTAACAATAAAAAAAATGTTTTACATCATTATTATTATTGTTTGCCATGTTACACACTGTAAAACTATTTGAAAGTTTTATCTCATGACTCATATGGGAAAAAATTTATTGTTTGTTTTTAAAATGTTATTTCGCGCGAATTCAATTTTTTGAGTGAAAAATGTATTTTAGAATTTTATGCATTTACAAAATTATAAGGTATGAATTTTTCTGCATTCAAGAAATTTTTCTTGAGAATGCAGAGTCCCCCTTCAACCTTTCATTGGGAGTTCATTAAATGTGTAACATATCATGTATAATCATAAGCTTTATATATTGATTTTTCAATAAATTAGATTTATATTGCATCAGAAAAAATGTGTATTTCTTGATTCATCAATATGTAAAATATTGTATCTTTGTTGCAAATAATTTTTTCAACAATGTGAAAGCAGCATTTAATATCAGAGTATCTGTGTGATGTATCTGAATAATACAGTTATAAAAAATTATAAATCAAATAAAAATTACATCTTTTAAAATTGAAAAAAAATTAACTTGCATGTTATTAACTGTACTAATATATTACAATATGCATACATTTTATTCCACTTTGACTTCTAAAAGAAATTTTGAAAGCAGTAAATTAATTTGCAATTATACATATATATATATGAGCATTTAAACAATTTTTTCTTAAAATCTCAAAAATAAATCAACAAAAGCTCTTAAGATTTTTTAAAAAGTTCTTCAATTTGATCAATTTGCTTTGGACAATCATCAGTCAGTATTTCATATCCATCTCTAGTTATCAAAATATCATCTTCAATACGAACACAAAGTCCTCTGTATCTCTCCGGGCACAGACTGGTTTTAGGAATATAAACACCTGTTAAAAAAGTAATTAATTGCATAATTTTTTACATATAAATTAGATACAAAACAAGTCAGTATGAATTCAGAAATATTGTTTGAAAGAATATCTTAAAATAAAAAATATTAATTATATGCAGAAATAATTATTACATGCTACTTTGGAAAATATACTTTTAATATGCAGTTAGATAAAAAAGTCAAAAAGTTGAAGATTGAAAATTTAAAAAAATTATAAACAGATTTCTATACAATAACATTTTAGACAAAATTAATAAAATAATGAAGGGGAAAATGTGGTTTATTCCTTCAGTAAACATTTCATTTTCACTAATATTTCAGTATTTATCAGTGATTCAGATAGTCATAAGTTGTAATTCCATACATCAAAACTGAATAACTTATTAATTCTACTCCATGAAAGAGTATAAAATTTTAGAATGCATACTATTTTTTAAATTCAAATTATAAAAATACACTATATATTTTTGGAGGTTCAAACCATCTCTATAAACACATGCTGAAAAAATTCCATAATTTTACATTTCACTTCTTGTGTATTTCTTAATTAACATAGGAAGAAACAGTATAGCATAGATATTCTGAAAATTAATATTGTGTTAACAAACACAATAGAGTTAAATAACTAAAATCATATAATTTGTGAGCCACGTATAGTATATTTTACCATAAAAAATATTTCCTTTAAAATAACTACACATACACATGCATACCTAGAAATGCTCGTTTTAATAAAATTAAATCTTCTGCTACAATTGAGATCTCAAACATTAAACATTGTAAATAAATAAAAAAAATTATAATGCATTTCTTCAAAGAGTTTAAGTGTGATATACCACTTCAATTAGGTTGCCATAAAATATTGATTCAAAATAAGTAAGAACATTTACTTGCAGCAATATTATTATTTACTATATTTAATACGTTTTTCAAATAATTTCTGCTTATAGTAATTTTAACCTCAAATCATACATTTATTACAAATATGTTTAACATTATTCCAGAAAAAAATGGATTAACTCATAAATGTTATTAAAATAATTATAACAGAGAAAAAGATAATATAAATACTTCTAAAAATTACAAAAGCTTTTATATTATTCAATCTTCCAATAAGCCACACAGATGAAAAATTCATGTTAAAGATTACAATGGTTTAAAATTCTATGAAACTTTTATTTTTAAACTTATTTTAGTCCTAATTTATAGTACTACTATATTTTCCATTAAATAAAATAGCATAAAGCTAACTGTTCTACTCTAGTAGTAAACCTTAATTTGTATCCAATGTTGAAAGTCATATTTCATATTATATAATAAAATAAAAGGCAACAGAAATATTTGCAGTTTTTTTTAAAGCTGAGCAGTTTTAATGGCACTATAGCGGTATTCTCATATGTCTTTGATTTTACTCAAAATTGTTCAATTACAGACTGAAATCTGAATTTGGTTATTCTGTCTCAGATTCTATATTACATGTAAAATGGTTTCCTTATCCATTTTTGTTAGTATATTGGAGAAAATATTCTGTACAGTTAATCTGCATGTATAACATATGTTTCTTGATAGCTGCTTAAATCTCATTCAGCAATGAATTCATATTATATTGATTTTACAATTCTGTTAGCTTTGTACTTTCTAACTTTCACATAACAGTACCACAGCCTTTTTGACGCAACCTTCTCTTGCACTTTAAAAACAACAACATTTTTACCCTATAAACTCATCAGATTCAAATTATTTAATAATAATATAAAGGTAAGCTACTTTCAAGACCTAATAAATGTCACAAAAAAACTTTTTAAATTTAATACTAAATCCTTAGCTGTTAAAGTATGTTACTTCATGCATGTTGAAATATACTTGTATTATGAATGTTAAAATACATGCATAGTAGCAATTTTGAGTAGACATTTTTTATCTCTACTGCCTATCTGTTAACGCTAAAATGTGCCCATACAGTCTAGCACAATAGCCAAGATACATGCTCCATCTCTTCAGAGATTTCCACATTTCTTCCATTCAATATTATTTTGATTAAAATAGTTATCAAACAATTTAAATATTTTTTTGGTAGTTGTTCTAGTTCCAGATTTACAAAAGAGAAATTCTTTGTGAATTGTATTGTTAAAATCTTGCCTTAAAAAACACATCAAACTGGATTTATCTGATATAAACCTGCCAAGGAAAAAAAAGTATTCTTTTAAGTGAGGTAATAATGGTTCCTTCAAAATTTTCAGCCATTTCCATGATTGTTCATTTCACTAGATTTGACAGTCAATGAATTTATTTGGTTCTGCTTTTTGGCTCAAATTCAAGAAGCTACTATTTGCATAGCTAGTACTAAAATTTTTTTTCCGGAAATTATATGAATATAACCAATTTCAGGCATTTGATTAAAGATCACCTTCAGCACTTCATTGGTCATTCTTTTCTTTTATCCTATAAAAAATTGAAGCTGAGAAAATTGTGTGTTTAACCAAATGGTTCTCAACATCTTTTAGAGCAACCCAGTAATTCTTTGAGATCCAGTATTAGGTCATTACACATTTAAGAAACCCTGTTCAAAATTAATTGAAATTTAAAAAAATGTACTACCATTGTTTAATTTTTAAAAGTTCAAAATTGAATTTTATTTTTTAAATTTGTCCCATTTCATTTCATAAGAAATGAATATTGAAGTTTTTTTAGGAGTTCACTAAAAAATTCAACAGTTTTGAACTTAAGAATCTTTCTACTTATTCTGAATCAAAAAACTTTAATTTAATATAAGATAAAAGTAAAAAATTAACAATGGCTATAATGTATATTGCTGTAGGAATTCGAATATTCAAAATATCTCATTTTCTCAATGGTGCAGCCAAAACTATGTAAAAATAGAAGAATCATAAGTTGATTTGCACTTCCATGAATATTCAGAAAATGTCTGAATTTGTATATATTACAGTATAAATAGTAGCAGCCAAATTTACAGACATTTTTCTAGTTGTTGTGTAAATTTGTTAGTTCAGATGTTCAATACCAGGTGCTGAATATTGTGATGTTTCAGTACATAATTAATGCTATCGAACCTTGATTTGGTGTTTCATGAATCAGTATTTTTGGTATGCATAAGACTGCATACTTTAGTTTCAAAAGAAAAATCTATTTTTAATCTTAAAATGTGCAATTTTCTCATGGTATTGCCGGTATGTTTACAGAAAATGAGCTGTTTTACATAATGTGTAAATAACATATTATACAATCAAGAATCACGGGAAACTAGATTTTAGACATTTCAAATTTGTAGAGAAATTCTTATCAAAAGGACTTTATAAGTTTAAGCATATGAAGAAAATGCTTGAGCTTACACCTTTTCAAAGAAGCTTCAAGTGACCTGCACATTTAAAGGGCTTCTGACAAATTGAAAACAAAAGTATTTCAATCATCTTGTAAAAAGTGGGAACTAATATATATATATATATATATATATATATATATATATATATATATGTCACTTTTGCAAAATATTTTACTACCTATTTTCAATATTTGTTTGCATTTCATAAAAATAGCACCAGTATTCATGGAAATATTAACATTTCAGAAAAAAAAATTCAATTTTTTTTGTTTATAATAACTAGAATTTGCAATGAAATTTCACAAAATATACAGAAATAGGAGTAATAAAGTAGTAAACAACATTATATTGAAAAACGTCCAATATTCAGTCAGATATGATTATTTATAGGAAATAACGTTTCATTGCAAATGCACAAAATATATTATTTTTGTAATTAATTTGTAGTCAATAATATAGGCTGCTAACATAAGAAATCCAATTGAATATCATGAAAATTCAAAAATATGGACAATATAATAAGTTATATTTTTGTTATTCTTTGTAATAGGTTTTGCCACATATTGCGGTTTTTGATTATAAATTACAGGACGCTGAAATTGAATGAGATAAAACTTACTAATTACTAAACACACATTTATACTATTAAATCAGTGTAAAAACACATCACGTGTTATAAAATATAAATGGGCTTATATCAATGGCAAATGCAATTTCTAAATACATAAAACAAAATAGAATTTAATATAAATTTACAATATTTTCTTGATACAATTTCAAAATTTGTTTACAACTTTAAACACCTCTGTAATATATTACATATGAATTGTATTGATACACATAAATTATATACTACTTTGGAATAATATTTTAAAAAAGTTTCACACTTTGTAATTAACTGCAACTTACATGTAAGTTACTTAAATTACATATAATATTAAATAATATATAAATATGTGTGTGAAAGCAGTGATGATTTAAGCTCATTTTAGGACCTGGGAGCAGAAGATCCACAGGGCCCTTTGACAGCGGCAGATCAAAATTTATAACCAGATTTTTTGGTTAAGTCCAGCTTATTTGGGATCTTCTGGGCCTCTGCCCCAATGGATAAACCGGAACTGTGTGAAAGTAATAAATTTTTTCTCACTTTTTATGATACAAGACAATTTAAATCCATTTTTTCAATTTCGGTTTTTTTAATTATACAAATAGCATAAATGCTATTGTGAAGTTAAGTTCAGACAAGTGTTTTACATGCCTCAAATTACAAAACAATTCATTATGCATTCATCTATACCTATTGTCCAAAATTTGAAATATCCTATACCCCCCACTCCTGGATCTGAAATATTTTCAACATTAAAAAAAAGTACCAGTAATATCATAATATTGCAGTCAATATTCTGGTGGGTATCCATTCTTTCTTTTTTTCTGCACTACAATGCAATATAATTGAGCTGACAAATGTTTTCTTCGTTATTACATGGTGCCAACATAAAATAAGACTTTAATACTCTTTTATTTAATGGGCAATTTTCTATAGGGTTTAAGTCAGGGCATCAGCAATTTAATTTCTTTAGCACCAAATCATTATTTACATTATGGAAAGGACCTGAATCTTGTTGAAAAATATATGTAGCATCAAGTATGATTTGATTTGATTTTAACTTGCATCCCGCTCTGAAGCAACACAAGGGGTGCAAGTACCTAGGTAACCTAGTAATTTAGAGCTACAGTTAAGAAACGATGACATTTGAGCTAGCATTCCCCTTCCAACCCGCAATGGAAGGACTTTGACCCTTGACAGATTAAATGTGCTTAGCCCCTCTACACTGAGGGTGTTTAGTGGCACTAGGTTTTGATCCCATGAGTTGATAATGTCAGTCACAAGTTTAGAGCCCCGTTGCATTCTTGAGAAATAAATCACTATTTGAAGGTAATGGTTCTAGGATATTATATGAATACCTTCTCATATCAGAGAGTGTGCTTTTTTCAATTACATGTAGTCAACTTACACCATTTGATGACATACCTGTACATATCATATAAGTAAGATATTTGTTATTTTGTTCTATATAATTTGGATGCAATTCTTCCTCTGTTCAATGTTGCACATATTTTTAGTCATAATTTCCAAGTATTAGGATATTTTATTCTTACCAAACTAAATAATCTGCTTTTATTGGTTATATGTCCGGTTAATGTTCTTTTGTTCATCAAATTCATTTCTGATATTACTGTAGATTAAGAAATAGCTATTTTCTAGGAATCCTTATTCCTAGTCCAAAATTTGACATCCTTATTGCTTTTGAATCCATACAAATATCAATTGCACTTCACTTCTCATGGATTCAAATGACATTCTTCTATCATCAAAGTAAACCATTTTATCACTCTCTTGCATCAACAGCTTAAGTATACATTTCTCTTTCTTTACTTATTTTTTTATAATGTAAGCAAAATTTATGCACCCCTGAAATAGTCACACTTCCACTTGCTTTGAAATTTCAGTGCATGAAACATCTTTTTCATCCAATGTAGCAATCCTAGTTTTAATAAATGTCTTAAGCTTTTCTTTTGCTTGTTTTCACGACATTTATTATTTATTATACAAATGTGACTGTCTATTAAGTAAATGTAAATAACATACAAAAAAAAGGATGCCAGAAACAACGATTCAATTAGCAACGATATGATTTAATGATACAAAAGCTGCATTTATTTATAAAAGTAACTGAATGAAGAATCAAATTGTGTTTGAGAGAAGAAATTTTAACCTGTACTATAAAGCATATGCACTGGGTCTTAGAATAATGACTGCAATTAGTTAAATAAGTTTTGCATTTTAATTATTTTTGACTCCTTCAAGTTTGAAATTCCTTTTAAAAATAAATGTAACGAAACCTTTTTATTTTAAAAAAAATATTAAAAACATTAAAATTTTTTTTGTTACAATTCAGTAAAAAAATTGACTTTAAAATGTTGTATAAATATTTTCACTATAATAGTATATACAAAACTGTTCGAATTAATTGGGACAAATGGTAAAAAATGAAGACCCTAGCTTTTCATCATTGCATACCTTAAGAAAGAAAAAATCTCTATATTAGTTTGAAGTATTCTCCTCCTATAGCAGAAATGACCTTTGCAACTCACCTTGGTATTGACTTCACTAGTGCAGCTCACATGTTCTGAACTTCATCATCGTGGAACCACACTTGTATAGCACTTTTTATCATTTGTTCTGTCTTAGCTAAATGATTCTTAAGAATATGTCATAAATTCTCAACAGGATTTATATCTGGTGAACTACCAAGCAAATTAAGCCCTATTTTTTATGGCATAAAAGTCTGGACCAAAATCGAATTGTGACAAGAAGCAAAATCATATTGAAATGTTCCATCAAATATTTCCTTGAATAGAACAATTCTACTGCATAATATTTCTATGCATTTGTAATAATTCATCATGCCTTTAAAAGGAACAACGCTTCCAGAGCCCTTTGTTGTGAAAAACCCCCCAAAACATCTGTTTAGAAGGGTGTTTTACAGTCTGTTGTGAATATTCAGCAGAGTTTCAACTTCACTTCATTTAACAACATTTGATTTGTATCCCTGCACAAATAAATGCATTTCATCACCTTCTTCTAGTTGTTAACAGTTCAGGACCGGTATTTTTGGCTTATACTAAATGTTTGTTCATCATTTTCTGAATTAAAAATTGCTTTTTCCTCTATTTTGAAGCCTTACAGTTAACTTCAAGAACCCTTTTCTATACAGTTGAGGTACTTACTTCAACAACATAATCAAATAAATCCCTTTGAAGGTCTATGCTTGTCTTACTTTGATTTATTTTGCTATTTCTTACTGGAATTTTATCAGTTCTTGAAGTAATTTTCCATTTGAGACCAAATTTTCCTTTTCTTTTTGGAAATGATGATCAGGAATCTTGAATAGATGAACTGAAATGTTCTTAAAAGTTTTGCAAGACTTGATTTGCCCACACCACAACTGCCGTAGCTATATCTCTCACAGTCATAGAAGTGTGTTCATTAAGAACGATTATTTTAGAATGCTTCATTGGAGTAATATCCATCTCTGAACACGTAGTACGTGTTACGTACATACATGTAACGTCCACGTAATACGTGGATAACACGTATTATGTGAAATGCAAAATTAAAACCACCATCTACCACACTGAAAGGCTCATAACTGAACTATTAATGTACTAAAATCAATTGAATGAGTAGATTAAAGTCAAGGTTTATCCGTCACATTACTTTTGGACAGATATAACCGGTTTTAGGTGGTTTGGGACATAACTGGTAACTTCATACCAACTCGGACAAGAAAAGAATGTTTGCCCCAATTAATTCAAACTGTATAGTACATGCATTACAGGATCATTATTATAACTATTTTAAATTATAAATAAAAAGTTAAAAGATTTTTTTTAATTCACATTGTTTCCGATTGTAATTGCCATTGAAAAATCACTAATTCATTCAGTTTCGAAAAAAAATGTTTTGAATAGAATTCTATCCAATAAATAGCACCCATTAATATATAGACATTAAGTTCAATAAAACACTATCAGAATTAACATCACTGAATTTGTTGATTTATTAAAATTACTTACTAAGTTTGTTAGAAAGAAAAAAGAAACTACAGACTGATATATTCATAATTATTAATTATTTATCTGCCAACAGATAATTTATTTTTTGCTAACATATATAACCTCATAATATTCTTCTGTCCAATAATTTTAATTATATTTTTTTACCATTTCAAAGTTTAAAACCAGTTTAAAAATTAATGAAGTAAAAACTATTATGTTATAATTTAAAACATTAGTGCAAAAGTAAAGTTACCGGGTTCAACAGTAACTACCATTCCAGGTAATAATTTAATATTTCGAGATATCAGATTGGTATCATGTACATCCATCCCCAGATAATGACTAACATGATGTTGACAATACTTGTATCCAGCCTAAAAGATAAAAAAAATTATTTTACTCTTTAGATCATAATTTAAAATATACAAATTATTTTTATTACTTTAATTAACACTTAATCTAACTTAACTCAGTGGCACAACAGCCCATGAGGGCCAAGGTCTACTATGCCCAACTCGGTATACATGACATTGGGCCCTGAGGTTCATGAGCAATGTTCCCAAACATGCTTGGTACTCATTTATCCATCCACTTAAGGGATGAAAGGCTGAGTCAACCTTGCCCAGCCCAGAGTTTGAACCTTAGACCCGTGGTGTGCAGCATGATGAACTAATCACTCAGCCACTGGGCTTCCTTAGTCTAACTACAACAGTTAATTATAAAAATGAGTTTCAATTAACGATATTGACTTTTTAAATAATAAATAATTACATATGTTGAATAATAATAACATAAATAAAAAACAGACATGTTTAAAAATGTTTGAAAGATTTTTATTAACTATTTTTTAAAAATTGCATATGAATTAAGGTAAAAGATTTTTATTAACTATTTTTTAAAAATTGCATATGAATTAAGGTAATGAATGCACAATCTTAAATTGAAATATAAAATTTTAATTAATAATTAATAAAAATTCATATCAAAACATGATTCAAAGATATAATACCATTAAAAATAAACCATTAATGTATTAATGATGAAGAAATTTGAATGGTTGAGAAATATTAATTCATTTCAACTTAGCACAATATTTAAAACATCTGATAGTTTTACCTATGTGATGTATACTATTTATAAAGTACTTTTACCTCACCTATCTACATGATAGTTTTCAGCTGGTGTACTAGCTCTTATATATCGAAAATTCTGGTTTCTTTCAGGTGGATTTGTGTTTAACAAAAATTAAGAAAATATTTTCCTTTTTTTAAGTTGATTACTAAAACAAAATCACAAATTATGGGTGAATTTCTATCCGAATGCACAAGTTTAAATTGAAGTCTCTTAAAAATAGAACTGATTTTTCAGAAGAGATCTTTATAAAATCATACAATAAGAGATGCACAACGATCTTATAGCTTATACATGCTTCATAATTTATTAGCTGTTTAATTTGAATTCAGGTCAGATCTCACTACTAATGCTTTTAGGCAGCTTTATGAAGATTTTACAAACAAAATCAGAAGCTGTGGCAAACAACACATGTCCAACATCACTTTTCGCTCCTGGACATCTAAGAATAGGATGAAGGGATCTTCAACACTTCAATTTGATAAAGACATAAGAAACATCATTAACTTCAATCACGCAAGCCTTGACATTATTGAAAAACTTTGTTTTCCAGTCAAAACACCTTTCACTGCCAAAATAATTTTGGACTTTCTTGAATCTTGTACAAAAAAGGAACCTAAGGGCATAATTAAAAGGAAGGGCATGGACACAATTATCTACCTTATGAGGCCTCGTTTAGTAACTGCTTACACCGATGGTTCCTCAGACTCAGTGTGCTGGTGTCTTTCTTAAGTACCCAGATAATACAACTTCAAAACACAAGGTCTCTGCAGGGAAAATTGCTTCCAATTCACATGTGAACTCATAGCAATTAGGACAGCCCTAGATATTTACCTTATACAGACAAATATTGATAATTCCAATAGCATCATTTGCTCTCTGATTGTAGATCTGCTCTTGATGCCATCAAGGGAAAAAAATGGGGCTCACTCAAGAAATCAATACTCTTCTAATCTCCATTGGTGCAATGGGCAAATCATGTACCTTCCAGTGGATCCCTGCCTATGTTGACATTGAAAGGAATGAGATGGCTGATTCCCTAGCCAATGAAGCCAGAGCACTTGAGCCTGTAACTTCATTTACTGTGGTCTTTGATGCCAATGCCGTCACAAACAAAAGTTCTGCTCAAACCCAAGAAAAAAATTATCACTGCCAGAATTAAATTATAGCCAAGAAACTATGACAACGATAACTAGACTAAGGACAAAGCATTTTAAGGGCATGAAGATTTTACCTGATGGTTCCAGGTCATATGTGGAATGCAAGCACTGCCCAGACACACAGCTGGATCCCGAACATCTTTTTAGCTGTCCTTCCATTGTTGGTGCCCTTTTTAAAATAGACAATGACTGCAGCAAGGACATTCTATAGTCGGATCGTACCATGGCATAAATTAACACCTTTGGCAATATTTGACAATATCTTTATGTTTTATTATTACTGCCTTTGCACTTTGTCTTACACGACAACAACAACAACAAAGACTTCACTTAAGTCTTGCTAAATCTTGAAGAAATATCTAATGTTATAACCAAGTAGAAACTTTTATCACTTTTCATCCAATTGCTCCACTTCAACAGATCCATCAGATTTGCAAGCTTTAACACCAAATTTAACTATCAGAAATTCTAAATTCTATTTCTACTGATTATTAATGCTGATTCAAAAGTATTGAATAACAATAAATCTCTTCTAAATGGAGCAATGGCCACCTCTCAAAGACCTTTTTAGGTCCAGACAAAAAATAGGGCAGTTTCAATTTCTACTTTAAAAATAACGGTAATTATATTAATTAATAAAAGCTTCTGTCTTCCAGTAATTAGAGCTGTGAGACAGAATATACTAAACTTCATTGTACTTGAAACACTGAATTGAATTTGTGATATACAAGAGGTAACAACTTGTATATGATCATTATGGTTCTTTCCATGATAAAAATCACCTCATTACTAAAAGAACATTTTGAAAAATATTTAAAAAAACCTATTTAATTTTAAATATCTACTCAGATTCCTTTTTAATGTTCATTTGCTGTGAATCAATTGTACAACATCAACAAAAATTCATTCTGTTGAGTTTTTGGTTGTTACATTTGAAATGGCTCAACATACTTACACACACACTAGGATTTAAATTTTTAAATAGCATAATAAGATACATAGATGCAAAGATACAAACACAAAATTAACTACTTCAATATGAACAAAATATAACAAAGATTCATATTTCTATTAAAATATGTGGTGGTATCTAAATAAGCCAGTAACAGCCTCCAGACAGGAGTGATCACTTTTGTCTAGTGGTATGTTACATGCTTACGAATTGGTAGGTCGTGGGTTCTAATCTCTGACATATGCATAAAAAACTATGCCTTAAGGTCCGAAGAAGATATATAGTTTGAAATGAAGAGATTTAATCATGATTTAATAACGGAAAATTCATGCAATAACTTTTATATAGCAATATGATGAAAATTTAAACATTAATACTTCTACTTTATTCATTTTCTTTAAAAGAAAACTGACACAGTTTAATATAATGACTCAAAATCCGTCCCATTATCAACTTATATCATTAAATACATTATTATATGAATGAAATCACTATCAAAGATTAATTAAAATTGAAAATAATATCGTCTATATCCTAACCCTCATTACGATGAAAAATATTTTGACTCTGTATCTGAATAGAAAAACCTGATGCAATCAAGCAGAATTAAAAATTATAAAATGGATAAACAAAAATTATAACAAAAAACCACATCAGCCAAAATAAAATACATCAGTTATAATAATAAGGAATGCTATTTATATAACAAAATTTATGAGCAAAATTTTCTATGAATTAATAATTTTTCTCCTTCAAATACACATACTTCAGCTAAATCTTTTTCAGACACAACTTGAGGGGTTATACCTAATTCTTGTAAGCCTTTCCCTAATTTGATGCACATAATATTAAATAACTTTTGCAAAGGTATCTTCTGTTGGCACATCTCAATCAATTCTACTTGAATTGATAATACCATCCCATATAATTCTTTTTGTGCATCAGTAAATTTTCCATTTACTGGCCATGTTCGAGTCATATCGCTTGTGTAACCATGATACTCACAACCTATAATTTATATGAAAAATATATTAAAAGAATACTCCAGCAGATTTTAACAAACAAATGTGCATTATTTAAATTTATTTACTTCAAAACATCAAAAAAGAAAAAAAAAATGAATTTCTAAGGTGAGAGAAAATGTAAATGTATGAAAATAAAATAGAATCAAATTAACTTAATATACCACACAAGAGAGAAATAAGAGTACACAAATTACAAGAAATCAACAGGGACATGAATTTTTACATGGAGATACAATAAGTCTACATTAATCCAGACCCAGTTAAATTGGATGTCACTTAATTCAGACAGCTTCAGAAAATTTCATAATAAAGCAGTCAATAATCTTGTAAGTAATTTTTCCTCCTGACCTATAAATAATATTTTGATCTTAATTCTCTCTAGTGTAATCATTCAGCATCTTGCTTAGTACATATTTCAAAATACATACTCTTACTATATACAAACTGAAAACAATGTTTAACTATGTGCCTTATCTCATTTTAAAGGTTATTTTGTTTAATCTGGACAACTCAGGGCAAAATTAGTTTGGATTAATGAGATTTTACTGAACTTTTGTGAATCATTAATACAATTTTGGTCAACAAGCAAAAGTAAGAACATTAAAACAAAAATTAAATAAAAGAATTTAAAATTTATTCACCAAAGTCAGAAAGGTTATGAGAAAGAATATAAATACATGCACTACTAAGTAAAAATAATAACATTGAATGGATAAGAAGTAAAATTTAAAAGCATTCATTCTTTAAATACATAATATACATACAATTCCTTTTATCATAGTATAAAAGTAACTATTAAATCCATAATTTAAACATTAAAATATTTTTAGCAACTTACAATTCATCACATTTTCAAGAATTCAATTAAAATATAAGAATAATTCTTAATCTTACTCATCTGAGACTTATTACTACAATGAAAAGAATTTTTTCTAATCAATATAATTTTATTTTCATCAGTAAGCAATTACCATATACAATTTTTGTATCTTAATGAATAAGAACTCAAGCTAACATGTTTAATAAAGCTAAACAATTTTGTATACAATACTTTAAGTAATTAATGTAAGGATAAAAATTAAATTTGGAATTTTTTTTTAAAATAACTTATAATAGTTCTTTGTTTTTCCATATTACTCAAAATAGATTAAAATCTTATATATAGCTTAAATATTTTGGTTGAATTAAGGTAATTTAAAAAAAAAAAAATTAAAGAATTTTTTTTAAGAAGTCATGATTTTTTTATAGTAATATATTCTTGGTTTTAAATACAAATTGGTTTTTAATGTTAAAGATTTATACATTTACAGAAAGGAAAAGATATATCACAGAGTTCTCCCTACCAGCATCCATTAAAACCAATTCACCATCTTTAATAATCTGGTTATTATCAATATAATGAATGGTACTAGCTCTGTCTGCTCCACCAACCACAGGTGGGAAAGCCAGATGATTAGCACCTCTTATGCGGCACTCATAATCCATTTTAGCTTCCAAATGGGACTCACAAACCATAGGATGAGAAAATTTCATCACTTCTTTCATTGATTCAGCAGCAATTTTACATGTTTTTCTCATTAAATCAGCTTCAGCATCACATTTAAATAATCTACTTTGGTGCAACACTATTTTAGGAGACTCAACAGATATGCTACTAGAATAGGCTTTAAAAAAGTCCTTCATCTTTTCACGTATTATGCGAAAGGGTGTACTTAAGTAATCATACCAAACTGTAAAACGTTTATGTGATTTTGAAAATGACACTAAAAATTTCTCAAAATCTTCCATATATGAAGCTTTATCAATGCCTAGAAAGTCTGACACAGTTTGCAAGTCCATTTTCTTCCCTTCCCATGGAATGGAATGAGATGATTGCTCAGGTATAAACATTTCACATCTATATTGCAAATTTGATCCGTTTGATAAAGAATATATAACTAATACACTATCAGGTTCTTTGAAGCCACATAAATATAAAAAGTCAGTGTTTTGTCTAAAAAAATAAGGTATATTTTCAGTCATGAAAACAACAGAACCAGAAGGTATCACAATTAAATGCGCTGATTTGTTTTCAGGAGTAATGGAAGAATTTTCATAAATAAGTTCCATTAGCCGTTGTCTACGACTTTTAAATATTTCTACATTAATACCAGGCGTTACCTCTCCCTTTTTCAATAAGTGAGAATGAGAAACTGCTGTTGGTTGAGAATAACGAATGCATTTGGCAGAAGTATATACACTTTGCTTGACAGTCCAATGTTGTAAGGAAATTTTATGAAAAAAATTCCTGTACTTCCAAACTGGTAAAATATGTACAGTCAAGCAATTATAAAGACAATTAAAACTTATCATTATTTCTAAAGGAAATTTTCAAAATAGGGGATTAAAAAAACAATGATAGTTTAAAAGAAAGATATTAAAGCTCGACTGGCAACTATTTAAAACTACTTGCATTTAATAAATAATGCATTAATTTAATACAAGCAAGTTTTTATTTGTTGTCAAGATTCAAACACTTGTCTATCTCTTTTCTTTAACGTTCTTCAGGAAATTCAAGTTCAGAAGTAAAGAAAAAAAATTTCAAAACTTCACCCGCGTAAAACACATGGGTAGGAAAATATTGTTTATTTACGTTTGCGCATCGGATTCTCCAGTAGACGCAGTTACAGGGAACGAAAAGAAATTGCAAGCATTGTAATTTTAAGGAAGAATTAAAAGATAGAATTCAAAATAAAAATATTCTTTTTAAGATAGAAAAGTATTTAGTAACATAAATATATTTTAATTTGATAAAGATTCAAAATAGAAACATTTTTTGAGATAGAAAAGGGGTTTAAACACTAAAGTTATATTTTGACTAAATCATCCTACAAAAGGTAATGAACTTATTCTAGTATTCTTTTTTTTTTTTATATAGGAGGCCTTCACTTAGGCGGTTGAAGATTTTGCACTGATACATCCTCTTTTCTACCCTAAGGTTGATTGGCAAGGATTTCTTTGAACAGAACCGATTTAAAGTGACTATGTAGGAGATGATCCATCAGAAAACTCTCTACAACAGGGGTGTAAAACTCTCGGCCCGCGGGTCTCAAGGCTCATTCACACCAAGGTGTACAAACGTCGAGCGTCTAGCCAATCAGAGACTTCATTTCGCCCGAGATGAAGTCTCTGATTGGCTCCAAAAATATCTTACTTTACTGCTAAATAGTTTTTCATTAGTTGAGAGAAGAGATTTCTAATTAAAATGTTATCTGAATCACCTGACTGACAAAAAATCCAAAATTCATCAATCAATCACTAAGGGAAAAGAGTTTTATTCTTTAAATTGAAAAAATTTTACTGGACTCGCAATCTATTTCAAGTTAATGTTCCAAAATTCTAGCATTCTTCTTTTATTAAATAATCACATTTTTTTAAAAATAACTTCTTAAGTTTTGAGATATTTTTATGCATTTTTAATGTGCTGTTATCTCTGAAATTACTTTTAAAAAATTCTACGTGGTTTTATTTCTTTTTATTGCATCTACTTTTCTTTGTTTTCAATAATACTGCATGCAGTTTATTTTGTATTTTTACTGATTTGTCTTTGCTACTTCTTTGATTTGATTTTGTTAGTTTCTTTAACTTGATTTTTAACTAATTAATTCACTAATCCTACAAGTGCCAGGAAGATGACAACAAATATTGGGAAAAAAATGGAGAATATATAAATCAATGACATATTTATACACAGGTAAAAAAATGTCTTTCATTTTCACCAAAAAAATTTAAATCATTTTTCAAACAGCGCTATAATTATGTACCTATTTATAAGATCGGATTCCATCCTTTGAATATGTAAAATTTCTACTAATTTGTGTATAACTTTCAATAAGATGAAAATATTCAAATTCGTATAGAAATTTTCATACATGCAATAAATGGAACAAACCGTTAAATGATTTAAAAATTAAAAAAAAAAGATTTAAATTTTTTAAGCATTTCTATAGAATTGTTTGAAAATCTGTGGTGATCAAGATAGAATCTCCAAGTTGATGGTGTCTGATCTGTGTCTGTGTAGCTTGAAAAAAGAGTGGAGTTGCAGCAACTGTCATTCCACACACCTTCTCTATCCACGTGTTCAGTTTCGACTTAACCAATAATGCCAGTTGGAAGTAATGCGTAATTGAGTGAACACGTACAACTGCATTCCTCAGGAAAAATGTCTAGTTTAAAAACTAAACAGAGCGAATCACAATCAAGTTTCTTGTGAAACTTAAGAAATCAGTTACGGAAATATTTCAAATGTTAACTGAGGCCTATAACCACTGGCGTATCTAGTTCTGAGTGAACCCTATATCAAAAATCTTTCGGGGCTCTTTTTTAGATACGAGTCTTGTTAGTGGGACTGTGTTTACACATGCTGGGGCCCCTATGACTTGGGAGCCCCGTATCATTGATACGGCTGATACGGCGGTAGCTACGCCCCTGCTTATAACTGGTGCATATGTGTTCTAATGCTATAAGCAGTTTTCAGGGGGAAGGGACTATGTGGAAGAGGATGAACATGCTGGTCGCACAAGTTCTGAATGTGGTTTGGGGTGACAGAAGATCATCCAGTGACGGAGTTGGTTAACTTGGATAGGAAAGCTGTTCGATGTATTTTAACTGACGAATTACACATGAGGAAGATTTCTGTGAAGGTTGTTCCAAAATTTCTGTCCAAAACAGTGCCGTAAAGACGGGCATGTGGACACATTAGAACACATTGCAAACGAGCCAAATTTGTTGGAATCTGTTGTAACATATGATGAGACTTGGAGTTTTACCTATGACTCAGAAAGTAAACTCCAGTCGATGTAGTGAAAATCTCCAGGATTCCCAAGACCCCCCACCCTAAAAAAAAGCACGCACGTCAGAATCAGCATTCAATTGATTGATTGATTGAATATTAACGTCGCACTGTTCAGCTACACGAGGGCTTTTGGCGACGGACCACGTAATTTTGAACCATGGTCAAGTGACGTGGACGACACCTGAGCTAGCACCCCCCTCTCCTAACTACCACACCACACCAACGGGAGGACGTTTCAGCTCTCGACAGATTTAACGTGCATCGCTGCCCTACACGGCGGGTCTTTAGTGGTACTGGGCTCGAACTCGTGACAAGGCGAGCCCCGATCCGATACCTATACCACTCGGTTACCGCGGCCACATCAGCATTCAAAGTAATGTTAATTGTTTTGTTTAACATTAATACAATTGCAATGATTGAGTGGGTTCTCAGTGGTCAGACTGTTAATTAACGCTACAACATTGAAGTAATAAAAAGGCTTCATGAAAAATTAGGGGAAAAAGGCCACAATTGTGGAGTGACAGATGACTGTTGCACCAAGATTATGCACCTGCTCACGTAGCCCTATTTGTCAAGCAGTTTCCGACAGGCAGAAACATTACTGTGATGGGACATCCTCCGTATTCACATGATTTGGCTGCAGGTGGCTTTTTTTTACTTCCTACTGTTAAATCTTGCTTAAAGGTAACCCATTTTAACTCAGTTGAAGAGGTTCAAACAAAAACAGATAATCACCTGAAAAGCTTTCTAAGAACCTCGTTCCAGAACTGTTACCAGCAATAGCAACACCGAATGCAGAAGTGTGTGAATGCTAAAGGGCACTACTTTGAAGGGGATAATGTCCCAAAGAACTGATTCTGGAAGTCAGCGTTTCTCAAACTGTGGGGTGCCCCCCCAAGGGGCGTGATAACCCTACGTGAGAGCACAAGCATATCAGAGTAAAAACAACAGATTATTTTTAAAAATGTATTAATTTACTGAAAGTAGTTGTTCAGTGTTGAACAAATAATTCTTGTAACACCCACAACAACAAGTACATATTGGTCGCGAGAGGGCGCTAGTGTGTGTAAAACAGTGTATGTGTAGACAGAGTAAGAAGAGAGCGTATGGAGAACGCTCTAATAAAATTCCTTTTATCTTAGTCTCGCCATTTTGTGTGTGGTGTAA
Source organism: Trichonephila clavipes (assembly GCA_019973935.1). Lineage (NCBI taxonomy): Eukaryota > Metazoa > Arthropoda > Arachnida > Araneae > Nephilidae > Trichonephila > Trichonephila clavipes. Next base: position 1,780,377 of record BMAU01019659.1, read on the forward strand.
TTAATCTTTTAGAGATTTTTAATTTATGTGTGTAAATGAATCGGTGCAAACTAAACAATGGTCCGTCAGAGCCTGAAATGGCCGGGACTGAAAATAAGGAATTGTAGAGATCACGAATGAGAAGAAAGGAAGCGTCCTTTTAGTGGAGAGAAAGTTATCACTTGGTGAGAGGTCAGTCTTCAATTTTCCTATATTTTGTGTTTTGAGAAAAATATGTGTTTCATAAGTGGTTAAAATAACTTTAATTTGTGATTGAGATAGTTATTTTGTGACTTATATGTGTTTCATTTGTGGTTGAGTTAACTATATTTTGTGTTTTGAGAAAAATATGTGTTTCATAAGTGGTTAAAATAACTTTAATTTGTGATTGAGATAGTTATTTTGTGACTTATATGTGTTTCATTTGTGGTTGAGTTAACTATATTTTGTGTTTTGAGAAAAATATGTGTTTCATAAGTGGTTAAAATAACTTTAATTTGTGATTGAGATAGTTATTTTGTGACTTATATGTGTTTCATTTGTGGTTGAGTTAACTATATTTTGTGTTTTGAGAAAAAATATATGTGTTTCATAAGTGGTTAAAATAACTTTAATTTGTGATTGAGATAGTTATTTTGTGATTTATAGGTGTCTAATTTGTGTTTGAGATAGTTTTTGTGATTTATAAGTGTTTAATTTGAGGTTGAGTTAACTTTGATTTGTGACTTAGATAATTAAATTGTGGTTTATTTGTTTTCATTGGTGATTGAGATAACTTTACTTTGTGAAAATGAGTATAGGTAAATTTAAAAAGGATGAACTTAGGAGTATTGCGGATGAATTAAAATTAGTTGTTCCAGACAATGCTAAAGTTCTAGATTTAAGAGAATTAATACATGAGAGTGAGATTTATAAAAATGATAAGGAAACGTATCAGGCTATTGTTGATTGTGTATTGGAGGAGATAAATGATAAAAGAAATGAAAACGAAAATAGACTAGAAATTGAAAAAATTAAACTGTCACAGTTAGAGCATGAAAACGAAAATAGACTAGAAATTGAAAAAATTAAACTGTCACAGTTAGAGAAGGAGTTAGAAATAGCGAAATTACATAATCAATCGGGCAAAAGTTTACCTTTACAAAATGAAAATCAATTAATTACAACCGAGTGTAATATTGAAAGTTTGATTAAAAGTATCAAAACCTTAACAATCCCGGTACCCCTAAGAGCAGAGTCATTTAATTTATTTTTTCAATCTATAGAAAAGGCATTTAAAACTAAAAATGTTCCTGAAAAATTAAAACCCGAAATTCTTTTGAATATTTTAGGAGAAAAGGCAAATAACTTAATGATTTGTCTTCGAGATGAAGATTTAAGTGACTATAATAAGTTGAAGGCAATTGTGTTAAAAGAATTTCAACCGACCCCCTATGAATGTTTAAATCAATTTAAAAAGGCCCAAAAATTACCTAGCGAGATTTATGTTCAATTCGCGTCTAGATTAAGTGCGAATTTTAATTACTATTGCCAATTACGGGAGGTCAATGATTTCAAGTCAGTTTGTGAGTTAGTAATCTCAGATAAGATAATAGAGACATTAGACCGAGAATTAAATACGCATATTAGCATTAAGCAGGGCGAAATGTGGTTTAAGCCACAAGATCTAGCTCGCGAGTGTGATATTTTTATATCATCCAAGGGAAAAATTAGAGAACAGAATTTATTTCTTAAGTTTAAACGTAATGAGACTTATAATCATCGTGGAGCAAAAAATATTTCAAGCGTAAATCTGTCTTCTGTTAAAAATGTGAAATGTTTTTGTTGCAAATCACGAGAATTCCACCCACTGTATTCATGCTCAAAATTTAAATCTCTCAGCGTCAGTGAAAGAGTGGATTTCGTAAAGGCTAATCATTTGTGTTTCAAGTGCTTTTCCCCTAACTGTAGTGTGAAAACCTGCTGTGCGAAAAATTGTTTTTGTGGGAAACCGCACAATCGCTTGATTCACTTTCTAAAGCGGAACAACCAAACAGTTCAAAGGTCAGTTCTCAACCCGCTCGCAGATGTGTTCGGGGGACCGGGAGGATCGAATTGCGTCGTTCCACCCCAAGGTGAAAATGAAGAAAACAAGTCGTTCGTAGCAACCAGCTTTTTAAAGAATAAAACGCGAACCGTTTTACTGAGTAGCGTCCAGTGCTTCTTAAGGGATAAATATGGCCTTTTACATGAGGTAAGAGCGCTTTTGGACGTAGGGAGTCAGTCAAACTTCATTACGAAAGACTGTGCAGATAGATTACAATTAAAAAATGAGAAAATTAATTTGCTAGTATCTTGTTTAAATGAGTCAACAATGACAATAAATGGAGGAGTTACGACCTCCATATTTAACGGTGATTTAAGTTTCAAAAAGGAGCTAAATTTATTAGTTGTAAGAAGGATAACCGATTTGACTCCGTCACAAATAATAAATGTGTCGCTAGATATGCCAAACGAAATTAAACTAGCCGATTATAAATTTAATATTCCTGGTAAAATTGATGTGTTGTTAGGCGCGGAAATATTTTACGAATTACTGAGACCAGGCCAAATTTATTGTGGAGATTCAAGACTACTTTTACAAAATACTGTTTTTGGATATGTAGTTAGCGGAAGTGTAGGAGATGAGGTGAGGGATAACAATATTCATTGTGGATTAATCAGAGATAGTGATTTAAATACAACATTAAGGTCTTTTTGGGAGTTAGAATCGATTGGTGTCAAAAACGAGAATTGTAGTAGTGAGGAAGACGTTAGCCTTGAAATGTTTAAGCAGAGAGTACATTTTAAAAATGGTAGATATGAGGTAGAACTCCCGTGGAAAAGAGATAGTAATGAGTTAAGTGATAATTTTAGTTTAGCGAAAAAGACGACTTGGAAGTCTTATGAGAAAATGCAAAGGGATAAGGTGCTGTATTCTGAGTATTGTAAGGTCTTGAAGAATTATTTGGATGTGGGAATAATTGAGAAGGTAACAAATCCCTTTATTCCAACGAATAACCCTGTGTTTTATCTTCCTCACCAAGTGATAATTAAAAACGAATCTCTCACAACGAAACTGCGACTAGTGTTTGACGCTAGTGCTCATGAAGAAAAACAACTTTCATTAAATGACTGCCTTTTCCATGGAGTCAAATTGAACCCTAATATTTTAGACCTATTGATCTCCTTCCGTTCGAACAAAATAGCTGTTTTAGCTGATGTGGAAAATGCGTTTCTTCAAATTTCTTTGGCTCCAAAGGATAGAGATGTAGTACGGTTCCTTATAGATGACGGCGAAAATGGTGTGCAGGTGTACAGATTTAATCGAGTTCTTTTTGGCGTGAACGCGTCTCCGTTTCTTTTGGCTGCAACGATTAAGACGCATATAGGGAAGTACATGGAAAAGTATCCTGATACTGTGCGGACACTTGATCATTGCTTTTATGTGAACGATCTCGTCACTGGTGAAGATGATGCAAAATCAGCATTCGATTTGTCGAGCAAGGCGGCAAAAATCATGAGTGAAGCAGGAATGAACCTGCGGAAGTGGATTTCAAATGACTGCGAGTTAATGAAGCAATGGCAGTTGAAACATTTTGATCATTTAAATATGAACGATTTCGTGAACCATCCACATCGTGTTTTGGGGCTTTTATGGCATCCTCAAAAAGACTATCTCAGTCTTCGTCTGACCAGTCTCTTAGACTTCCTTCAAAAAAGAAAGAACACTAAACGATTTTTGTTGATGGCTTTAGGCAGGATATTTGATCCCTTGGGATTTGCGTCCCCCTTCACCATAAGATTTAATATTTTGTTCCAAGAAATATGGCAGAGAAAAACGGACTGGGACGAAGAGTTGCTGCCTGATATTAGAGAGAAGTTTGAACAATGGTGTTCGGAGGCGTCTTTCTTATGTGAACTTCAGATTCCTCGATATGCCCTGCAATGTGATAGTGTGAACTGTCCGGAGTGTGAAATACATACGTTCTCAGATGCTAGTATTAAGGCATATGGAGCTGTTTCGTATGTTAGATTGAGAACCTTTGACAAAATCTCGGTACATCTTTTAGCTTCCAAAAGCCGTGTGGCTCCTCTAAAGGTATTAACCCTTCCACGTTTGGAGCTAATGGGAGCGTTTCTTGCTGCGAGGTTGGCGAAAGAAGTATCACGTGTTCTCAATGAGAAAATATCTACAACCAACTACTTTTGGACAGATTCGACTATAGCCTTGAGTTGGATTCAAGGTCCCAGCAACAGATGGAAGGTTTTCGTCGCCAACCGAGTGAAAGAGATACGATCTTTAACAGACAAAGATTCATGGCGTCATTGTCCTGGAAAGGACAATCCATCAGATCTTCTAACGAGAGGCATCAGTGCTGATTCACTGATAAACTGTGAAAAGTGGTGGAAAGGACCGAGTTTCCTACAAGAAGGAAATACTGTTCCTGTGAGCAACAATGTGCTACTTAGTGATGAAAGTGCCTATTTGGAGGAATTAAAACCTACTGAGAGAAAAACTTTGACTGTGATTTTAGACAGCAACCTTTTGAACCATATCCTCTCTGTATCTAATAATTTTCAGAAAAATTTCTGTATTTTCAGTTATATTTACAGGTTCATCAATAATTGCAAAAGGCCCTCCAACAAACAAATTGGGCCACTAAGGATGTGTGAAATTCAACGAGTTGAAATTACCCTTGTGAAGCTGGTCCAGCAAATGGAATTCAACTCGGAAATAAAAGATTTGTCCTGTAAGGGTATGGTTAACCCTCAAAGTAAGATTAGAAATCTCTCACCATTCTTAGATTCCGAAAATGTGCTCCGAGTAGGAGGTAGACTGGCCCACAGTAAATTGTGTTTTGATAAAAAACACCAGATAATTCTTCCTAATAATCACAGATTAACAAATTTAATTCTTGAAATGACTCACAAGAGACATTTGCATGTTGGTCCACAAACCTTACTGTCTATTGTTAGACAAAGGTTCTGGCCATTAAATGGTCGTAATATGTGTAGAAAACTTGTAAATAACTGTATAATTTGTTTTAAGGCAAAACCCGTTACTTGTTCACAAATTATGGGTCAATTACCAGCCGAGAGAGTTTCTCAGAGTTTTCCCTTTAACACAGTGGTTCTCAAACTTTCACTACTGGCGCCCCTCTTTTCAATCACAATTTTTACCGCGCCCCCCTTATACATTAATAATGTACTGAATGCAATAATAATGCACTTGGACGCTAAAGCTACAATACGATCATAATTTTAAACCGTACAAATTAACAAGATAAGTATTAAATTTTGTATATCTTACTTTTAAGTAATATTTTTTTTTTTGCTTTTTAGTTCGATTCACTATAAAAGCGTGTATTTTAGTTTGTTTTAAAACTATAACTTATTTTATAGTTATTTTTACTATACACTATAAAAATCACAATTCCAGTGAATAATTTAATTAAGAGAAAATATACTTACCTACTTTCAAGGACTTTTCAATTTTTCTTAGAAAATTTGAGAAAAAAATCCAATAAAACTAAAGAAAATGTTCCAAATAAATAATGCCCTTAATAAAGGACATAAATCACAGACACATTTCGCTAATAACGCAGGAACGTTATTTTCCAGCTAAACTCAAATCAACTGAAACGTTTCATGTCTCACGCTTTTCTGATATTTACCTTCGCTATCTTGATTAATATGCATTATTTCAGTAGTTTCTTAAATTGCTTGATCAGTTTCAACTTCCTTTAATAGGGATCACAGATGCCCATTTTTTTTAATATTCTGCTTATTTACATTTATAAACCATAATAAGTCGTACAACACAGCAATCAAAACTACAAAATTGTTCATGGGGAAAGTGTAGCATGTTCTAAACAATAATTGTGTAAAACGCTTTTTCATTATGCATTATATGTTTCAGAATACTCATGCTTATCCATATATCATAAAACTCTTTCACATGGAAAAAAAGATGAAACAGAAATATATTATATATATTTACAACTTCCCTAAAAAAAAAAAGACGGAAATAACCATACCAGTAAGTTCGAAGATCAGCTAAAGTAATATTTTAGGTTAAAAGAAACGGAATAAAAAATATCTCATCGTTTGAGATCGTTAAAAGAAACGTAAAAAAAAAATCTCTCATCGTTCTCATATTGACCGCAAAGCATGCGAAATATTTGTTTAATTTGGTTATAGGATCAAGGAGGGCTAATGAGCGTTTAAAGTGGAATCTTTAATTTTTGATGATCACCAGATGATAAAAAAAAATTATATCAGTGTAAATGTGTATTTTTTATTATGTCAGAAAGCTTCTTGTTTTACTTCATTCCAAAAAATTATTTTTTTCAATATGCTCGCGCCCCCCTCGCAGGGTTACCGCGCCCCCCCCAGGGGAGCGCGCCCCACAGTTTGAGAAGCACTGCTTTAACAATGTGGGAATAGATTTTTGTGGACATTTCTGGATTAAATATCCTAATCAAAGAAAGGGAGTTTTAAATAAAGTCTATGTGTGCATTTTGTGTGTATGGTGACAAAGGCGTGTCACCTCGAAATAGTTACTGATTTATCTAGTGAGGCTTTTATTGCAGCGTTAAAGCGATTTTTTAGCAGACGAGGAAAATCGGAGCGTATATTTTCAGACAACGCTACCAATTTTGTTGGCACACAGTTAGAGTTAAAAAAAGACTTAGAGAGAAATTATGAGTAATTGTGTTAGTAATTTGAGTAAATTTTGTGTGAAGAACGTGTTGAGTAGAGCTTTATTCCCCCAAGAGTTCCAATCACGGAGGCCTGTGGGAGGCTGGAGTGAAGGCCGTCAAATATCACCTCAGGCGTGTAATGGGTAATTTAAGATTTACATACGAAGAATTTCTAACCATTCTTAACCAAATTGAGGGAGTTCTCAATTCACGTCCCCTCTACCCCTTGTCGTGTGACCCTGGCGATTTTGACGCTTTGACTCCTGGTCATTTCCTAGTTGGTCGTCCCATCACAGCCATTGCGGAGCCAAGTTTAACTGAAGTGTCTGATAATAGGTTAAAAGTGTGGCAAAAACAAACAAAAATTGTGCAACATATTTGGAAACGTTGGTCAAATAATTATTTGAGTACACTTCAGAATCGAAATAAATGGTATTTTGAAAAGAATAATGTAAAAATACATGATATGGTAATTCTGAAAGAGGATAATTTACCCATGTGTAATTGGCCTCTTGGTAGAATTCTTGAAGTGTATCATGGTAAAGATAATAAAATTCGAGTAGTGTTAGTGAAAACTAAAAATGGAATTTTTAAACGTCCAATAACTAAACTTTGTATTTTACCTTTTTCAAGTGAATAATGTATGTGAAAATTTCAAATTTGTGTATTTTTTCAATTCAATTTGTGTGTTTGAGTATTTTATCTTTTGTGTATTGAACGATATTACTTTTATTGAGTATTAGTGTTTTCTGTATTATTGTCTTTGTATTATGTGTATCATTGGATTTGTGTATTATTGTGTTATATATGTGAAAGTTGTTGAATGTGTCATTCAACCCGGGGGTGGATGTTCAGTGTTGAACAAATAATTCTTGTAACACCCACAACAACAAGTCTATATTTGTCGCGAGAGGGCGCTAGTGTGTGTAAAACAGTGTATGTGTAGACAGAGTAAGAAGAGAGCGTATGGAGAACGCTCTAATAAAATTCCTTTTATCTTAGTCTCGCCATTTTGTGTGTGGTGTAATTAATCTTTTAGAGATTTTTAATTTATGTGTGTAAATGAATCGGTGCAAACTAAACAGTAGTCGGATACCTTAAGGTATCCGACTACGTTCGGAACCGTGATTTTCAAAAGCGCATAAATGGATAATTTTCTTGATATTTAGTGTTACTTAGATTATAATATATGAATAAAATTGTTTTAAGAACATTTTACAAAAAAAATTTATTTAAATACAATATTTTGACAAAAAATTAACTTAGAATAATCTTTTTTCCAATTGCTCTCTTTTTGTGAAAAATGCTTCTATTAGAATAATATTTTGCCTGTATATAGTTCAGACTTCTGTTCAGAGGCTCAACTATAATTTTTGAAAAACATAACTTAGAAGTGGGTTTGTTAATTTTTTACGACAACAGAAGGGAGCAATTTTAAGAAAAAAACGCGAATAATTACTTCAATTGGTGGTAACTCTGAAAATGATGTGAATTTTTCAAAAATTCTAGTTGAGCCTCTGTAGAGAGGTCCGAGCTATGTACAGGCAAAATATTATTATAATAGAACCATTTTTCACAAAAGGAGAACATTTGGAAAAAAGATTATTCTAAGTTAATTTTTTGCCAAAATATTATATTTAAATATTTTTTTTTTGCCAAAATGTCCTTAAAATAATTTTATGCATGTATTCTAATCCGAGTCACACTAAATATCATGAAAATTATCCTTTTATGCGCTTTTTTAAAACCACGGTTTCGAACGTAGTCGGATACCTTATTTGTAAAACAATTTATGTGACGACTTAGTAGAAAATTTTCACATTAATCTATTCGTATATATATAACAACTTTTCGATTATCTATTTTTAAAAGTATACCAGAAAATATTTCTGTGCTTCAACATAGGTTTTTATATGTATTTGCTTTAGAAAGAAATAACGACTCAATCTCTTATATTATTAGTCTTTTTTATTGTACATCTTATTTTTAAAGAATAAAAGGAGCAGTATTTTATTTAAACATATAGAGATTTATGTCAAAGGAAATCGATTTAATTTCCGTTTTTCTTGTTTTGTTTAAAGGACAAAAGAATACATTTCAAGGGCTACGAGAATTAAATGCTAATATAATACAGTAGACGCTGGATTATCCATAATATTACTGCTAACTGGTGAAGTACTAGAAATTGAAAAATCTGTTAACTGGTTATTTGGACAAAATACAGAATAAATGCTATATTTTGAGAAATAAAATGGAACTTTTATGACTGTCTTCGGAGTTAAATATAGTTCTAAGATTTTTTTTAATGTTTTTTTATTTAAATACGACTAAAAAAACAACAACTTTGTTCTCCCGTTTTCATTACAAACGCATAATTTATAACTATTTTTAAGTTTTTGCTGGGTAATACATATCACATTTTTTAGCATAATTTTTAAAAATATGTGGGTCACTCTATTCACAGATTTTTACTTCAATACTGTGACGATATATTTTTTTAAGTTTCTTGTGTATCGCAATCTGAAACAACTCGAAGGCTGTTGGCGACGGACTCTGAAATTTTGATCCATGGTCAAGAGATAAGGGCGACACCTGAACTAACACCCATTTCTTCTTAATCCCACATTCCGCCCGCGGGAAGACTTAGAGCCCCGACATTTAAAATACATCAGTATAGGGGTGGTAGAAGCCTAGACGCAAGATTAAGAGTTTCAAAGCCGATGGATCGTTTGAAGTCTGCTTTGGTTTAAGAAATGCGATAGGGTAGCTGCTTGTTAAATTTAAAAGTCCTCGTAATCATTATGCTACTTGGTGATGAAACTCTCTAGAGTGATGTTACAGTTCATTAATAATTGTCATTAATCATGGAACGAAATCAACAACTCAAGTAACTCATTACGTGAATGTTATGAGTTATTAATTATACTAAGAGCAGTTGTAATATTTAACCGTTCTTACCGAAAATTTTACGATGTGCTTCCATAATATATTAAATTTAAAATCTTGAATTCTACCAAAAAAAAATTTTTTTTTTAATTAGAAAAACGATTTACTCAATATGTGTTAGTCATTTAATAGAAATTAAATGGAAGATGGAAAAACTGTCACTAAACAGGGAAATAACTGCCCAATTGCTTTTAATGTTTCATACACTGTAGTTGTTACGAGCTTAAATATTTCAGTACTTAAGTTGTTAAAATAAGACGGAAGAAGAAAAAACATATTAACAAGTAAATTAATTGTCTTGTTAATTTTTTAGAACCTACCCTTATTTGATTTTTTAAACGTGCGTTTGTTTTTGAAAATAAAAGATCTAAGCAATGTATTTTAATATAAAAAATGCTTTACACTTTTATAGTGAGAAAAAAACCCATAAAAAATAATTGTTGTCATGCATGTCCAAATATTTTTATAATGTCCATTGGGGTGGGTGTGAAAACTTCTTAGTGAGCCGAAACTAACTGGAGTAGAGATCCTCGTGGAAGACCGGCTGAGTGAACTCGGTCGTCTCTGGGCAAAAAATAAATTAATTGAACAAGTAAATAAATAATAATAAATAAAGGTGTTCTTAAAATTTTTTTACAATAAATCTATTTTCATGTCATGCTAGTTTTGCCAGGCAATCGCTTCTTCTCTTGTTTACGATGCATTTTTACTTTTTAGAGCCCTTAATCATACAGTAAACAGTAGAATGGGATAGAATTACAAATTTAGCAGCATTTTTTAAGTAATGTATCTTTTTTAAGGCGAGGAATAATTAGTTTGTGAACGTCATTTGTTGTTTACGATTACGAATGATTTATGATATTAAAGAAAAAAAATTCTCAAAATAAACAAGCAAAGGTAAGTCAGGGGACATTTAAATGTTACCGTGTGTGAAAGTAAAATTTATGACGATTATGTTACCGATAAATTTTTTCGAAAATGCTTTGATGTTCTATTACATTTGTGACGCGCTCTTAAGCTGTCTTTGAGATTTTTAAAAAATTTTTTTTTATAAATATGAACTTAAGGTAAAAAATATGCTTATATTAGATTTTTAATATTAGGTTGGGGAAAAAGAAATCCATTATTTATGCATGAAAATCAAGACTTTATTTAATATGCTTCCGATTGTCCGATTTGGGTCACATATGCACCGTTTTGGTGTATTATTTGTTGCCATTTTAAAGGTAAATTCTTAATGCCTCTCCCATAGAAGTTTTTGCCCTTATTGGTGAAAACATCTAGCAATTGATTTTCACAATCTTCTCTTCATCCGAATTTATTATCACTCAGGAGGTTTTGAAATGTGAGAAAAAGGTGGTAATCGCTTAGTGCCAGGTCCGGACTATATGGTGGATGCATTAAAACTTCCCAACCAAGCTCCCAGAGGATCTAGCGAGTCACTACAGAAGTGTGTGTCGTGGCGTTGTCCTGATGGAACACAATACCTCTTTTGTTGGCCAATTCTGGCCTTTTCTGGTCAATCACTGGCTTCAAACGGTCCAGTTGTAGACAGTAGAGATCTGAATTTAGTGTTTGGCCATGCGGAAGCATCTCCTAATAAATGATTCTTTTCCAGTCCCACCAAATGCACAGTGGCCGTTAGTCTTGGTTTGACCACCGTTTGAGCTGCTTCACCGCACTTTGACCATGTTCGTTTTCGCACAATATTGCAGTATGTGACCCATTTCTCATCCCCAGTCACCATCCATTTAAGAAATGGATCGATTTCATTCCGTCTGGCCAAGGCTTCGCAGATGGAAATTCGATCCATCATGTTTTTTGGTGTTAATTGATGTGGCACTCAAACATGGAGTTTCTTTTTGAATTCAACTATGCGCAAATAGTTTAAAACTGTTTTATAAAACTGTTTTAATATTTTAAAACTTATTATTTATTTTAACTATTATTAATTTGTTTATATTTTATAAAACTAAATATTATTTATTATTTTATTTTATTTATTATATTTATTTATTATTTTATTTTATTTCCTATATTTATTTATTATTTATTATATTTATTTATTATTTTATTTTATTTATTATTTTATTTTATTTATTATATTTATTTATTAAAACTGTGTTAATATTGTCTTATTATTTTATTATATTTAACTGTTTTTATATACTTATTTTATTTTATTAAAACTGTCCATCTTTAGCTCCTGGGTGATGCTACGACTACTAACATGCGAGTCAACGATTATTTCTGTGATTTTATCGACATTTTCGACAACGGGCCCGCCTGTGCGAGGTGCATCTTTAACATCAAAAATACCTGAACGGAATCGACCAATCCAAAATTGCACGTAATTAGCTGTTACAGTATCGGCACCATAAACACCATTCGCAGTTCAGCCACCTGGCTTGCATTTTCGCCGCTATCAAAGAAAAACTGTAAAAAGAACCAAATTTTCTCTTTGTTGAATTCCATTTTTAACACTCCGTAACTCACAACTGAATGGATGAAACAAAAAAAGAAAGCAAAATAATTTTTTTAGTGTGAAATACCATCTTGAGAACAAGTATAAATTTGAAATTGTTTGATCGATACTTCACAAGATATCCACATAACAGCCATCTACCGAAAAAATAATGGATTTCTTTTTCCCCAACCTAATATTTGTAATAAAAATGTAAAATATATACATAAAAAAATGGAAATTTGTATCAAATTAAATCCTAGCTACGAGCTTTTTTTGAAAAATTTCTGCTACATCCAATTACTTTTGGAATTTGTATTTTTTTTCGGCATTTGAAATTTGTAAAATTCTTGAGAACGCATCATTATATTTCGAAATGAGTTTTTAATTTCAAAAATCATAGTTTTGTAATTCAACATTAATCGCTTATACCAATTCCAAACTTCTGTTTTAAATCTTTTGCTTTTTAGTTTTTAGGCTTCAATTTATCAAACATTTCGAATTCATAAGCATAATATTTATACCATGGAATTTTTCTGCTATCATCTACAATTCTAGATATTTAATTAGGGAGTTAATGTTTTGGTAATTAGTGTGTTTATTCAAATCACCTAAATGTCATCTGAAATAGCGAGAAGTAATGAAGATTTTGGGGGTGATTATCCACTTCCCCTATCTATTATTTGAAAATGTTTGAGTGTAAAACATACTTTAACAGAAATTTACACTTTTACGAAATAGAAATTTACACTATGCATTTTACGGCATTCTGATAAATTTGACGAGAGTTCTAAATTTAAGGCGATAAAATAGAAATTCCTTAGGATAACATAGTTCATAAATTCAAAATGATAGATAAGGGTGCCTAAGCGGCCTAATTTCTGTTGCAATAAATTAGAATAAAATTTTTACGCTGAATTAGATGTTCCTATCCCTGTCACCATAAAACAGTTCAATGATAAACTTTAAAAAATATTCAAATCCATTCTTCAGCTTTTTTGTTTTGACTGTATAATCGTATTTGCGAGATATAATTGTTATAAGTAATTCTTCTCGAGTTTAAAAGCGTCTGGTAGTTTGGATAATAACATTTTCGTCATACAAAAGTTTTTGATCTTTTTTTTACTCTCGATCTGTTAGAAACAAGTATTTCGTGGAATTCCCTAATATTCCTTCCGGTAAATCCTTTATGGAATTTCCTTGCAAATTTTAAATTGTCTAGATTCATTGATTTTGGAAAAAAATGTGATGAATGACTGAAAAACTTTGAGCCGTTAAGTTTTTGTTCTTAAATAAGTAAAAGTAAAGTATAAACCGCTTGGCATATACTTTCCAATAGTTAAGTAAAATAATTCATAATTCTAGAGACAATTTATAGATATTTCTTGAGTCGATTTATTGTTAGCTCTTGAAGCAAAAGTTATATACATATATGTATAGTTAAAAGCTTTAAAAAGTCAAAATACCTTGAAACACTTGAAATAAATTAAAAATAAAATTGTTTCTATTAAAAAAAATAACCGATGAGCATTAACTAATTTATTTGATCGAAATGACAAATTAAAGCAGTAATTTTGTTTTAATGATTAAAGAAGTTATCGCGTTAATTCAGTAATAAAAATATATTCATTTAATGAAGTTAAAAAACAGGTAAGTAATGGGGTTCTCTCTCTCATCCTTATTTTGAATAAATTAAACATAAATAACTGACTAAACTTTTGTTTAATCTTTATAAATAAAACAAAAGTTCTCAGCTCGAAGTAAACAGAATAGTTAACTAAATAACTCTTGGATCTCAAAATTATTTTAAGTCATATTCGTAGTAAGATCCTCATAATAGATATTATGGCATTTGGGAGCAATCCTGTTTAAAAGTAAGAAAAAAAGTAGGGCACAATTTAAAATACTAATATTGAAACACGCCAAATCTGTTATTTTCCCTGCAGCAATATTCTTCTTGCGGGAAATTGAGTTTTACAGGTAAAGTTGCGCTTCCCAGCGTGAACATGGAAAAATAAGACAATGACACACATACGATGTGACCAGAGTTACCAGATTGGAGAAAAATACGATATCGTCAAGGAATCATCTACAAGGCTCTAAGATAGATCCTTCAAAAAATTACCGAGAGGATATTTTAAGGGTCTTTGTTTCAATGGTCGGTGCAGTTTAGAAGAAAAATCAGTCGAGATCAGAATCTGAGAATGCTTGTGCTTTTGTCTGCGATAAAAGAGATAGACTTTATCTGTCTGAGTTCCTGCAATTGGAACGGTTCTAGAAAGCTGTTTCTAGAATGTTGTAAAGCTGGTTTATTAGGAGTACATTTTGCACTATTGTGAATAATTTATCATAATGTTTTCTTTGCGTATATACGTCTATTTGTCTTCGGGTAGTCATCTGTTTGTCCTTGCCCATTAATAAATCTGTTTTTATTCAAATGATTAAATCCTTGCCACCCCCTCCCCATGAAAATTTGCAGAAATATTATTTTTTTTTATCAAAAAGATATTTTAATTTACAATAAGTAGCAAACTCTTCTCTTTCCTGCATTTAAATATATTGCTATATCCCCTTTAATACCCGAATTATTTTTATCTTCGAATATTAAATTCTTCTGATTATTAATACTATATGGACCCCAATAACATTAGGGAAAATAATAAAAAATTCCACTCCCTCCCTGAAATGTAGACGGTACCCGCACGGAACGTTATGTGGGAAACAGGTCATCCATGAAATTTTACGAGTTATATATTTTTAGCTATAAGTTATAAAAGAAACAATCTTAATTCAACTAAAATTGTTACAAATAAGGAAATTATTAATGAAAATTAACTTTTTTATTAATTTATTGTTTATTTACTGCAAAAATCTTTTGTTTTGTTTTTGACAAGTATAAATAACCATTGCATTTTTCACAAAATGTTTTCGAACTGCTTTCGTAGTTTTCAAATCTGCACTTGCGAGGCCTTGAAATGCCATCAACAAATCGAAATGAGCTATACATGTAAAGCCTTTTATCCTGAAATAGCTAGGATAAAAGCCATGACATGTGTAGCAGGTGGATTATAATGCTTCGATCTTTTTGCGAGTGGAATTAAAACACTGTTATGTTCATCATCAGTTAAAATACTTTTGTTAATAGGTGGAGAGGCTGATAACGCTTCAACTATCTCTAACTTAAATTTTAAAGGATCCATTTTGATTTTCAGAGGAATTTTATTTGATATAGCATCTTGTTTGCACAGACACAAAGAATTTTCAACAGCTAAATCAATATAATTAATGTGTTCAAGAGACTTTTATGGTAAAGAATGATCCAAAATTGTCTTTTCATTTCAAATATTCCCTTGTGTTTCTTCAACACTCTCATCTGAACTTGATTCTCCTTCCAGTATACACGATTCATATGTTTTGTTTGCAGCATTGTCATCATCCGAGAGATCACTAAGCTCTGGTTTTTCAATCTGATTTATTCATCAATTGAAAAATTTCTCTTCTGTGAGAATTCTTCTCCTTTTAGACACCTGAAAAAAGTTTTTGGTTAAAAGTTAACACAGTATTCCAAGAAAAATAGTAAAATGTACCAGAAAATGTTATTATTTAAATAAATAAATATATATATGTATATGTAAACCACACCATACTAACTACCACTGGAAAACCCAGATTTTTTTTAAGGGGAGGAAGAGATATGGATGTTCAGATATCTGTGGAGAGGATAAAAATGCCATACTCCTCAACAAATGTATGGAAAAGAAAATTCATTGCAAAAAAGAGAGAGAAAAAAAAGGACTCGTCCTTGGCGATCCCCCAAGAAAATTTGGTATTAATTATATATCTATATATTTCATTTTTATGTAGGCTTTCATCAAAATTATTGAAACAGAAAAGAAAATTCGCATGGTAAGTACTTACCTTTACAGCTGCAATGACTCAAGTAACGCCCAACCCGCGCGATCGTGCGGGTAACGAAATCCCGAGCCCTAGAAGCCACATTAATAGAGTATAGTTAATATTTTTTCTATTTTACAATTATTTAAACATTAATGCAAAAATTTGTATCCAAGCAATTAGAAATATATTGATTATTACTTTTTTACGACAGATAAGAAGACGTGTTTTCATTGTATTTGAAAACCAAGTTAGATTTGCCAGCTGAAAGTAAAACATGGACTACAGCCACCGTCTGTTGATAAAAAATGATACTTCATACCTTCTACAAACACGTTCAATCATTGGATTCGCGATTTTATTACATACGACTGTTTCAGAAGCAAAAATGTATAAGAATGCCTAACCCGCACGATCGTGCGGGTTGGGTCTCAAAGGGATATACTAAAATAGAGAATTCAATTTGCGTTTTTTTTCTCTTTGCAGATTTTTTTCATGAACAATTTTTCTGAATGAATAAAAACTAGCTGAAAGAAGTAGAATCGATGGAACAAACTAAAATCGTTTATAAAATGATATAACTGAAATAAGATAATTTTTGCATGATTGTTCACAATTGACATACGTAAATAAAATGAACGAAAAAAATGGGTAATATTTATTCAAAAACTAAAAATTTACTGTTATCTCAAGACTTTGAATTTTCTCATCCCCCCCTTCCTGAAGTAATAGAATGCTGAATAAAAAATTTTAATAGTATCAAATGATCAATAATGAAAATGATCATTAAGAGACCACATTTTTTAAAACACCTATTATTCAGAAACTTTTAAGCATATAATTTAAAATTTTTTTAAATATAGGGTAATTTTAAGACGAGAAATCAGAGAAAAGAAAAATAGTATTAATTATGAGAAGTTAATCAACTATGTTAACTATTAATCAACAAAGACAATTGATTAATAGATTAACATGAATATATTTAATTCTCTATGTGTGGTTAATAGCTGTAATTTTGTACAGCTGCGATCAGATTTACAATAGTTATTATGAGTGCTTCATTCTATTTGAAGGCTGAACAAATTATAAAGTCAAAAATATAAAGTGTCAAGAAGGGAGATGTGTGAAAAATTTACTACATTTTCGAATTAAAAACTTAATTCAAAATATTAAATAACGCATATGAAGGGCCGCTGCTGCTGGGTAGGCAATATGAAGCACAGATAATTGAGAACAAAGATTTTGGTGTAGCAGAAGATGCAAATTATACCTGTTGCATCAAAAATACACACTTTAACGGGATTTGAATGCAAGGAGTAGAATGCCGTCTTAAGTTCCAACCTCGTCATCTGAACGTAGTTGAAAAGAAAGAAGCACTTAGGTTGTATCAAGCAGGTCATTGTGAAGAGCATAAATTTGAAGCATGAAACATTCATCGACGTGCAGAGATCATATTTTCATACTTGGATCATCACTTATTTTTAACAAAACAAGAAAATATATTTAAAACATTATACACAATGATCAGTAAATGTTAGAGCTTAACCAGGGACTTTGCTACCATCGGATAGTTGATAAGGGGCTTCCAAGCTTTAGGGGCCCCGAAACGTGCAAGCAAAAAAATCACAAAATGTTAAGGGGCTCCTAGAAAGGGCTTGCAAGGAACATGGATTCAGGGTCCCCTCAAAATGGGGTGATGTTTGGGAATATTAATGGTTGTTTTTTGTTGAGTATTTCATACTGAGATACATACGGAAGAAGAAAGGTAGATGGACAGAAACATACAAAACAAACACAGAAGAATATATAGGCTTTTTTTTATTACAAACGATGATCCCAGCATAGAACAGAAGGAGTGTGCTGCTTTCCAATCGAGACAGGAATCCATTTCGGGTGAAAGTCCGACTTCTTTTCCTGAAGATACACCGATGCCTTATTCTGGATTCGAATGTGAATCCACTCGATTGCTAGCTGAGTGTCATAACCACCTAGGTGGGGCGGGAATATTAATGGTAGAGTTTAAATTAAGAAATTAAATGAATGATTTATTTACATCTACAGCTATGTGTGTGTGTGTGTGAATTAAAGTATTAACATTTAAATAGAAGTTATTCATACTTCCGATTGTTTCGATAGTACAGAATAAGATATTAGTGAGGGAGGAAGTAAACACAACCAATCTTCTTGGTTTTTCAAACGGGGGGGGGCTGTCGCTTCTGACACCCCGAATTAAGTTCGGGGTTCCGGTTCGCAGGTTGGAATCTAGCAATTGGGTTTCTCCCTGCCATCGGTTTCGGAGTGAGGTCAGATGAAAAGGCCCCGCAATGTTTTAGAGATGCACGTCTGGACGTGAACTGTGTTATGTTACCTACATAGGGAGCCGATCTTGCAGCTGTGATGGCGGGAAAACGTTACAGTGGGCTTAACCGAAGAAAACAAATATTTTATTCCACACTAGAACGAAAATTCATGGAACTCAGCGAAAAAGAAGGATGCAATTGCGCTTTTTTCTTACTGGATAAGATGAATTTACTCATCACTGTGTTTCTCCTTCAAAGATTAGAAATTTTCTAGGTTGATATTACTTCGAAACTTTTGAAAGTCTTATCTTTGAACGAACTGACATTCAAATTCTCATTCACTATTTATAACCTGATTATAAAATTCTCTAGTCTTTAAGATTCGGATGTAGGAAATTTAACAAATTACTGTTTAAGTAAGGTTATTAACAATTAAATTATAATTCATTGTGTGACGGGGCCTTATCACGCCTTTCACTAAATCCTCTTGAGGAATCTTTGGAGCCAGAATGGCATTTCATTCCAACCAACTCAAGAAGAAAACGCGATATATAGATTAGGAATGATTGTATATATTGGAGCTTTAGCATTCGCGAAAAGGTCTTAGGAACTCTTAGAGAAATCGGCTGGAGGCCAGAGAGTATTATATGAGTCATATAAAAGTCGGTTAGAAGCCAGAAAATTACATACGATAGATTATTAAACTTTAATTATAGAGCAGACTCTAGTTAGTTAAGGAATTGGCTATATAGATAAAGATTCGGAGGTTAATTTATTATAAAGATAGTGAATAAGATTTAATGCGCTATATATATATATATTTGCCAAGAATTGTTAATTACGTCATAGCACTCCTGATCGTTTTCCTCTAAGACTTCTGTGTGTTGCATTGCTTAATACATATTGAGACAGTAATAAACTAGTTTTATTATGGAAGGCTCGAGTGGTCAATCTTTTATCCCTACAAATCTGGGTTACGGGGATGAAGAGATGATACCCCCAGCCCAGGGGTATCACAATTGTTTTGATCTTTTAATATGTGATTTTTAATATTATTTTCCTTCTGTAGATATTTTATAAAGGGAAATATCATTCTATTTCTTAATATTTGTACTTTTTAAAATTTCATAAGTAATTCAGTAAAATTTTCTTGAGCTGCCTTATTAATTTTATTTTAATTTTGTAAAAAAATAGTTTTCTTTAATATTTTTAATGCTGATATGTAACTAATGATTTAATTCCAACTAAATATACAAGGTATCATGAAACTAAACGTCAAGCAGAGCAAGGTGAAAGGGGGAGGATCGTATCAGTTCTTGGAAAAATAAAAAAAAATTCTATATCTCTTGGTTAAGAAATAACTAGCATAGCATTGAAAGTGTGGAAAATTGACACAACCTCAATCATATCATTGAGTAATGTGGCCGAAAATTTCACAACTTCACAGTAATTTTTTCATTAACATGATCTTTCTTAGCAAAACTATGACTTAACAGCCATTTTGTTGGTCGAAATTAAGAGTCGGAACACTTTGATTGTTTAGTTAAAATTAACGTAGTTTGAGTTGGTTTGAGAAAATGATATCACCTAAATTTGACTCTCTAAAAAAGAAAAAATTTACATACTACCCTTTCAAATTATTTTAAAGGATGGGCCATTTAGTTAGTGGGAGGTCTTCACCCCTCCTTTGAACACCTAGATATGTAGGATATAGGGAAGAAACACTAGC
This sequence comes from Trichonephila clavipes, assembly GCA_019973935.1. Classification (NCBI taxonomy): domain Eukaryota; kingdom Metazoa; phylum Arthropoda; class Arachnida; order Araneae; family Nephilidae; genus Trichonephila; species Trichonephila clavipes. The sequence continues at coordinate 1,800,414 of BMAU01019659.1, forward strand.
CATGATCCAATCAACCTATTTATTGATCACACAATATAACGACGCAAATTCAATTAATAACAGTAAGAGAATGTCTCGGAGCTAACGGCGAAAGTGGAACAACGACAAAATTAACGAAAGATTAGGAGACTATCAAACTTGATCCTTACTTTATATAGGATCTAATCTATTATCCAATTTAATCTAATATTAATTTAATCTCAGTGATCAATCATCATTTTAAATCGTTCTCCAAATAACTATTTATTCACAATAATTAATTAATGATAACTGTCAGTAACAATCTCAGCTGATTTCTGGCTTGCGTCTACTCCTACTCTCTTCTAGATAGAAAACTTCGACTATGTATAGTAAACTTATTTTGCATGTCACGATTTCTTCTTCCGAAGGGTTGGTTGTGAATAACGCGAATTGATAGCCCAAATATTTCCCAAGAGAATTAGTGGAAGAATCGCGAATAGAACCAAGTTAAGATTTAAAATGGTATAACACTTGTTACTTTTCAATCCATAACAATTATTGATAATTTTTTTTTTTTTTTTTTTTTGCACAAATTGACTCAAGGTATCAGACTACGTTCGGAACCGTGATTTTAAAAAGTCGCATAAATGGATAATTTTCATGATATTTAGTGTCACTTAGATTAGAATACACGTATAAAATTGTTTTAAGGACACTTTGACAAAAAAATTATTCAAGTACAATATTTCGGCAAAAAATTAACTTAGAATAACCTTTATTCACACAAAATGTTCTCCTTTTGTGAAAAATGCTTCTATTATAATAATAAAGTGAGACGGTTTCACATGTTTCGTAACTTGGCTTTAAAATACCCTCGGAATAGCTTGTGATACGAGGCAATTTTGTTCATCTAAGCTACTTTCACTTTCCATCACTACACTCGCCACACAAAAACATCTCATCAGACGGCTTTGAAATTCGAGGACGAGTGCATTGCATTGTGAGTCAAAATCAGTAAGTTTGGTTCGCATTATTTTTTCTTTTTTAGAAGAATTTTTTTCAAGCACAATGGTAGAGAGCTCAGGGAGAAAGCAAACTGCTACTTTGCTTAAAATGAAGATGGAGCTTCTTAAGGCCGTTAATCAAAAACAGAAGACAAAAATGGAAATTTGGTTAGATTTTGTTATTGCTAATTCTACTTTATCAACAATAATTAAAAAAAAGAGAATAAATTACGTACATGTTTGAATGGGTTTTTTTAAATACATACATGTACACATATATATCCCCCTCAAGTCCTGCAGGCCGCCTCAAAGTGGCGAGGGGGTGTACCTGGGCGGAGTGGGCGATGTACGTCGGGTATCTACTCCTGGTAGGGCCACCCAAGGCGTGAAGGCCACTCCAGTTTGCTCAGCTAAGGCCTGTAGGTGAAGGAGCCAAATCAGTCCCCTACCTTCGGGTGCTCCAGGTCTTCGAACTTCAGGGGCTGTACCACATTTCCTTTTTTTCATGAGCTTCTCGTCTTCTTTGGAACATGCTGCATCACTCGTCACGCAGAATAATCAGGAGTGCGCTGAGGGTTTAGGCAGAGGGCCCTCTTCGAAAAATTTGCAACGGTCTCCAGCTAAATATCGGTCTCTTAAAACCATACACTGCAATATAAATGGAATATCAACTTATGCTTCAAGGATTAAACTTGACGCTATCTTGGACATCGCTGAATCTCTGGAGGTTCAAATTATTGCTCTTCAGGAGACTAAATTGAAAGAACATGCTAAGCTTAAAATTAAGGGCTACAACATAATTCGTTCTGATAGACAAGAAGGCGGAGGCGGTGGCCTGGCTTTTCTTGTAAGGGATATCAACTATCGTACTATTGATAATCTACAATTTACTGATTCGAAATTGGAAATCCAACGCTTAAATGTCATTTGGAAGGGGAAAAATCTTAACATCTCTAACATGTATCATTCTCCCAATCAAAAAAGTCTGCCTGATAATCTGCTTGACATATCTGAATCAAATCTACTTGTTGGCGACCTGAACGCTAAACATAGTTCATGGGGTAGCGCAATTAATAATAAGAGAGGTGTAGAACTACATAACCTTATGGATGACAGTGCTCATCTTGCTCTAAACGACGGCTCCCCTACTTACTCTGTGACGAATCTATACGGAACTTTATCACTAACCTTCTGAACCGACCTTTTTAGGGAAATTTAATTCCCTACCTATTTCCAATCAACTCCAAAGAGCGGACAGGATTCCTTGTTATGTAGATTAGATTCAGTATTTAAGTCAAACGAAATAGTAAAGTTAGAGCAGTAGGAGATAGATATTGAAACATAGAGTTATAGTGATTTTGAATTGAAATATTGTTGTTGAAGATAAATTAACCTCATGAAGAATTGAGATTCCGAGTGGTAATTATTATTTTGAATTTAAAGTCTCACTCAAGTTTTAAGAGTCAGATTAAAGTTAAATGTTCAATAAGAACATTATTAAATATAATTCTGGGATCTCTTATCGTGGTAATTTCTGCGTGATCGTTTTATTTAATAAATTAATTAATTGAATCATTAATTAATTGAGTTATTTTAAAGGATATTATCTTTAAAACATAATATTAGTAGTCGAATTTGTTAATAAGTCTTTGATTTTATTTGGGAAAGATATCCTAATAAAGAATGTTATTTATAAAAATGGCTACTGGTTCTTTTATGACTCATAATTATTCTAGTTCTCAAAGTGAGGTTCCTAGAGACCTTCACAATGGCGCCCAACGTATAAATCCCGAGAATAGAGTCGGATCCAGTTTTAGAATCATTCCGGAACAATATTTTTCGGGAATTGAGAACATAGATGATTTTTTGGAGAATATTGATCATAATCTCGCGTATTATGAGATACCTGCACAACTGGCATGTGCTTACTTGAAAGGTCATCTCAAAGGACGGGCACTCGACTGGTTCGAAGTTCTAGGTTATAGAGTCATTGAAGATAAGACAACAGACTACGCGCACTTAAAACAGGCATTGTCAGAACAATTTCCCGTGGTCAGAAACAGGTCAGAACTAGAAACGCGATTTTATTCCTCATCACAAAGACGAGATCAACAGCCTTCGGACTTTATTTATGAATTGTTGAAAATTCATAAAATACTTAAACTAGAAATGTCGGAGGAAAAATTAATAGATCACGTCATCAGTCGATTAGAACCCCAAATTTTGGATTATGTCGAAGTTAGACATCCACGAAATACTGCCAATCTCCTACAAATCGTTGATAAATACGAAGAACGTTTTATGCATAGACAAATCAGAGGTTCGAGTGAGGGATTTAGAAGTTCAGGCCCTCATGAAAACAATCGTTTTAATACCCGGCATAGACAGGAAAATTGGAGGGAAAACAGAAATAATGAGAGATACGCCAATAATAGCCGACCACAAAGGGAATTTAATCGGTTCGAAAACCAAGGTTTCACAAATAATCGCAGATTCGAGGGTAGACGCCAAGGTGGACAATCTGATCAACCATTCCACAGTCAAGGCGGTCGACAAAGTGGGTCGAGAAATAGTTCATTTCGAGGTCAAAATGAACGAAGTAGAAATTTAAACTTTTAAGCGATCGATGTGAATATGGGGTAATCGATCGCGGGGTACGGAAAATCCTCCAGTTTGGGATCATCGGCCTATCAGAGTATCCTCTATAAGAATGACCCCAGTCGAATTACCGTATGTCCCTATTTTATTAAATGAAACCTTTATTACAGCACTATGGGACACGGGAGCGGAGAAATCTTTTATTTCGGAGGAGGTATACCGCAATTATTTTTCATACCGACCTCGTCAAAAGACGAAAGACAGAGTCGTGACAGCACAAGGAGCCCCGTGCAGTCATTTGGGTAGAGTCGAATTACAAATTAGAATCAGGGAATTTCAGAAACCCTGGGAATTCCATATACTTGATAACATGCAGTATCAGTGCATTTTGGGGATTGATTTTATGAAGGCGTCGCGATTAACATTAGATTTTGATCAGAAATCCTTAATCATTCCCGATCATCTGATCAAACAAACGCCTAAAGAGGAGAAACTCGTTGATATTGATCTCACAGAATCGAAACTTGAGGACGAGCAACAGAGGCAATTAAAAGCCTTATTTAATAATTTTAAAGGGTTATTTTCCGATCAACCGGGATTAACGCATGTTGTATATCATGAGATAGATACTGGAGATAAAGGACCGGTAGTGTCGAGACCATACAAATACGACCGGGTCAAACAAGGCATTATTGATTATCACATAGATAAGATGTTACGGGATGGTACAATTTGTCCTATTAATTCGCCCTATGCATCTCCAGTCGTATTAACTCGAAAGAACAATGACCTTCCTCCAGATTCTCCCGAGGCGTATCGTTTCGCGATCGATTATCGGAAACTAAATGCAATTACCAAATATCCTCGATATCCATTACCGGTTATTGATGATTTACTCACCAATATCCCTCACACCAACGTTATGTCCACTCTAGATCTCAGAAGTGGCTATTTTCAGTTGGCGATTAGTCCAAAGGACATAGAAAAAACAGCGTTTATCACTCGCAATGGCACTTTTGCATTCCTACGCATGCCTTTTGGTCTTTCTGGGGCGGCGCCTAATTTCCAAAGGGCTATCGATATAATCCTTCAACCTGTTATTGGGCGTTTCGTGTCCGTTTACATGGACGATGTTATTATAACATCTCCATCGTTCTGAGACCATCTTGATCATTTAACTCGGGTTTTACCTTATTACGAGACGCAGGGCTAACGTTAAATAAAGAAAAATGTCACTTCGCTCGTGACAAACTCAAATATTTAGGCCTGATTATTAGTAAAGAAGGAATCGAAACTGACAATAAGAAAATTCGGGCAATTACGGAAATGAAACCTCCCAAAAATAATAGAGAAGTTTTTAGGGATGACGGGTTGGTACCAAAAATTTATTCCGCGATACGCAGATATATACGAACCATTGTACCAATTAAAAAAAAAAGGGGGCGAAGTTTAACTGGTCGAGAGAAGCACAGGATTCTTTTGATCAGATCAAACGCACACTAACGGAGGCACCGATTTTGCAATTACCAAATTTTCTGAACAGTTCAATTTATTCACTGATGCTAGTGGGGTCGGAATAGGTGCTGTGCTTCAGCAAAATCAAAAACCTATTGCTTTCGCGTCTCGAACCCTTAATAAAGCAGAACGTAATTATACGGTTACCGAAAGAGAATGTTTGGCGGTAATTTGGGCTCTAAATAAGTTTAAAACTTATTTTGGACCCCTACCTGTGAAAGTGATTACAGATCACGCAGCGTTAACGAAGTTAACCAATGGTAAGAATTTATCAAGTAGGATGATCCGATGGGCATTGAAATTGTCAGAGTTTAACATAGAATGGGAGCACAGACCTGGTGTTCAAAACGTGGTCGCAGACCTTTTATCAAGAAATCCAGTAGACAGTGTCGAGGGGTCGCAAATTTCGTGCGCAGCTCTTAGAGCCCTCGCAATAAATTCCCGTGAACAATTCATTAAGGAACAGAGGGAAGATCCTGAATTAGGACATATTTATCGATACTTAGAAAACCCTGATGACGGTTCTGTTAATGCGACGATATGCGAGAGTTGGTCCCAGGACTTCAAGTTAATAAATGGTCTCCTCTTTTACGCGAAGTATTTTTCTAATCTAGGAGAACTAAGAGTTTATATTCCTGGTTCTCTTCGAAAAGATATAATGAAAGAATTTCATGATCTGCCACTGGCAGGACATCTCGGAAAGAGGAAGACATATCTTAAACTTCGTGACACGTGCTATTTTCCATTTATGAGAAAATATATATTTGAATATGTTTCAACCTGTGACCGGTGTCAAAAGTTTAATTATAAAAACGCGCTACCAGCTGGTCGTTTAATGCCTATAGTTTCGAAATATCCAAATGAAATTGTAACGCTAGACTTATTAGGCCCCTACCCCGCATCCCGACCCGAGAGATATAAATTCATATTAGTTATAACTGACCACTTCACTAAGTGGTGTGAGCTGATTCCTCTTCGTAAAGCTTCAGCCCAGACAATAGCTAATGCCTTTTTTAATACCTATATAGCGCGTTACGGAGCTCCGGTTTCTTTGATAAGTGATAACGGCCCCCAATTTATTTCAGACGTATTTGAACATCTCAGTCACAGGTTGGACATCAAACATATGAAAACGGTAACGTACCGACCACAGTCTAATCTCACGGAGAGAGTGAATAGAAATTTAGTTCAAATGATAGCTTCTTTTGTTGAAGAAAATCATGAAAACTGGGACCAATTTCTACACGAGTTCGCTTTCGCATTGCGCACGGCGGTAAATGAGACGACAAATAAAACTCCGGCTGAGTTGTTTTTGGGAAGGAAAATCATAACTCCGTTTAGCAAGCTCATAAATGTTACGGAGGATGCGAAATATGTTGGTAGTAACATCGAAAGATTATTCGATGAGGCAAGACGAAATATGCAAAAAAGCATAAGTCTTGGGAAAAACATTACAATCTCAGAAGGAGGGATGTTCACATCAAAGTGAACGATTTGGTTTTACTTCAAACACATTTCTTAAGTGCTGCGGGTAGGAAACAGGTGGGAAAATTTATGCCTAAGTTCGAAGGTCCCTATAAAGTTTTAGAAATAAAAGGAAATAATTTAGTTATTTGGAAAAACGGAAGAAATATAACTGTTAATATTGATCAGGTTCGAGTGTATCGACCTCGTCAGTCAGACACGATTAGTTCGGATAGTCCGGTAGAAACTCTGTATGACGAACAAGAAGTTAGTCATGGGTCGAATAGATCACATCAAGGACAGTTTAAAGAGCATAGGAAAACCTCTAGTCAGGAAAGTGAGGGGTGTAGATCACGGCAGGGTAACACCACACGGGAGATCCCCAGAAATAAACGTAAAATTAAAAGTACTGCGTCGAAGGACCAAGCTTTAAAACGGTCCAAGATATGTAAGAAGAGATCCCGACAAGGATCTGATCATCAGGACCGGAAAAGACACGCTCCTGAGCAAAGACAGGGAGTCAAGAGGTCGATCCCTTCCTCGATCTCGTCCAGGAATTATAAATTTCAAAAACATAATACCTCTTCACCAGGAGTAGAGTCCATTGCAGGTCCATCAAAGTTGCCTGATCACAGGACTGCTACGACTACAAGTGGACCCCGAATGGAAGTTAGTGGACGTGATAACCAGACCCGTCAGACCAGAGCGACAACGAGAAGACGCAACGAACAAGCGGAGAAACCAGTCCGGTCGAATCAAACCAATACAAGGAGACCTTGCCCATACTATCTACGGAGCCGTATACAAGAAAAAGACAGAATACATGAGGACCTCAACAACATCGAAATCAACGGCATACCTGGCAGCACATTCCGCAGAAGAAGCCTCAGTATGGAAACGTTGAATGGAGATCCAGTGCATAGGATTTAACAGACAAAATCCAGGTTGTATTGTTTCTTTATCTTCACAATGCGAACAAATGAAGAATTTTTGCAATTAAAGCAAGTCACGGGCGGACTCTAAAATTAAGAAGACTGACAAAAGTGGACACTACATTGTGTGTGTTTTTTTTTTTCTATACCAGAAAAAAACGACTTTTGTGTTACTTTTTGTATTTTGGAGAAAACATCTGTAAATTTTGCATTTGTTTACTTCGATGTATGACTTCGCTAAGATGCGACAATTCATTTGGTTGTTTGTGTTATTTGTTTATTACAAAATGATTATTATTATATGCTATGTGTGTTTCTATGTATGTTTTGTTTCACATCTGGTGCCTTGGAGCGCGGCGAAGTTAGATAGGATTAACCATTAACACTAACTAGCGCATCAAGTTTTTCGAATGGGAAGGCAAAGGAACCAGATATTTATTGTATATGACATTCATGTAACAAATGTATAACTTCATGTCTGCTTTTCCCTTCTTCTCAAATGGATATCAATCTTTCAGGGTAGCTGACCCTGAAGTCTTCGATGTTCCAGTGCCACAGAAGAATGTATTGTATTTCTTTTTTGTATAATGTATAAGTCATACTCTATGGGGCTGGTTTTTTGCCACCACTAGGGTGGTTTTTCCCACGCCTCCTTCGCCGAATGGATAGAGTGCAGGGATTAATTTAAACTTGTAAAATATTATGAGGTTTGGCAATTAATTCTAATTCTTAATTTTGTCATTTTTCATTACGGAAGATGTTTCAGTAATATACAGTTAGAAATTAATATCGTCGGTACTGTAAGACAAAGATAGGATTTACGTAATTTATTTTCAGGACATTTGAGTCCTTCGAATAAATCCCGTTTTCTTTTTGGAGGGGATTGTGACGAATCTATACGGAACTTTATCACTAACCTTCTGAACCGACCTTTTTAGGGAAATTTAATTCCCTACCTATTTACAATCAACTCCAAAGAGCGGACAGGATTCCTTGTTATGTAGATTAGATTCAGTATTTAAGTCAAACGAAATAGTAAAGTTAGAGCAGTAGGAGATAGATATTGAAACATAGAGTTATAGTGATTTTGAATTGAAATATTGTTGTTGAAGATAAATTAACCTCATGAAGAATTGAGATTCCGAGTGGTAATTATTATTTTGAATTTAAAGTCTCACTCAAGTTTTAAGAGTCAGATTAAAGTTAAATGTTCAATAAGAACATTATTAAATATAATTCTGGGATCTCTTATCGTGGTAATTTCTGCGTGATCGTTATTTAATAAATTAATTAATTGAATCATTAATTAATTGAGTTATTTTAAAAGATATTATCTTTAAAACCTCATAATATTAGTAGTCGAATTTGTTAATAAGTCTTTGATTTTATTTGGGAAAGATATCCTAATAAAGAAAGTTATTTATAAAAATGGCTACTGGTTCTTTTATGACTCATAATTATTCTAGTTCTCAAAGTGAGGTTCCTAGAGACCTTCACAACTCCTCTCACAGCTATCATACCGAGGAAGCCTTAGATGTGTCAATTGTCAGCTCAGACATTTTCCCTTTCTGCAAGTGGACAGTTTTACAGGACATTGGAAGTGACCATCTACCCATATTAGTAGAATTAAAGTGGAAACAAATGACTCAGTTGGTTAAGAAAATTTTTTGGAACTTTAAAAAGACCAATTGGGAGAAGTACAGAGACACAGTTGATCGTGGGCTGCTCTCAAAACCTCCCATTGAATGTAGGTCTATTGATGATCTCGATGAGTCCTGGCTTTCTTTCAAGAAAATCTTCTTCAAGGCTGCTGGTCAAGCTATACCTAGGGGAAATTACAAACGGCCCTCTCCATTTTTTATGCATAAATCACCATTGCTTCAACCCCTGTTGAAGAAAAGAGTAGATATTTGCCGGGAAATTAAAAAATCCAACAATCCCTCACTTAGGTCAAGCCTAAACAAAATAAATGCTGAGATAAAAAGAACCTTTATCCATCTTAAGAGAGAGAAATGGAAAGAATTGTGCAAATCTATTGATGCACACACCCTAATACCAAACTTTGGAAACTCATGAAATCTTTGAGCATTACTCAACCGCAACAGGAGGAGTGTAATACTATCATTGATGACAATGGACAGATTTCCTCTGACAATAAAACTTCGGCCAATTTGTTGGGTTCCTACTACCAAAAGACGAGTAAACTGACTTTTAATGCAATGGACAAGGATACAGAGAATTATGCTCGAAAATTAGTTCATGGATGTCGCAGCTCAGAGCATGGAATCCCTATATTTAAAGAGTTCTTTACAATGCAGGAACTTAATATGGCTTTGAGCAACCTTGATCCATCTAAATCTCCCGGGCCTAACAATATTCATGGCCAGATGATCTCTAGACTTAGTGATTGGGGAAAGAAGAGTCTTTTAGAAATCTTTAACTTGTCTTGGAGACTTGGAAGACTTCCCCGTGATTGGAAAAAAGCCCTGATTATTCCTATTAGGAAATCAAGCAAGAAAGCTAGCTATCCTGAAAGTTTCAGGCCGATTGCCTTAACAAACTTCTCCTGTAAGCTTATATGGAAAAAATTATTCTTGAGCGACTTACTATCTAAATTCTAATGACTTGCTCTCAATCGAACAATATGGTTTTAAAAGGGGACACTCTACTTCGGATCAGATTTTGTACTTCGGACAGAGAGTTCGAGACTTCCAGAACCTTAGACCATCACATCATACAGTTGCTGTTTTTCTTGACCTTTCAAAAGCATTTGATAGAGTTTGGAGAAATAAATTAATCATAAAGCTTTTCAACACCTTTGGCATTAGAGACAGAGCCCTATCTTGGATTTTCGACTTTTTGAAAGATCGAGAGATCAGAGTGAGATTTAGAGACTCTTTATCTAAAACCTTTAGGCTCAGCCAAGGTGTCCCGCAAGGCTCAGTCTTGAGCCCCTTGCTCTTTTCCTTATACATTGCGGGCATTGAGAAAATCATCTCTAGAAGGTGTGAGGTGGGGGCTTTTCGCTGATGATATCGTCCTCTGGAACTCTACCCTTTCTGACATACAGATTTTTGCTGAGCAACATAAACTGATCTTTAATGCATCAAAGTCAACCTCTAGCTTCTTCACGACTAATCGACGTTTATACAATTATCAACCTCAAATTTTTATGGAAAGCAAATCCCTTCCCTATGAAAAACACCCTAAATATTTGGGCTACATTTTGGATCCTGAGATACTTAGCAACAAGCATATAGACTATGTGATAAACAAAGGCAGGAAGAGACTTGACTTACTGAAATACATCGCTGGAAGGGACTGGGGTGCTGATGCTGGTACTCTCAGACTGACATACACCTCTTTGATCAGACCTGTCTTAGAGTATGGCTCTCAAATTTATTTCAGTGCATCACGTACTAATTTGGCGAAACTGGACCGAGTACAATCAAGCGCTGCTAGAATTATCACTGGCATGCGACATAGCTGTCCCACAGATCTAGTTCTTTTCGAAGCTGATATCATACCCTTGGATTTGAGAAGAAAATTACTGCTTTCAAAGTACTTTTGTAAACTTTACAGTTACGGAGATTATAACCGCACATCTGCATATCTCATAACCTGGACAAACAGACACAGACTAAAAAGAGACAGTCCTTTCTCTCGAATGCAAGCGATGGACCTATTAGATCAAGACATTGAAGAACATTTTTTGAAGAATGTATTTAACAATCAGGAGGGATTGCCTAGAGTCCATTTTAAACCAGAAATGGGAGCTCATACTTCCAAAAATCAAGATCCACCTGAATATTTACGTCAATTAGCATTGGAGATTATTAACAAAATTCCAGCTACTGCAATGCAAATTTATACCGACGGTATCAAAGACGAACAAAACTCATGTGGCAGTGGCATCTTTATAAAGGCTCCTAATTGTTCTCATAATATCAAAATTAGGAATTCGGACTTTTGTTCTGTTTTTAGATCCGAGTTAATTGCCATTGATGAAGCTCTCCGAATCATCAAGACGATGACATCTCCTGATGAAATATGGATATTATGTGATAGCCGAAGTGCTATCCAACATCTTAGCGACTGGACAAATGTTGGAGACAAAACATCTCTTCTTCATCATCTCAATTCTTAAAAATCTTAAAGAACTTTCCCAGCAACATGAGATATACTTCCAATGGATTCCATCTCACATTGGTCTCTTTGGCAATGACACAGCTGACCTTTTAGTCAAGGAAGGTGTCACTGAAGATTTAATGTCGAGAAGAACTTTGACCTTCTCGGAAATTTTTTCTAAAACGAAATCTTTGATTCAAGAACTATGGAAGACTCCTCCGACTCACCCCTGGTATAATAGGCAGGCCCCAGGTGGTGCCCTTTCCATCAAGGCGGATAGAGTCGTCCAAACAACTATTAGTAGGCTTGCAAGTGGACACATTAGAGGCCTTTCCTTTAACTTAGGCCAGAAAATTTACGAGAATTGTACTAAATGCAATTTGGTACAGGCAACTCCAGATCATCTTTTGTTTTGTGCAGGACTTGATAGGGAGGACATCTATTCCAGTCCTCTTTTGGTGTACGATTTCCTGAGAACTCTTGGGCTCATGGACCTGGTCTAGCCTGCGGCTAGACAGGAGGAATTAGTCAACAACAACAACAACACATATCTATTAACATAAAATGTAAAATAAATTTAATTTTGTTAAACATGTGTTTTTTTTGCAACATCCTGTAACACGAAATTCTCTTAACACGAAAAAAATATCTCAGTTCCCTCAGTTTTGCGTTAAGCGTTTTTCATATTAAATATTTTATAATTAATATACTTGACTGTTTACTAAGATTCTCTTTTAGTTCTTATAAGATTTAATACGTTACATAAATAAATATAAGCCAACGTGTCAGAAAAAGTGTTATGTGCTACAATTTAAGAGGACATTCTGAATTATGTAGCAGTTAGGAGCACTCGAAGAAAAATATTTCCTCCTTGTGTACATGGAGATGTGGAACAGTATCATAAAATTCAGTGTCTGGTCGTTTCTAACGCTACTTATCTAATATTGTCTCTTGTGTAACGAGAGATATTTTTTTGTTTCTGTTTCCAAAAGAAGTAGCAGACGTTGATTAATGGGACAACGAAATATTGTGAGTTCAGTAACCTTATTGAGAAAAATGTGATTGAGGAATATTATATATATTTACCTTTTGTCTAATTTAAACTCCGTCGGTGGATTTTCTATGAATACTTTTCAAAATTGTTTTAAGAAATATATATATAACCATTTCTTGATTATTTTGGATGTAAAACGTTAATTAGTTTCTAAACCCTTATTGGGTGAGTTCGGTCTTTCCTTGGGAAAAAAATTAGTTTTAGTAACTTGGGAAACTTGATTTGTTATGATATGATTAAATATAATTAAAAAAATATTTTTTTAAAAAAATGTATTTTAAGAAATCCTTTTTAAGGAAATATATATTTTCCTCTTCATCTAAAATTTAATCTAATGATTTTAAAGTACACTTTACTCATTCAAATGTAGATTACTCAAGCAAATTTAGTTTTCACACTATTAAAGAATTCCTTTTTTAATATTATTTTTACTAGAGTTAAAATGTTGCTATTTGAAGAAGGTAAGCTAGCTCGTTTCTTTCCCTACGGAAGCAGTTTAAGTAAATTTAATTAAACTTAATCTCATATATAAAACTTTGTATAACTTTAATGAGATACGGATTTTAAAATTAAATTTCACAGATCATACTTCCCTTCATGGTGATTAGAAGTAGACAAATACATTCATTTGGGTTTGTTCATTTACAGCCAGGGAAACTTCTTTGATTAATGTACCAGACAATTAATTTCTTATGGAACACTAGTATAATCACTACCATGTAATTTGCATTATTAACTGCTGCATATAGTTTTTAATTTTTCCTTTCGAATGAAAAAATATAGAAATCTATATTTAATTTGCTCAAATAAAGTATATATATTCGGCATATGGCAAAGTTCTTTACATAATTGTATAATGTACTCAAAAATAAATTATTTTAATGAAGATTAACTATGTGAATTACACATTTTAGTTGCTGTTGCACTAAGTATAATTTAACTTGGTTTATTCAAATCCTACTATTAGTTCACTCTCTCCCTATATATATATATATATATATATATATATATATATATATATATATATATATATATATACGTAGGCTATTCAATAAGCAATAAGACTAATTTTACTGCCGCAAAACCACTCACTCATTGGAATGTTAATTTTTGTGGCATAATAAAAGTTTGTTGTCTATAATAACAAAAGCTACCAATAGATGGCGTGTACAGACGCGTATTCATGAGTATCACGTGATCGAACTGAAGCGTATTTGTGGGCACCTACGAGATGCACCCAGTTGTCGAAATGAAAGCAAAAATCAGCATCGGAGACCTTTGATATGATACGATATGATTAAAGACTGGAACAAGAAGACAACGATATCTTAAAACGCTTTATCACAGCAGACGACGCTTGGTTATATTACTATGATCCAACCATAAAACAACAAAGCAGTGAATGGAAACGTCCATCTTCACCTACTCTCAGGAAAGCAAAAACTGTGAAATCAGCTGGTAAAGTTATGACCATAATTTTTTTTATTATAAGGGAATTGTGTATCAAAAAGCTGTTGAACTCAGCACTACCGCAAGCGACTCGTACTGCACAAATGTCCTATGAACAATGGTACAGCACGTTAAAAGGAAACGTCCATTGCTTCAAAATGGCTTCCTATTGCACCATGACAATTCCGGACCATATATTGCTCGTTGCGCACTGGATGTTTCACAGCAGAGCAACGTAGAGATTTTATCACACCCTCCATACAGTCCTGATCTCTCTCCATGAGATTTTTGGCCGTTTCTTCAATTTAAGAAACCATTACAAAGCAAACGTTTTGAAAACAACAACGCATGTGTAAAGGCTGTGGAGACGGTTTTGAAACAGCTCTCACAAAACGAACTTCTACATGTTTTTTATGAAGTGGACAGAACTTTGCGATAAATGCATTACGTGCCACGGAAGTTATATTGAAAAACACCATGTAAATGATGACGATTAAAGGTATTCTGTTTTTTTTTTATAATTTTAGTCTTATTACTTATTGAACAGCCCTCGTATCTTGTTCAAATTTTCAATCGTTAATAAAGTACTTTCTATTCATCCATTCATGTTCAAATACATTTTTTTTAAACTTGTAGTGGGTGACACTTGAAGTAAAAACAGTTTTTTCAAATATTAATTAATTAATTAATTAATTTTTATTTTCTAATTTCAAATTTATTCTGCGTTATTTCTGACGAAGTTACAACAAGCTGCAACAGATGGCGCCAGCACGTTTCTCTAACGAAATAGGACTTGACTTAATTTTTTTTTATTTTACTTGTTTTTTATGTGAATTAAAATTATGAAGGGAAATTAAAATCAGAAAAAATTGGTTAGTTGGACTCTCGAGCCGAATTTTTATTTTAAAAAAAGAAGTGACATTATTGTGACCATATATATATAGTGAAAACAGTAGCTTTTGAAATGAAGCCATAAATAACGCTGTTAATGATGCTGTTTATTGACGTACCTTACCTTTAAATAATTAGTTATTGTTATAAAATTATTATTAAAATTATACTTATTAAATTATAATTATTAGTGTTGAGAGTAGCACTCGAAATGAGTCTATAAAAAATGCTGTTAATGAGGCTGTTTATAGAAAGTCTTTATTTTTAAATAGTTTATTAAAATGTTATATAATCATTAAAACAAATAAAACATTTTAGGGACAGAATTTGTAAGAGATAATAAAATTATTTGGATACTCTCTGGATTATTTGAATTTGCAGAGTTTATTCTTGATTTTTTACGCATTTGAATTATCTAAAAAAAAATTAATGTTTTTTGGTAAAGAAACCAAATAAATAGCAACAGGAAAATAAATTTTAAGTGTTTTTACAAATAAATGCTAAAAAATAAATTAAATCAACAACAAGAAAAGAAAATGATACTGTAACTAATGTACTTATTTCTGTTTTTGCATGACAAATTGGTACCAAAATGGCGACCACAATTAATTACATTAAAACGTCCGTACTTGTTTTTCTTAATGTTTGATTTATAGTTTTGTTTACAGTATTACTTAAAGGTTTGGCACACAAAATTAAATGTACCGTGAAAATTTAATTTACGGTAGGAATATCTCCTTGCGACAGATTTAGCAAGAGTAGTAAATTATTTTTCCATCGAGTTTTCTGTGTTATTGTCTACAGACAATAAAATTGTTGATAGTTGAGATACAAAATAAGTTTGTAAATACATAAACAATTATATAAATCACCTATTACGTAAAAGATATAAGGAAATCTTGTAGTTTCTATATCTTCGAATATTCATGGTATCTTTTTTATTGTTTTCAATTATTTTATATTGACGAATAACATTGAATTAATCCATAAGGTTATTTGTGTATTTTCCTCATAAAATTCTCGCAGATTACAATTTTCGGTAAAATCTTATTTTATTCCACGACTTTGGTAAATGAAAAAAAAAAAAAAAAAAAAAGGAAAAAGGGTGGAAAAAAATGTGACAAATTGCCCCAATGGCTCATTTTTCTCTTTTGGACTTCTGTTAAATACAAGGATAATACACTACTAAACAAGTAATATAAAAAAAAATTAAGTCAATTCCTACTTAGATCAACAAGGAAAAATTTTATTTTAGCTACTTTTTATTAAATAGTTACAATTAATATAAATATGTATATACATATGACAGAATCACAACATTAAGTAGTAATTAGTTTTTATTAATAATCATTAAAGTATCGTATTGTCATTCAAAACAATCGTGTATGTAAAATTTCAGTTCAACTGAATGCTTTAAAACGTGAGAAAAAACCCTTTTCACAAGTTTTGACACAAGTCGCCAAAAGGGTCGCTAAGTCACCAACGAAACTGTATTTGTAATTCTTTAAATAATTAGTTTTAATCAATTAATTTTTATTAATTATGATTAAATTACTGTATTGAAATCCCAAATAATCATGTATATAAAATTTCAGCTCAATTGAGCGCTTTAAAATGTATTTTATTAACGATTGAAAATTCCACCAAGAAAAATAAATAAGTATATAGAGAGTGTGAGCTAATAGTAGGAATTGAAAAAAAATTAGGGGAACAAACAAAAAAATGAAGAAACCGTTGCGCAATAGTCGTGCATGGACATAAAATGGAGTATACAGGGGTAACAAAATGCAATGGAAATTTTTTCCCCCAATGGAACTGCATTTCAGAAACAGCCTTTGCAGATACGGCAATTCCCCAGATGTGAGAGCCATTTCATGGTGGCCCTATCTAGTGTCTGCCTCGCTAACAAATTTAGACGCTTGAATTAATTGCAATACAAATAAAAAGAAGCAAAAAAAAACAATTGCATGAGAAGTTTATTTGTTTGGAATGGTATAAAGAACATGAAATGATGCTTCAGAGCAACAATTTGGCTACATGCAAATGACAAAAAAACCAACAAGTTATTGTTTGGAAATGATGCAGGATGTCTAATATGGTGTGTGGTCCCCCCAACTGCTAAGACTGCTCCGCACCTGATTAGCATGGATGTGATGAAGTTATCGATGAGACTTTGGTGAGTACCGTTTCATTCTTGACGAAGTGTGATTTTCAAGCCTTGTCCAGTAACATTGTGAAGGGGCTTTATCGCGCCTTCTCACTAATCATCTTGGGGAATATTTGGGGCCAGAATGGCATTTCAATCCAACCTTCTCAAGAAATCGTGATATGCAGATTAGTAAGTAGATATATATTGGAGCTTTAGCATTCGCGGGTTAGTTGAATAAGAGAAGGCTAGAAGCCGGAAAGTGGAATAGAAGTCGAATAGAGGTCGGTTAGAAACTGGATAATAGAATACAAGATGGAAAGCTGAGGTGCTGCTTGCCGTGAGATATCGGCAAGAGATTATTTATAGAACGGACTTTAGCTTATTATGGAATCTACAGTAGATAAAGATTCTGAGGTTAATTTCTCTTAAATATAGCGTTTAGGATTTCAGGCGCTATTTACTTTGAATTGATAATTGCGTGTTATCATTAGTGATCTGATTCCTCTAGTAAGACTTGCGTTGCGTTGATCAACATATATTTAGACAAAGTAAATTAGATTTCTTATGGATAACTTGAGTGATCCATTATTTTTTCCTAAAAATCTAGGTCGCATAGATGAAGAGATGATACCCCCGGGCCGTGGGGGTATCACAACATGAGGCATTGGTCTTGCAGTAACGCGTCGTCCGAGTGTGTCTCAAACATTCTCGATTGGATTAGGAACAGGAGAGCCTCTGGTTACTCCATACGCTGTATTAATCGAACTTCAAGAAAGTTCTCCACAAGACAAGTTGTATACGGTCAGACATTATACTGTGTTAAAAGAAAAGAATCATCAATGGCTGCAGCGCAAGGTATGACATGAAGTCTCAGGATCTCGTCTGCATAGCTTTGAATTGTCTTATTGCCATTCCGAATGATAGCCAGGTTAGTACATTCGCCTATGCTCATTCCAGCTCATACCATCAAACCTCCTCATCTGTAATGGGATCTTTCCTGCACGAATATAGTGTTATTTCCAGTGCTCTTTTCTCGCCTTAGGAAAACACATCTGATATCACACATTAAACTGAATTGGGACTCGTCCGAACACACCACTAGACTCCATTCACTTTGCATCTAATCTCGATATTCAGCATCACTGGCGTAGCTAGTTCCGAGGGGGCCCCGTATCAAAATTCCTTTGGGACCCATTTTTAAATATTAGAGCCCTGTTAGTGCGACTGTAGTTACACGTGAAAGCCCCTGTAGCTTGGAGGCCTCGTATCTTTGATACGGCTGATACGGTGGTAGCTACCCCCCTGTTGAGCCGCCTTCTTTCTTCGGGATGCACGGTGTCTTACTGCCAACAGAATACACACCATTGGCCTATGTGCAAACAGATCACCCGCATGAAACCTATTTCGGATTGTTTAGCTTGAAACCTTTCGTCCTGTTGGCAAAAGAGACTGTTTTTGAATCTGCGTCACATTGTCTGTTCTATTTCAATGAGCTATTAACAGGATATATCTGTCATTATTTGTTGTTTGTTTCTTGGACGACCTTGTCCTGGCCGACGTCGAACATACCCTGTTCCTTGAAATAGATTCTACAGACTTGTAATGACGCTTCTTCCCACTCCAACAGAATCCGTTACAGTTCTTAGTGTTTCCCCGGATTCCAGTCTTCTGAAAATACACCAAGCTATGGATTACGGAAGATCACGTTGTCGTGACACTTTCTAGTCACCTTTTCTCAAAACTATAGCTGAGAAGTTGAATTTCCCTACTGAGACAACGAAAAACAAAAGCTTTTACGAAGTCATGATTTCTTCACCTATAGTCTTTTAATGGTTTTTGGCTTCATCAATTTTGATATGAAATTTGTATGTGAACTAGCATGTGAAGTTTTCTTCTTCTGTTTTCTGTTATACTTTAGACTACAGATTTTTTCTGTTTTACGTTAGTTATCAGAAAAGATATTTGCGCAATTTTACTAAATTCATGCTCTCCCTTGATTTTTATTGTGTTGTGTAGTTAACCAAGTTGACGATAAGCAAATGTGTGGGCTAAAATGGGATCAAACTCAATTTTCTTCCTTATTAATATTATTATTATTTTTCATTTGTTAGAAACGACTAACAAATGAAAGCAAAGACGTTTAGACGTCTTTTAGACGTTTAAGTGTGTGGATACTTATAAAAATGCATTGTGATTTTTAGAAAGCATAAATTCAGATATTTTATTTGAATCTGTCAGTCGATAATGAAAACAAACTACTGATCGTGTGCTTCTAAATAAATTTAAATAAG
The DNA here is from genome assembly GCA_019973935.1 of Trichonephila clavipes. Lineage (NCBI taxonomy): Eukaryota > Metazoa > Arthropoda > Arachnida > Araneae > Nephilidae > Trichonephila > Trichonephila clavipes. The sequence continues at coordinate 1,819,850 of BMAU01019659.1, forward strand.
ATACAATAGAATTAGATCTGCGTAAGAACTATACATATTTCTGAAGAACTAATTTGATATTTGGTACGCTTGATTTTGAAATCGCACCAAATAAATCTTTTACATCCAGTCGAATGTTATCTTATTGTTATGTTATCGCTCTAACTTGGCGGAATTTTACAACTATTTGGCTAAAAAGTCCGTAGTGTACCGATATCAAATTAGTATCTTTTCGAAAATGGTGGGTCCAGTTTAAAGAAAAAAAAGCAATTGAAAAAATATTTATGTAGCATTTACAAAAAACTGAGATAAAAGCAAAGAGTTCATGATAGTGAAAATTATATCGAGGTTTACTTCAAGCTATGTAAAATTCTAAATTATCAATAATTCTAATAATCAAAGCGAGTTTAGATTTTTTTATAACGGAATTTACAAGTCATTTTGTATTAAATTAACTCTAACTTAAATTCTCAAGATACAATAGTAACGTGAAGGACAAATATATAGCTGCATTTTACCCCATATTTAAAGATAAATACTATTGTTAATTTAGAATAGTTTCCTCATTTATTGTCAAAATTGATTTGATAAAATAGTCAGTGAGATAATCCACAACAAAAACAACGGTAAAGAATAATCGTTTTCGGTAATAAGTTGCCTTAAAATTAAATCCTAGAACTCGGTTATATCATATTCGAAAATGGATCGAAATAATGTTGACATGCATTGGAATTGAACCTCAGTGGAGGCAGAGGAAATCCCTGATGGATCGGGCAATTAAATCGAGAATGTTACTAATCTTGGACTTCCCCTGCGTCGGATTGTATTACCATATCGAACGGCGAAAGAGAGGGAAATGTCAGACTAATTTTCTGCGCAATTGATAGCCTTGCGCAGATTATTCTAGAAACATCCAGCTTATTCTGAATTCACGGAAAGGTGATCGAACGTAAACTTGATAAAGCTATTTTGGTTTAATGAACAATATATTTTTACAAAACAGGGTTTTTTCTTTTCTTGGCTATTGTTCGATTTTTATACTTCGTAGCATATTTCCTTTTGCTACAAAAAAAAAAAAAAAAAAAAAAAATACAAAACATTTTGATTCATTTACTTTGTTGTTTTAGTTTGTCTGAAAATTTTAAATATACAACTTTAATCGCATTATAATATTGCAGTATAATCATGATATAAACAAGTATATTGTGCTAAACAAAATCATGAATGAATTTGAAAAATGTTATTTAGACAGTAGGATTGGCATGTGTCAAACTCATTAACCATCCAGTGTCATATCCAATATTACATGTAACATAGCGCATAACAATAAATAAGAAAATGGAAATAGAGGCGAAGCATCATTTTTACTATAAATAAACCAATGCATACAAAATAATAACACAAACGGACAAATTAAATACATAAATTCATACGGGATAGTTTTGGTTTTAATTTATCGTTATTTAAGGTATGCGATTACGTTAAAAAGTTGAATTTTGGTGAAAATATCGAATTGGATGACAGTTAATGTAACTTGATGCAGCATTAACTTCTATAACTATGCTTAATAGCGCAATCGTTGAAGGTGCGGAATTTTGGGGCCTCGAATTTATCTTTCGAAATGGTTTCATGTATGCTGTATGGGATTTAAGTTTTGCAATCTGTGGGCAAATCATTCGTTAGAATCGAACAGGATGCTCCTCAAACCATTCACAAATTGTTTTGGATCGATGACATGTCATCCTGTTAAGTTTCATTATTGTTTGGGTACTTGAAGTCCATTAATAGATGCAAATGTTTTCCAAATAGCTGAACATAATCATTTCCATTCAGTGACTGGTTCTGTCTGACCGAAGGATCCAATCTATGTCATGTAAAAACAGACCTCAACATCATGAAGCTACAATCCCTTGCTATCAACTTCGGTCCATGGCCTTTTGAGGAGTTCGTCGTTATCAAATACCAACAATTAGAATTGTGACTCATCAAGACAAGCAACGTTTATCGAGTCATCTAGCTTCCAACTACACGTTATGAGTCCAGTGAAGGCAGTAAATGCACTCGTGTCGGTGTTCTGTACTCAAATCTATCGGCATCAAATTCCACTGCGTTAACCCAACGAACACGTCTTTCTCATATACCTGATATTAATTGTTGTTGTAATTTTACGCAATTCTGATTGTCTGATAACACTGACTACTCTACGCAGAGGTCAATATCTCTGTCATCAAGTTGATGCAGTCAACCAATGCCTTATCCATAGTGAGAGATAATACCTGGAATTATCACTTGACGTCCATTGGAGATTTTATATTTAATTCCCCAACGATTCCTGAAATAAAATGCGACCGCGGTAGCCCAGTGGTCAAGGTAAAAGACTTGTGGTTGGTGTGTCATGAGTTCGAGCCCAGTACCACTTGTAGCGTATTGGATACGAAAACACACAGTCAGGCTACACACACACACACACACACACACACACACACACACACACACACACACACACACACACACACACACACACACACACACACACACACACACACACACACACATATATATATATACAATTTTATTTACAGGAACAGGCTAATATCGCCATCTTGCACTCAGAGCACGTTTCTGCTCTCTGCTTTCAGGTGGGACCCTAACACAATCCTCGTGCATGTCCTTTTTAGAGGAGTCTATCTCAGAACGTAGGGGGAATGGATTCCCGGAAACCCTTCTTCCCTACTATCTCAGGCTGTAACACTATCCGCTCTTGGTCTCTGACTTCATCAACTGGTGTCGGAATAATGTTCGTTACAAACTGAAGAACCGCTATGTAGGGGAGCAATGCACGTTAAATCTGTCGAGAGCTCAAACGTTGGAGTGGTGTGGTAGTTAGGAGACGGAGGTGCCAGCTCAGGTGTCGTCCTCGTCTCTTGACCATGGTTCAAAATTACGAGGTCCGTCACCAAAAGCCTTCGTGCAGCTGAACTGTGTGATGTTAATATTCATTCACTCACTCACTGAATTTAAATGCCCCATGTGTCTAAATTCACCTGGCCTTCTGTGTTTAAAATCTATTAATTTCCACCGCGAAGCTATGTATAATTACGGGAAAAAATTGAACTTATTTTCACTTGAGCCTCTTGAGTACAAATGAAAACCCTGACAAAGCACTGCTATTTATACATTTCTTTATGCGATACGACTGCCACCTTGATATTTGCATATTTTTACCCCATCACTTTTGGCATTTCAGTGAATGATGCATTGCAAATCTTTTAGAAAGATTTAATTGAATTTTTTTTCGAGTATCCTTTTACACATCAACTTACTTAAAAAACATAAACAAAAATCATACTTTTTTTTGCATTACTTTACATTATTTTCCATTTGTGTAATACAGATATTATGATGGAATGTATTTTAATATAGTGTAAAAAATTTTTTTGTTTCATTTTAAATTTTCAAGAATGAAATATTCGTAAAAAAGGAAATTGTAAAAACATTTAAAATACTGGTTCGTCAGAATAAACTACTAGAATACATTAAAAAATAAAAATTGCTTATATTACTTTGAACGACAATATACGAATATTTATAACAAATTTACTCTGATTTTTAAATATTATTATTTATTATACATTCAGAAATAATCAGTTATGTAACGTTTATAAAAATAATTCAAATATACATGAAAATATATATAAGAATTTCTCCCAAAGCAAATACATATCTTTTTATTCGTCATTATTTATTTAAAACATTCCCTTTTACGTTAAGTTCAATCATTCCAAAGAAACTGAGAGTCTAAAAAGTAGAATTTTTGTTATTACCTACGTTCTTATCCATCCCAAATAATAATTTTTTTAACAAAGTTCTAGATCGTTAAATCATACTTGAAAGTAATATAATTCTATTAAAATGGACAAACTATCACCCACGCTTACAGGTAAGTAGCTCAAAACGATTCAAATTCGATTAATGTTCGTACGTTTTACGAGTATATTATGAATGATGGCGGATGTGTATTGCTTTTGTGAGTGTATCATGATCATGAAGAGTAACGTTTATGTGTTATTTATGCATTATTAGTGGTATCGCGGGAGCAATTGTCTGCATCCTTGTAATACAAGCTATACTTTGAATATTGTCCTAAGACATTTTTTAACATATAGAATACGTATAAAAAGAAGAAAATTTCAACTATTTTTGAGCCTTCTTTCTTCATCGCCAAAAATCGAACCTACTTATTTTAGTGAAGGTTTTTTTGTACGATGCTTTCTAAAGAAAGATTCAATCACGTATCTAGCGAAGATTCGAAATTCATACATTAAAGCACCATCTACAAAGATAATATAGAATAAAATATTATTTTCTTCTGCCATTTCTGCAATCAATAAAATATTTCAGTTTATTTAATACATGCAGAAACTAGACAACAGACACATGTATATAGAAAAACTTATCAAGATATACTGATATTTTATTTGGTATTTGTAATATAAATGAGTTATTTAGTTATGTTTAAAACAAATGCCAATTATATGAATTGAATTCCATTAATAAAATGTTGTATTTGCTTAATCTATATTTTTAAAAGATTGATGCAGATTCGATTTGATTTTTATTAGCATCGCACTTTGAATTTGCACGAGGGCTATGTACGGTCTGTCCACGGGCACTGTGCTTACTCAAAAGAGTTTATACAGCTTCAACCTCTCCCATTTTTCCTCTCATCCTTTTTTGAACAAAAATCACATTTTGCGTCTTTCATTTTTCTTTTTTTGACTGGAGAAGTACACAAAAGCAAGTTTGCATCACTTATTACAAATGAGTTTTAACATAGCTTGTGTTAAGACCGAAATTACAAAATTTCAAAATACAAAAAAGGTAACGCTCAAATCTACTTACAAAGATCATTTGTACAACTATTATCTCCAATGCAGATGCAAAGTTAGTACAAGAACAAAGGCAATAAATAAAACAACAACGAAGACAAAACAAAACAAAAATTTGGCTGAGTAAGACCAGTGGTCTTCAAACTGTGTTCCACAGAACCCTGGAGTTCCATAAGTCACAATTAAAAAAATCGAAAAAAAAAATTATAAATGTGTATGCAAAATGGATTCACGTTCTCTATGAACTTTGTATACCCACTAACATTCAAAGCTCATCCCTGTCATTAAGAAACTGAAATTTTTATTTCTACATAACAACTTTATTTCGCAATAGTTTTTAAACTTTTATTACAATATAAAAAAGTTTAAAAAGTTTATGTTAAAATGTGTGTGTTTTATTTTTATATATTACCTATTAGATTGTAAATATTTTATTGTTCACTATCCCGGATTCCACGAGATAATTGTATATTCGTTTATAATCGCTAGTACAATGTCTTACAAACCTAAATAGTTTTCCAATGGAAAATGCACCTGTTGACATTTGTTGAGAAAACACCTACAAAATAAAGGAGAGGGCACAATTTATAGACCTATCAACAAATTTGATGCCAAAACTCTAAATTTAAGCAAGAACAGCTCCTAAATCTTTTGTTGCAAATTCATGAAATATACATAGTATTTCTCTTCGCATTTTAATACCAACCAGAACAATGTGTATAAGTGAAAAATATTTCTCATCATAAGTGGCTTCTAAAAATTATAGAGATAAACTAAGCTCAGAATATGTAATACGATTCTAGTTAATTTCAGTTGGCCTAGACTTCGACAGGTTTCTGTGGAAAAATCATGCACATATTATTCTAAACAAAATGCATGGGTGGGTAAAACTTGGATCACACAGAATAATATTATTAATGAGTAAAATATATAAAAAGTAGATTAAAATTTTTAATATTAGATACAATACCTTTTTTTTAATTGTCTTTACAAAAAATATCTATAAAATGTTGATCTACTTTAAATATTATTTTAAGATATATTCTTTTAAGCCATGGGTGTCCAACGCGCAGCCCACGGGCCGCATGTGGCCCGCCAGTACGTAATTTGCGGCCCACCGACTCTTTTTTAAAAAAATTTTAAGTATCAGGTTTTCAAAGTTTTTTCATTTTGAAATTTATTGGAGGGGAAATTTATATATATGCATATATATATATATATATATATATATATATATATATATATATATATATATATATATATATATATATATATATATATATATATATATATATACAATGTATTTACCTGTTACCCCTGTTTTTGTTTTAAAATAAATTCTTTTTGATAATAGAAATGTCCTTTAGATTAAAATAGATCTCTATTTTATCAAACAGTTATATTTGATTTTTCTATATTAAATTACTTTTTTAATAAATTCCAAATTGCATTATGCATATTCTTTACTATGGATGGTACATGATTCTCTGTGTGTGTGCGACTTTCATTTATCTTCCTCCTTTTCTGTTGGGAGTGCCCAAAAAGCAAGAAGCAGCCAGAGATGCTTTTTTAAAGTTTTTAAAAAATATTCAGGACGGTTAAGATAAAGGGTAATGTATACTAAATCGTTTGCGAATGACAGCACAATCAAATTTCAACCATGAGTAACAAAAGATAAATTCAAAAGGAACACCGTAATTTGCAAGAAAATGGCAACTGTAATATTTGAAACATTATTTGATCTTTGCATTATTATATTATGAAAGCATTTTTTTTACTAATCTCGGTACTGCCTAGCAGGGCTAGACAATCCCCATGAATCCGAAAATCTGTAAAAAATCTAAAAACAGCAGTGGGTCGCAAAGGACCTCGTCCTTTTTAAAACCCAAACAAAGTAAAATATGATTAGGTGAGGCCTCTCGGGAAGAGCACCAGTGGCATTCCGGAAAAGTCTTTTGTCCATTAGAGAACCTGAGAGCTCTTGTGTGTCCACTCAAATATCTAGAATAAGTAGATTGGAGAGGTCTACTACTGAGTCTAAAGGACTCGCAAAGTACATTTGGCAAAGTACCAAGCATGACTGGGTGGAGTTTTAATTTGTAGATTAAGCTCCAATTTAGAAATTGTGGAAATCTCAGAAAATGTGAGATTCCCTCTTGGAATCACACCCTCCACAGCAGCAGTCCTAGCCAAAAAGTCAGCTCTTTCGTTACCCTCTATGCCAACATGCGAAGGGATCCACTGAAAATGTATACTATGTCCTGAAGAAAGATCGTGAAGAAGATTCAGTATGTCCAGGCTAGTCTGATCACCAATGTCATTCCAATTAGCGAGATGCTGAATCGAGGCTCGACTGTCAGTCAAAATCCATATTTCCTGGAAACGATCCTCCAACTGAGCAGCACACTGCACGCCCCTCCTGATGGCTATAAGTTCTGATCTAAAAACTGAACAGTAATTCGGGTTTTTAATTTTAAATTCTAAGGTCCCAGAGGGAGTAGGAATGTACACCCCACTTCCCGAAATGACTTTCTCACCCCTGCTTCCGTCTATATAGATTTTCAAGGAAGATTGGGGGATTTTCCATTGATAGTCTCCAGAGCCAGTTGGTTAACTAGGGCCAGTATCTCAGAGCTCTTAGTCACACTAGTCAAAAGCTGATCATGAAAATAAATTCCATCGAGTTCCAAACCAGCTCCTATGAAACTCAGAGAGTGAGGTTCCACATCAGAGGAAGGTAAGTTCAATGTCCTTGCGTAGGAAAAGGGGCTATGTGTGATCAATCGTCTATTATTAATCCATGCATGTAGGTAGGCAGAAGTCCTGTGTTGATCATTGTAGCTGTACGCCTTGTTAAAATACCTTGTAAGGCTATATAGTCTTCTTTTTTGAGAGGGAAGGCAAGTTGCTCTCGAAAAGCACAATGTCGATTTGACAACTGTATCGAAGTCCAGTAATTATTCTGGCAGCACAAAGCTGCACTCTTTCAAGTTTATTTGGATTGGTGTCCGAAGCACAGGAGTAGATTGGGATGCCAAACTTCAACACTGGTCTGATGAGGGAGATAAATGTAGTACGGAGAGTGCTGGCCTCCACTCCCCAGTCCCGACCAGATATAAATTTGAGGACATTAAGTCTCTTTCTTGCCTTAATCACTTGGTCTTCAATATGTTTATTGCTTGTAATCCCTTGATCTAAAGTGTATCCGAGATACTTAGCATTTTTAACGTAACACAACTGGATTCCATTCATGGAGATCTTAGGCTAATAGTTGAAAAGATGTCTATTGGTTGAGAAAAAGGTGGTCAGAGATTTAGAAGCATTAAATATTAGCTTATGCATCTCCGCGAATGAGTGGGCTTCCTCCATGGCACGGTTGAGTTTAAGCTCATTTTTGCCGACGTCAGAACAGGAAGACCAGACAATGATATCATCAGCGAAAATTTCGACTTCACAGTGTTTAGCTAACACTTTCTCAATACCGTTAATGTAGAGAGAAAACAAGACGGGACTCAACACCGAACCCTGAGGTACACCCTGACTGATGGCGAAAGGATCAGACGAGCAGTTATTGTATTTTACTCGAATGGATCTATCCCAGAGGAAGTCCGATATCCAGGGAAGGGCTCTGCCTCTTATACTAAAATAATCGTGGAGTTTGGTAATCAAAAGTTGGCGCCAAACTCTGTCAAGTGCTCTGGACATATCCAATAGGGCTGCAACTGTATGGTTGGTGGGTTTCTTATTCTGTGCGTCCCGAATTCTCTGGCAAAAATACAAGATCTGATCAACCGCTCCATTGCCTTTTCTGTAACCATACTGCTCACTTGCAAGCAAGCCGTTGTTGTTTAAGTGAACATTCAGCCTGGAAAGAACAAGCCTCTCCATGAGTTTACAAACAAAAGAGGTCAACGCAATGGGTCTATAGCTCGAAGAGGTACTAGTGTCCTTTTCTGGTTTTAGATTAGGAATAATAATTGCTCTCTTCTAATCGCGTGGAAGACGACCAATTTTCCAAGAAAAGTTGAATATATCCAGAAGTTTCTGCATGCCATGAGGTCCCAGATGGCCAATCATGAATCCATGAATGCCACCAGGGCCTGGAGATTTACGAAGATCCATAGCCCTGAGAGCAAAGTTAAGTTCCCTCAAGGTAAACTTGTTAATAAAAATGTGGTTACCAGAGCTAGAAGTACGACAATTATGGATCATTCTTTTAGACCTGTTTTTTAAAGTATCATCATTTTGGTTAAACTCCAAATTGCTCACACCTTTATAGAACTCTCCCAATACATTAGCTGCAGCTTTATCATCTGGAGCGGCCTTGCCATCCGAAGTCAGAACAGTGTTGCATGGCATATATATTTTGTGGCTGATTATAACTGAGTGATTGAGCAAGTTTCCATAATTTTGTGTTTGGAGTTTTGGCATCAATGTTACTACACAGACCAGTCCAGGCTTCCCTCTTAAGTTTAATGTATAACTGTTTAATGCTAGAATTGAGTTTGCAAGCTCAACTTTATCCTCCCGATCCCTAATCAGGGTGAGTTTTCTGTGTAAGGCATTCCTCTTAAGAATAAGTCTCAGCCCAGGATCCCTGTGTTGGAAATAAGACTTCAGATGTTTAAAGTTGCCTCTAGGGATGGATTGCTTTGAGGCATGAATAATAACTTGGTTAAAACTGTGCCACTCCTGTTCTAGATTGTCCATAGTGGTCCTTTTTATCAAAGGAACCTTCTGTAATTCGTTGAAAACAATCCCAATTTGCCTTCTTAAAGTTCCAGACTTTCTTATGGGAAGTCACGGTTTTTCTATTAATCTGAACACTAATGAGGATAGGAAGGTGGTCACTGCCAATGCTGCTAAGGATGTCCCAATCACAATGTGGTTGGAGTTCAGGGCTAACACAAGTGTGATGTCCAAGGCCTCAGAAGTACCGTAGCTGAAAGACGTGTAAGAGAAATAACAGCTCGATCCTCAGCAGCGTTTAACAGATCATTGCCCCGATCATTGCTTGTGGAACAGCCCCAGCTCTGAAGTTTGGCATTCAAATCACCAAGAAATATGGTGTTTTTGTCAGAGCAGTCAAAAATTTCTGCTGGAAGATGGTTAGGGGGATGATAAAAATTAAAAATGTTAATCACTCCCCTTTTCCAAGTGATGGAGATACCCTGCATCTCTGAGTCAGAGTCTGTAGAGGGTAAGGTGATTTTCTTATAGTTAACGTCTCTAACGAGAAAGGCCAATCCTCCTCCACTTCCGTAGGGTCTCTCCTTACGATAAAAACTAAAATTTTTTAGTTTAATATTAGTGTGCTCACTTAATTTAGTTTCTTGAAGGGCAACCAATAAAAGCATTATTATATTATCTGTCTCTGTATACATGAAAAATAATGAAAACAATAATAATAATTCATTCTGTTTTAAATTTTCACTTCAATAAATGTTTTTTTGCTTTCAAATCTGATATAAAGGTACATAATTTTACGTGCGGCCTGCGAGATTATAATGTTTTTCCGTAGTGGCCCGCAAGGTCATTTGAGTTGGATATCCCTGTTCTAAGTGTGTGTGTGTGGAATAGGGTTCCACAAAAACACTGTCTAGTTCTAGGGGTTCCACGAAAATACCTTCTAGTTCTACGGGTTCCATGAATTGAAAAAGTTTGAAGACCTCTGGAAAAAACGATGGTCTTTGTAAGAATGAATCTTGGTCAAATGATGAGGACGGCACCTGAGCTTTTCAAATTTCTACACCTCCCCAACAAGAGGACTTGGAGCATCAAAAAATTTTAACGCAACTCAGCCTCTCCACACGGAAGGTGATTAATGACACCAGAACCAGTACCCACTACTCGGCTATCTCAGTGACAAAAAATCATCCATGACTTTGAATGATAATAATTCGTGTCAAAGCAATGAATAAAATTTTCGAAAAATATTTATTCCGTTAGCTGAGAAAATGCACATGACATACTTGTATCGCTGTGAATTTTTACCTCAACATACTAAAATATTTTTCAAATTAGAGTTCCATTTTAATTATTCTATAGATTTTTTAAGCACTTGAGATAATATTAGAATTGAAAAATAAAGAAGGATTTCTGAAAATAGTTCGATAAAGAAATAAAATTGCTAAAATCAAATGTACGTATTAATTATTGCATGCAATCCAGTACATAATTTTAAATATTTACTTGATAAAAAAAACTTGGAAATTCAATGCGAAATTTGGGGGAAAATATTGTGAAAATATTTTTTTTGTTATAATTTACTAAATTTTTTATATGATAACTTTCTGCACGTCTACCAAATAAAAAATAACATGAAGCTCAGGTAAAATGCATGATTAATTTGCATTAAATTCGTTATTTCCTGGGTCAGGAAATTAATGCTTAGTGATGGAAAAAACGCTTACAATATGTTTCATAAAAATTAAATTTCTTGTAAACTGCATTACTGGAAAAAAAACTATATGAATTAATAACCACATTATTGACTATTATATAGCGTATATATCCATATTTATATAAACATATATATATATATATATATATATATATATATATACATTTTCATTTTATTTATATATATATATATATATATATGTAATAATTCCCTCTAGTATTCTTTTTATTAACTCTTTGTACTAATATTTAAAATAACTTTAACTCTTCGGTTTAAAATTAACATTGTAGTCTTAATCGTAATCGGCTAGTCTGAAATCCCTGTCTCGCTCATTCTAGCCAATCAGAACTATTATTACGTAATAACCACTGTTGATATAAAAGCAAAAATCTGGTATAACCGCTCTCTTTGTCCGCTTGCCTTCATCATGTAAGAATGTAAAAAGCTGCTCTCTGTGTCTATGTGTGGTGTCCTCCAAGATGTTGCTGCTGCTTGTCTCCTGTCCGCTTTGCTTTATAATCGTCGCAAGTTTGTTTGTCTCGTCAACGTGAAAATGTACCGCAACTTTGTCCTAAGCTTTTGATGTGTGCTTCAAAATAAAAAAGATGAACGTCCACTGAAGATGTTTTTAATGAAAACCTACTAACACTCGACAAAATACTACACTCGGCCAATACGTAACATATATATAATGTGAAAAATAGAAAAATTCAATCATGTTTCTCAAATGTTCTAATAAATACTACATTATATTTTTTTTTCATGATTATAAATATACTTTTATCGTCTTGAGATTAATATTTAAATTTAACCGAATAGTTAATTAAATAACGATGTAAAAGTTTTCACTCTCAATAATCAAATACAGTTTACCCTCAAATATATTTTCGTATTAACACGTTGGGGCTCGCTATTGACACTCTGCTATGGTACTCAGCTAAAATTTTCGGTTGTAATGGAGACAGACGTTATTCGAAGATTTTAGTTTTATGGGCAGTTTACGGTTATTCCCCCCATAACCGTATATTTTGGTTTGATACTCTGTAAGTAGAAGGATTTTCTAGACTTCTTAGTTCACTGACATTTATAATATAAAATATTTTAATGGATAATTTAATATTAATTTTTAATGTGAAACTTTTTTAAAAAATATTAACTATGAACATTTTTTTTATTAAAAAAGTTTTTATTAATAAACAGTTAATTCGATCAAAAATTTTGAATAAGATAAAATGGTCAGATGATAATTAAAAACATTTATTTAAAGTTTTAAATCAATATCGACTAAACAGAAAGGTATTTATTGATTTGAACAAAATATATTAAAATGCAATACGTTATAAAACATTAGTGTAGTGCTTGGAAATTTTCTTTTGTGTTTAAAGGCAACTTTAAGTTATTTGTAAAACAAAAGAACTAAAATCATTTATCTGTATTAATTGCGGACAGAATTAGAAAAATTCAAATTGAGCAATTTTACAAACATTGTAAAATTGCAACTTTTGTTTAAACGATAAATAATTCTTCTATGACTAATCAACTATAGATGACAGTAATATTATGCGAGCATGGAAGACTATTATTTATTTACGTTAAAAATAAGGAAATTAGGTCATGCTTATATATAGGTATCATTAATACATAATAGCTACATTTAAATAGTGTCACAACCTTTAAAGATGTCAAAATGTACTTCAGTTAACGATAGCATCAGAACAAAAACACTGATTATTTTGAACTTTTTAATTGTAATTTATAACCTTTGATATAATTTTATTGTTAAATCAAGCAAAAAAAAACAGATTTGATTTTTTAAATAAAATTTAAATATTTATTTAAAAAAAGCCTCATTTATTTTTTTAAAAATCTACATATTCCTCACTCAAAGCTAGATCCAAATTTTTATTAAAAAGTACAGGCCTTTTTTATTTTTATCAATGATTTTTATAATAATTAATTATGAATAATTTATGACGGATCTATACACGTTTTTCCAATTAATCCTCTTGGGAAATCTTTGGGCTATCAATTCGCGTTATTCACAACCAACCCTTCGGAAGAAGAGAATCGTGATATTTAAATTAACTTACTATATATAGTTGAGGTTTTTTCTAGCTTGAGAGAGAGAGAGAGAGTAGGAGAGAAGATATACACGAGTCAAGTGAGATTGCTACTGAAGGTATCATATTAGAATTATAGTTATTTGATTCTTATTAGGAGGAAAACTTTAAAGTGACCATTGCTCATTAGAATTGATTTGATATTAGATTAAATCGGATGATAGGTTAGATCCTTTATTAAGGTAAGGATTTAGTTTGATAGTCTCCTAATCGGTCACGTTTTACTGTCGTTGTTCCACTTTCTCGGTTAACATTGAGTCATTCTTTTTCTATTCTTAGTTGAAATTGTGTCTGTTCTTTGTGTGGTAAACAAGTAGATTAATTGGATCATGTCGAGTGTTTCTTCCCTTCCCCCAACACATCTAGGTGCCCGAGAGAGAGGTGCAAGCCTCTCACAAATTTATCTCCTTTTTGCATTCTATTTACAGAAATTACCTTTTTCATATACAGACAGATGCTTAAAATATTCTTGCTATTGGAGATTTTATTGATCTTGGATAATCCTGTATTAATCCAATATGTGATTTTGTAATAATATTGATCTTTAAATTATCATACATTGTCTCGTTTTAATTGTTGTGTATTGTATTTTTTATTTTCAAAGTTGTTGTTCTGTAAGGTACTTTTATCTAAAGTCTCAATAAAAGTTTATGTTCCAAAGAATCCTTTTTAATAGTGTGTACATCTAATAATGTTTTAGAACTGAATTCTAAACGTTAAAAAATTATTCAACATTTAAACTTTTTATTCAATTTATTTTTTGATCGACGGAATTATGTTACAATCTTATTTCGGTTTATGATGTAACTGTCGTTAAATATTAGCTTTCAACTGATGTTATTCCAATTTTTTTATACCTTATTTTTTTCCTTAAATTTCTTACAAATTTTAGCAAAAATAAAATATAAATATAATATTAATGATTAATAAAATTGTGCAGTCCATGTAATGCAAAATTTGTTCCTCAAGCTAGTTTGTCTTGTTTTAAATGCCACCAACTCTAGTTTTTAATCACACACACATATACAAAGTTCATACGTATTTAATTATTCTAGTTTTGCATATATTATTCTAATGTATTCATTTAATTACTAGAATGCCACTTAGATATAAATTGTACTGTATTTTTGTACGAAAATAAATGTGATATCAGAAATGTCTTGCTAATTTTTTTTCTTGTTTTTGATCAATCATCTGTGATTTATAGTATAACGAATTAGCTGTCATTTTTCTCAATCGATTCGGTTGGAAATGTTTGCTTACACATTCTCAACATTTCATTGGTTTTTTACGAATTGTTACAGAAATTTTGGATTCTCTTTGCTTCTCTGAAAAAACGGTTTTGTAGACATACAGATCATTTGTGGGCCAAGGGATAGTGAATATATAAATTTAATGATTACCTGTGATCTTGCAACCAACTTGGTGACCAATTTGATTGTCAAATGCCTCAATTTCGCCAAATTTGGTGGCAAAAATAGATGCATCTGGAAAAATCAAAAATGATCTTGGATAATTATTTTGCTAGAAGACTCTAGAAGTTGCTACAAGGTTCTTCCTGCATATGTTAGGACGATGTAGAGAATCAACGTTGAGTCATTGACTGTATATTTCATTTACCGCGAATGAAACTGTGATTACAGTGTTTACTGTTTATGGGGTTTTAGAATTTGTACTATGGTGGAAATGTGTTAATTATTTTCTGTCAGAAGAAGAAATGTTTACTGTAAGAAAGTTTACTGTAATTCCAAAATAAATTACTATTTACTGCAAAAAAAAATGCACTTATTAATTTTGTTTCTTGTACTTGAAAAATGATCAACTGCGTAACAAAATGTTACCAACCAAATAATATCTGTTTTTATGTCAAGTATATTTAAGAGGACTTGGTACCCTAAAAATCACAAACCTATCGTTTTTTTATTTTCATTTAATCTTATTCTTTGCATTACTATCTTTCGATTGATATATCACTTATGCATGTCGGAAAGTTAGAAGTTGAATAAAACTTCATTTGAAAACAAATTAGGCAATTCAGCCACACCCCCTTTTTAGAAAAAAGCTAAAAAATGCGTCATGATAAAAAAAAATCTATTTTATAAATAGAACTAATAACCATAAAAAAGAATGTGTAGTATTAAAAGCAGAATATTTCCGAGGCAATGATGTAATTTTTCTTCCCTTGTGAAATGTGTGCATGTAAAATTTTTAAATTAAGGCATTTTATATTAATAATTTTATAATTTTTGTTCTTATTCCTGATATATTTTTCATACAAATGTAATACTTTAATATTATAAGAAGAAAAACAGCTAAAATTTCTGTCGTGACAGAAAAAAAATTTTTTTTGACGTTTTTCTTGAATTTTCTTGTGCAATTAGTACTCTCTAAAAGTTGATCATTTATAAAAATGTGTGGGTTGAAAAAATATGAAAATGCAATTATTTTAAAGAAAAACGTATAAATAATATCTTAAAGTGGTATTTTAAGTTTAATTAAGCTTATAATAATTATTTTTCAGAATTATAAACTTTAAACTGGTTTTTCTCATTTTGTGTTTTTCGAAACCTTAGTGCATTCAAAATGCTACTCCTTCGACAATTATTTACCAATCACTTCCATTTTTTTCCTGCGTGTTAAAAATAAAGCATGTAATAAAATTAGCGATCCGTTTTGCTATAAACTGAGTACTTTTTTTTAAAAAAATAAAATGTAAGACATGTTGGCTTTTTCGCTAATTTTTAGCCTGTATATCAACATTTTATTTTTTTTCTCGAAAACGAAAGAAGTTATTCTAAAATCGATCCCTAAAGTTGTTTAGAACATCCATAAGAATATTATAAAAAATTTTCAGGTCAAAAAATTAATTTTTACAAAAGGAGTAAAATTTTAAAATTTTCCCAATTTTCTTCAAAAAATTTTAATTTTTAAAATTGTGTGAATAATATATGAAAATTTTCATCTGGTAACATTTTCTTGAATAGAAACATTGTATAAAATGCTAAAATATAATTTTTAAATACGTAAGTAAAGAAGTTTGCTCAAAGGGTACCAAGTCCCCTTAAAGCGAAATCAACAATTTCCAAGTCGTATGATTATACGACATGTTAAACATTCCTAGAATTCATGTTAGGCTTGAGTGCTCTCGGCAAAATTAAAAAAAAACATTCCTAGTACTATTCCTCATCGTTAGAGCTCAGGTAACTCCCTCTGGGGAGGAAACTGGGTGTCAAAATTACATTGTGTCATTTGCTATCTCCCTAAATGGTACAGCACTAAAAAGTGATACCAGCTCCTGTGGAATGTACTAGACCTGCAATGGTAATTACCCTTCACCACCCCATTTGAAATTTAAAATTTTTTTTAAGAGAAACCTATACACAAATATTAATCAAATACTTATCTTTACCATTACAGTGCGTAATACTTAATATATATATAAAGCATCCTCAGTTTACTTTCATGTAGCAACTAACTGAGTTAGAAATAAAATAAATACACTGGAAAAAAATACCAACACCAAGAAAAAATTATTGTAGAGTGATGCAATTGTCTAGTTAGCACGTTAAGTTTATTAGATTTTCAACGTCACAGGTTAGTTTAAGCTCAAGAAAATGCATTTCAAATGTGAAATGCTATTACCTTAATAGCCGGTGTAACCTGCAGAATTTTGAATGCAAGCCTACAAGCGTGCAAGCATTGTGTCCCACAGGGGCCGAAAGTTCACTTTATGGTAGGGAGTTCGATGCTTGTTGTACTTGTTGTGTCAATACAGGGACGATCAGTGCTATCTGGGGATAATGTTGGAGTTGTAATCCAATAATATCAATTGGAAACAGACCTGGTGATCTCATTGGCCAAGGTAACATGTCAACACTCTGTGAAGTATGTTGCGTTACAGCATCGGAGTAAGGGCAAATGTTATATTGTTGGAAAACTCCCCCTTGAATATTGCTCATGAATGGCAGAACTGTAGGTTGAATTACCAGACTTACGTACAAATTTGCAGTCAGTGTGTTTGGGATAACCACGAGAGTGCTCCCGCTGTCATATATAGAAAATTGCTCCCCAGACCATGATTCCACATGTAGGTTCAGTGTTTCTAGGCCGCAGACTGTTTGGTTGCAGGCGTTCCCTAGGCCTCCTTCTTACCAACACACGGCCATCAATAGCACTGAGGCAGAACATACTTTCCTCAGAAAGCACAACAGATCTCCACTCCATCTTGCAATGAGCTCTGGTTTGATATCACTGGCGTCTCAAACGACAATGGCTTGGAGTCAGTGGAATACCCGCTACAGAGCGTCTGGTTTGGAGCTTTCCTTGAGGCAACCAATTTCTAACAGTAAGTTGTGTGTCTCTGTGGTACCAACTGTAGCTTGAACTTCGCCACATGGTTCGCCACACTCGCCTACGGCGCCACAGCCGTATGTCAAATACTGTGATCTTCCCTCTCAGTAGTGCCACGTGGTCGCCCAGAACACGGTCTTCATGAGGCAGTAACATTCCTTGATCAACCATTGCTCCCAACATTCATGCACAGTGGATACATTCAGGCCAAGTCCTTTTGCAATATCACGGGAAGATAATCCCTTTTCTCGTAGCTCTATCACACGAACTTGTTCAAACTCGGTAAGATGTTGACAATAGTTTCTTCGTCTTGTTAAAGGCATTCTTGGTTAACATCAACTTAATAACGTCAAATTTTGCAGACAAATAACCCTCACGAACTTAACAGCACACATTTAAAGCAACCCTGATGTGCGAGTTCTGAGTGGCGCTACTAGCACCCCAGCTAAGTGTGAAGCGCAAAATTTGAATCAATGTCATCTTTCAGATGTATAAACACGCCTACAAAATTTCGTTTATGTAACATTAGTCTTTCTTGGTGTTGATTTTCCCCCTGTATTTCATAAAGCCTGCAATTTTCTGCATGCATTTCAGAAAAAAACCCATGCTATTTCTGATCCTAGTGACCCTTACAATTTTTAGAGTTAGCTTATTACCTATATTTTTCCCAAATATTTCCAAATTTTTCGTATTTTATATTTTGAGCTAATGAATAAATTGAAAATGCTTAAGGATATTTCAGGTGTAGAATCCAAAATGATTTCAAGCATTAATTTGCATTGCTTTTTTTTAAGTATAAAAGTGTTTATTTCTTATAAAAAAATTATTAAAGGAAATTTATTTACAAATATTCCTTGAAATTTCATTTTTCGACTTCTACCGCTTACTCATATTAATAATATTACAATATTTTTCATCAAATTTGTGGTTATAAATTTGGTTCGTTGTCCTTATTTTGACTTTCATGATTTCTTTTTTTTATTTTAGAAAAATATATCTTAAAAACTTTCGTTTTTTCCCTTTTGTTGTCTTGAAAAATAAATTACTGTCACTAAAGGACATCATGGTGAAACATTGAATCTACTGCCTATTAAATTTAAATGGGTTTCGAGGTCCTTAGGGGATATATAGAGGGAAGGTTTTAAAAAAACTGACTAGCTCATGTTTCGTTCCTGCCAAACAAAGAGGATTTAACATTATGAAGTCAACCCAGGTGTTGCCAATAGCCCATTACGTAGTTCTTATATGAAATAAATCAAAATTATCCAATCTTAAGCCTAAAAATGATCTGCCAATTTCTGTTCGACTAAATTTTCTTCGAAACTTTATCTCAATATATCGTCTTGAAAAATTAAATATGTAATATTTTATTAGATAGTTGTTAACGGGAGATTGATTGATTGATTGATTGAATATTAACGTCGCACTGTTCAGCTACACGAGGGCTTTTGGCGACGGACCACGTAATTTTGAACCATGGTCAAGTGACGTGGACGACACCTGAGCTGGCACCCCCTCTCCTAACTACCACACCACACCAACGGGAGGACGTTGTTAACGGGAGAAAGACATTGTTGAAAAAGCGAGAGAAACTTGTGAAATTCTGTCTGGTTTTTCTTGTTGAAGCTGTGTGATTTCTGTTTAAAATTAATTCACTTTCTTCGCAAAGAAGATATTCTTCCGCTAATCGTAATGCAGTCTGAAGCATTATCATTAATATTATTTGAAATATTAGTTAAACATTGAAGTTTATCGAGAAATATTTGAAGAGTCGATCGAAGTTGCTTTCTCTGCTTCAGTTATCCGCGAGCAAAGAAAGCACTTTTAAAGATTTCTATAAAAAAAAAAAAAAAAAAAAAAAGAGTACAAATAATGCTTGAAATGAGATATTTCTTGAACTTCATTACGAAAATGTTGTAATAGGAAATTTTAAACGTTAGATTAAATTTTATGTACATTTCTCTTGAACAAGTAAGGGGAATATGCAATTAGTCAATGTAAATACATAATTCTTTTGGGTACGCTTAATGTAATTGCTTCCGAGTGTAGTATTTTAAGTTTTTTTTTGTAGTTGAGAAAGCGTATTTGCAATAAGGGTTCCATGCTGAAGAAATTTTATTTTGTTCGTTATGCAATGGGGAGAACTTTACTACTTATGTTATAATTTTCTATGCTCTTTATTTTATAAATTTTAAAGTTAATCTAAAAATAGCACTTCGTAAAAAGACAGTCAAACATTGATTTTTTGGGGTGGGAGGTTATTGTTTATGTTGGTGATAAATGTTGAATTTTACCTCTTTTTTGCTTAGTAAAAATCCCCTCAGAATTCATTCAGTACTCTAACTGTTGAAGGGAATTTCAGATGGACTTTCAGAAAAGCTATTCTTAATGAGATTTAGAATTGCATTATACTAACATATGATTACATTTTAAGGATGCAGAAGAGAGAATTTAGATTTATAAAAAGGAATAACCATTAAAAATAAAAAAAAATAAAAAGGTCTTAGAAAATCAAACATTTAATAATTTCAATTGGAATCGATTTAAACCATTTTGTAATTGGAATAGAACATTTTAAATAGTTATCTATGTGCTGAGCCATTTTTGAATTTAAGCATTCTTTTATATAAAAAGTCTAATGTTGATCCTGAAATATATATGGATCTATACCCGGTGATTTAGCAACACGACGTGAGGAAGACGACTCATGAAATGGTATATATTCTTCACAGAAGGCAGGTTTCATAAAAGGTAGCTGTATGCCAATCAACTCGCTTTCTGTTCTACACTCCTTTAGTGTGAAGAGGGGAGAGAATTCTTTTCACAGATGGACACAAAAGTTAATTGAAAAGGAAGCCCTGGAATCATCAGCTCAGTAATTGAGTCTGAAGAAGCAAGAAAAAGTGTTAGCTAATTTCAATACACAAACAGCCGCGTATGAAGAGCGTAGCTACCACAATATCCTTTTAGCTGATTCAATTATTGGAGAGGAGAACATGGGGTTTCCAAGACTTTGAGGAAATGAGCAATTGGAGTGCCAATTGACAAGGTGTGAAAGGACACAGGCCAATTC
Organism: Trichonephila clavipes; assembly: GCA_019973935.1. NCBI lineage: Eukaryota > Metazoa > Arthropoda > Arachnida > Araneae > Nephilidae > Trichonephila > Trichonephila clavipes. The sequence continues at coordinate 1,840,664 of BMAU01019659.1, forward strand.
AAAACACTAACTCTCAACTGTGTGCTCTTTCTGTTATGTGAAAAACAAGGCTCATGTAAAAAGGCTCGTTCCTAGTTCTGTTATGTGAAGAATAAGTTGGCTCGTGAAAGAATTTTATGAACTTTCTTTAAAATAAATGTTCAACAGCCTTCATTCCTGAACATGGTGGTGCTTGATTGAATTAAGAATCAAACCTATGACTTGTCTTGTACAGTACTGACCATATATAACTCGGAATCATAATCTCAAGGCTTCCATGACTTGATGAAGCATTTCGAAAGAAAAGATCTTCATGTTCAACACAGCAGATCATTTTTAGTTCTGTTTAATTCATTTTGGATTAAATTGTGTAATTCTTTTTCTAATTTAATAAATCCTGGTTTGCCACATATTTCGTTGTTGGTTCAGGTCTGCTTTGTAAAGTTATAAGGAGTTTACCCTTTCCAAATATATACATATACTCAAATAAAAATCATCGCAATTGATGTTTATTGAATAAAAAATTTCTGGTAAATAAATGTTTTGATCTGCTCATATCCTTATTTAAAAACAAGAGCCACGATTCACTGGATAATGGAATCATCAATCATTAGCTTTTAAAAGAATAAGATATATATCAACATTAGTCATTTATGTCAAGAGTAAAGAAACTAGAATTCTAGTAAAATTCTCCGAAGCAATTAATCTGAGCAGAGAATGTCATTTCCTCTTCTATTCGAAGAATTTCATTAAGATCCGTGAACTGTCTTTAAGTGTATAATCACTACGGGAACGAAACTTACTCGGGAAATGCAATTAATTTAATATTTAGAAAGGTTTCTGGGCATAAGATTTCATAAGTCAAGTCAAAGAATGATAATTTTGAAAATATTGGATCGCTAGTTAATTATTTTCTTGATCATCGTAGTAGAAAAATGCACAGTTTATTTAAACATTTTAAAGAGAAATTTATAATAAATGAAAAACTTTTATTAATAAACTATAATAATATTTATAAAGAAAATAAAACTGAAATTCTTAAGAGACATTATTATCAAATATCGCCAACCTGCAATATATACTAATTGTAAAAATTTAAAATGAAAATTGATCAATATATTTCAGAAGTATAGAGCTTTAATTGCATTCATCAAAACAAATTTTTGCATAAAATGTATTGTATAAGATAAATCGTACAATGTAAAAAAAAACTAACAGGAAAATAGTTTAAGTAAGACACAAAATAATATTCATTGAATGAACATAACTGCTGATCTGCCGAATATATTCATTTAATGTATTTTTTTTCTTTATAAATCTTGTGGCCGTGGTAGCCTAGTGCGTACAGACTCGTGGCAGGTGTGCCATGAATTTGAGCTTATTGACCCTGAAGACCAATGGTGTAGAGCGGCTGGTGTACGCTGTTGAGGCTTAATGTCCTCCCGTGAAAGCTCAGAGAGAGGGTGCTTGCTCAGATGTCGTCCTCGTCACTTGCCCAAGATTCATAATTTCGAGGTACATCACCAATAGCTCTCGTGTTGCTTTGCAGTGCGAATTCAATATACACTCACTCACTCACTCCTTATAAAATTAAAACCCTAACTTCCGAGTTTTGAATGTATGAATACGAAAGGAGGAACTAAATAAAAATGTGTTTCTTTCTTTAAAATTCACAACATTTTTTAATGTATTTCTTTATTATTTTTTAAATATTTTTGATCATTTATAATTCTCTATTTATCACAAGTTAATTTAAGTAATTCAGAATTAGTAAGGTAGAAATTTATCACCAAGAATAAGAGACAGAGAGAGATTTTGCAGAGAGTTTTTTAACACATAGATAAATAATTAATCCCAACTGTTATTGACTAATCACAGAATACTCTGAAATTTGTATATAGCTTTATATAAAGTTATATTTAATTAAGGTCCACATAATTGAATAATTAAGGTCCACATATAATTAAGGTCCTCATAATTAAGGTCCACATAATTAAGGTCCACATAATTAAGGTCCACATAATTAGGAGCATCCTAATATGAAAGAAAAAGTAAAAAAAAAAAAAATGAATAGTATATAAAATGTTTTCATCAATATTTGCAATTTAACTCCTTAACTGGTTTGCCTGTACACCGTACGGGCTACCGAAAGCTGACCACAACTGGTTTGCCCGTACGCTGTACGGACACTGATATTTCCTTTTTTCTATTTTTGATTTGCCCTTATTTTTTATTCTTATAGTGAGATTATTAGTGCTAGTGTTTTTAAGAGATGCACTTTGTCCATATGGTATTGAAATACTTCTCATCGGGATTTTCTTTGTGGTGATAGCAGAATTTTTCATTGAAGGCAGGAAATTAGATTATTTAAAATTATCGATGACGAACAACGACTGGTAAGGCAATGTGCAATTTGTTGCTTGAAAAAAAATAAAAATGGATACTATCCATTACAAAAAGGTCGATATTAGCTCTGTCTCCATTGCAATGTAAGACTTATAGTATTACACCATGCTCCATATTGTGTATGCATATATATTTGCACACACCAAAATCCTCAACCGTTTGAAAAAGAGGCAGGAACATAATTTCTTTTTTGTAAGTCTGAGAGAAATTTGTTTAAGATGCACGAAACATTTTTCATAGCAAGCAGAGTGAATTTATAAAAATCAAACATTTAGGGCTCTTTGAGTTTCACAAGTATAAAACAAAAAATAGTGTGAAACTTCAAAATTGAAAATTAAACTAAAACTCATCCATTTTCACATTCTGTTAAATATTATGCTTAAAATTATGTTAAGTATTCTGTTCAATATTATGTTATAAAAAATGTGCCTTTTTTCGGAACATTTAGGGCAAAAAAATTGGGTTTAAGGAAACGACATCAAAATAAATACAAATTCGTGATTAACCTGCGAACTGCTTATATTACTCAAGCTGAAAATGTTATGGAATCCCTTTTGATTTGATTAATTTGAATTTCAAAAATATAAGAATACTATTGTAGTGTTATTTGACTCAAAAGTAATACAAATTCTTTTTGAATTTCTTTGCATCCTCCTTCCCTTCCATTTTAAGGTCGACTTGAACACGCGTGAAGGATGCCGAGTTCATACATGGGGTTAGACTAAAATATTTTATTTAAAAATAAAGATTGGTGCAAAAATGTAGTTTTTTCGTGATTTCAACCTTGATGGCTCAGCAGGATTGACACTCGATTAGCCTGGCACCACATGCCATTAATTTTTAATCACTCTCTGGTTCCTCATACCTTGCATAATTTCTTACTCAAAATTCGGTAAAAGCTTTGGGTATAATGAAAACAAGTTTTTAAGCTAACTTACGGCAGATTTTTGTTTAGAACTAATTCCAGACAAATATATTATTTTTGCGCGTATTGTACATAAATCTAACGCAGAACATATTTACTTATAAAAAATAATTTTCGTAATTACTAAACCAGGGGTGTCCAACCCAAATCACCTTGCGGGCCACTTCGGTAGAACGTTATAATCTCGCGGGCCGCACATAAAAATATGTACCTTTATATCAGATTTCGAAACAAAAAACATTTATTCGAGTGAAAATTTGAAACAAAATGAATTATTATTATTGTTTTCATTATATTTTTCATGTATTCAGACATAGATAATATAATAATGTTTATGTAATATAATAATGAAATGATCAAATAATGTTTAAAATATTACAGTTGCAGTTTTCTTGAAAATAACGTGTTCCTTTTGGTGTTTTTTTCACAACAAATGGCACTAGATTGATTGATTGATTGAATATTAACGTCGCACTGTTCAGCTACACGAGGGCTTTTGGCGACGGACCACGTAATTTTGAACCATGGTCAAGTGACGTGGACGACACCTGAACTGACACCCCTCTCCTAACTACCACACCAACGGGAGGACATTTCAGCTCTCGACAGATTTTACGTACATCGCTGCCCTACACGGCGGGTCTTTAGTGGTACTGGGCTCGAACTCGTGACAAGGCAAGCCACGATCCGATACCTATACCACTCGGCTACCGCGGCCACAAATGGCACTAGAAGCCTAGTTCCTCTTAAAGCCATGATGAATTCTATCAAATACATATAAATATTACTCAGTAGAATTATTGCATTCATAGAAACATTTGAAGAGGCATTTCAACATGACTGGATGGCTTCTTGTCATAATTCGATATTGGTCAAGACTTTTATGCAGAAAAATAAAATAAAAGTGCTTAATTGGCCTGGTAATTCACCAGCCCTAAATTCTATTGAGAATTTATGGCATATTCTCAAGAATCGTTTGCCTAAGATAAGTTTCATAACAACAGAACAGATGATAAAAATTGCTATACGAATGTGATTCTACGATGATGAAGTTAAGAACATGCGTGCTGCACTAGTGAAGTCAATATATTAGAACATATTTCTTACTAATATAGAGATTTTTCTGTTTACTTAAGGTATGTACTGATTAAAAGCTAAGGTTTTAGAAAAAAAACTTTTTCTTATATCGTTTGTAAAAATTAATTCGAACAGTATAGTGCAAGGAATAATTTAAGTAATACATATGAATTAAAAATTGTTGACATAATGCTCTTTAAGTTTCTTATTACATTTATTGCTCAAGTATCTGTAGTTAGAAAAACAAAAATAAAAAAAGGGTATTTTTTTAAGTAAACATTATTCCTTACTCTTTTATACTTGTTCTTACTGTATTCTTTTATTATTGAAAAAAAAAATGAAGCGATGCATAATTTTTCTAATGATCTTTATTCCATAAATATTTATAATTTTTATAGAGATATTTTACCAAATTTCATTCATTAACTACTTAAATTTTGTTTAGCTTTTGATTTACAACATATTATGTGGGTTATATAATACTTAGTACTTGGAATTGTTTTTCTTTTCCAAAATATGTATAAAGAAGCACACCCAACATTTTAATGGAAATATTTTGAAAACTATTTAGTACAGGAACGAAAATATTTTTTAAATAAACTGTCTTTATAAAGTTAAATGGTAGAATTTTATTTAAAGTTTTTTCTCCATAAAATTCAAATTTACGACTAATAATTAGAACAATGTAATTAAAGTTGATAAGCTCAAATGCTATTAAAGAAAGAAATACTATTAACATCTTTTTTTTATCGGTATCACAAATTTAAAGAGTAAAGTATCCGGTTTAAAGCTGTCACATTGTAGTTGTTACTTCACAAGAGATTAAAATTTGGTTGTGTGCTTATATAAGTGATATTAAAAATAGAAAATTCCGTAGAAACTTTTTATGAGAATCTAGAAAATGGTCATAGTAAAGCAAAAATATATGTTATACATTTTACATATCTAATCAAAATGGAACGAAACAGTTTCCCACATTTAATTTTCATTAATTATAAGAGTTTCTGCATTTTTTCTCACTTTAAATTTTACTATAAAGAGTTTCAAACATGTGAATAATACAATGATGCTGATTATAAATACATTTATTTTACATTTTAAGGCAAAATCATTATATTTTTTAAATTGAAATAAATGAAATCAGTAAAGCACACCTTATAAAAATAAATAAATAAAAAAGTAAATAATAAATAATTCATTTCCCCCCTATCACACCAAATTCATTATTTATAATTTTTTTTAACTACATTGAAAAATAAAATAAAATGGGAAAATAGAAGGATACTTTATATGTGCTTTTTTTAATTACAAGTATTCATTTTAAGTACCAAATCACAGTATTTCATTAAATTTTCGATGATTTCTTTTTTTCTTTTAATCTTAAATGAGATTAATATTTGTCTCTCATACCGGATAGAATTCATTCATCAAAACTTCCACTGCTTTTTTAAAGTTCAATTTGTCTTATTTCTTTAAAATAGTTTTAAAAAAATTTCTTAGAAGAAATGTAGCAAGTCTAACGCAAAAAAAGTAATCGTTTCTTTGTTCCTAAACGAAATAAACCCGAACACCAAACGATTCGCCTATTTTGATTTGACAAATGCCACAACAAATCTCACAAGCTATTAAAGCGCATTCACTTATCTAACTAATGACATAACGACAGTGTCATCAAATGAGAACCCAAATGAAAACATAAACGCCTCTAAAAGCCTCGCTCCACGTAAAAAAATACGATCGGAAAAGAAAAAGTAAATATTTATTAACCCTATGCCTCCAATCGCTGTGCGCAAAACAGCCGCTAGAGTATCAAAAGAGAAAACTAAAAATGAAAAACTGCTTTCGCGCTTCCAATGGCCATCTTCTCGGAGACCAGCGCCCCCTACAGGATTAACTTGTTGCTGGTCGCTCAGGGCTCATCACAAATCGTTTGCGCTCTGGAGGGAAGTTTGTAAAAGGATTATTTCATTCATCCAAAAAGAATCTTCTGTAAACAACATATTGTTCCCTTCGCGTTGAAAAATGATAATTTCTTTCGACGGTGATGCGAGCAGATGTCGTCTTTGCTATGGAATTCTTCAGTAGAGGAATTTAGAAACTCAATTGCGCGCTTGGAATATTACTTTAATTTACAACATAACTTAGGATTTAGCTTGACTTAGTACTTATTAGAGAGAACTGAATTTGCAGATATATATTAACACTACAATTGGCTGTTTACAAAAGATTGAACTAAGAAAAATGAATTTAGAAGATATTAAAGATATTCTAAAATTATCGAATGATGTTTTTCATTTGAAATTTTTGGACAAATGAGAAGGAAATCTTTCAAAGTTACACTGGTTACTGGTTTTGTGATTTCGGATTAATAATAGAAAAATAAATTCCTACATTTCAACAAGAATTATTGAAGATTACGTTTAACATTTCATTTTTTAAGTACAGTATAAATAAAATTAATGAAAATAATATTATTCGAATAATAAACATCTCAAGCAAACGATTTTAAATAAATATCTTGCAAAACTGGACCTTGTACCTGGATTACACAAGCTTAACTCAGAAAATTTATCAACAAATCTTTATTTAAAAATCTTAGAGAAACATATTACATTTGGTCAAAATAGTTTTACTCCATGTAAATGGAAGTGATGCATATTATGTTATATTATTTAAAAGCTCAATTCCTCTACATTCCAAATAAGACTTTATTGGAACTATATTTCTTTTGTAATTAAATTTAATTATTAAGATTTTTAAGCATGTCTTTTCTTAATATTATGTGGAATCCGAAACATATTAGGTATTTATTTTGCTATTAATTTTCGAAACTGTCTTCTATATTATGGTCATAATGGAAGACTCTACTACTGCGATGACAAGGATGGACAATTGGACTTTCTCAAATGTGACCGTAGGGAATCTGACGTCCCGTTCTACTCGCCATGTTTCGATTTTAGGCCAAGTTCTCATCACGTTCTTCTACTGTTTTGGCATCAGTGCCAACATAAGTGCCCTGGTGCTATTGGCAAGAGGAGAAACGGCTCGCAATCGCAAACAGACTCTAATGGTCAGGTGTCTGGCGTACAATGACTTGGTGGCCCTCTTGGGCTCATTTCTTCTTATGTACATGCAACTGTATATGAGTGAGCCACTGGTGGACAGTAGGTGGTTCTGCGCTTTGAGAGTCGTTCTCAGGACATTCGGACTGTCTTCAGGATGTGTGGCTATCGTGATGGCTGCTGAGAGATGGATGGCATTGACTCGACCGTTTCTATACCAAAAGGTAAACATTCTTTTATTTAAAACTAAACTTAAACGCGACTTTTTAAGAAAACTGTTTTTAAATTTTAAATGACAATAATATGAAAACCCGTCTTAAAAAAGACTAAAATCAATTGAAGCTATTAAAAAAAATACAGAGATGTTTAATTTTTTAAAAAATTATGTACAAAAGTATTCAATTTAAATATGAATAGTAATTTTACTGAGAACTTTTGGTGTTTTGTATTGATAAATGTATTTAATAGTAGTTTTAAAAATATTAGGTACAATTAATTGTATTTGTGTATGATGCTAGGCCATTCCTTCCTAAAATCGGCTTAACCGATTTTTAAAAAATGCAGTTTTTTGTTCCTGAGGTCTTTAATTTTGCATGAAAATTTTAGGTAAAAATATGCATATTAAATAGTATGAATAATATATTGCATAGTATTTAATATTAGAGAGGAGAGAGAGAGAGAGGATGGCAAACAAAGATAAAAATTATAAGTAATATATTATTTTTTTTCATCAAAGTCTTTATTTTATTTCTTATTTTTTTCTATTCTTTTATGTATTTATGTACATCTATTTAAATATTTCTGAAAGATGTCGAAATGTATAGCACATACTTAACAGTAGATATTTTTAGAAACTATCTACAATGAAATCATTGAAATAATTAAATGATTATAACTCAAGCAACTTTATTTTTGATTAGTGTTCTTTGAACACATCCAAGATATTTAAAATCAGAAAAAAAGTGATTTTTTTATTGATATAAAAATTTTAAGGGAAATATTTACAGTGAATAGCATTTTGTGAAACATTTATTTTCAAGTGAATAGAGAAAATAATTTGCGTGTGTTCTACTGATTTCTTAACTTTTGAATTATGAACGCTTAATTAAATATGGTTAATTGCAGAGAAAGAGAAACTAGACTACATATCAAATTGAAACTTTTCTATATTTAATAATATATTTTACAAATAAAAAGAAATTTAAAATATAATGACAAGTGGTGATATAAATTATATCTTTATTGAATAAAGAAAATCACCGAAGAAGCTACTTTAGTTTGTTATATATAATCAGTGAGAAAAATATGTTCCTATTTGTTTATTTAACTTTTGTATGCTTAATTTGTTATACTATAGTCATTTTTAATTTAACACCTGAAAATTGGCTTTGAGAATTTATTACTTAACTGTAATAAAATCATTTTAGAAAATAATTCTTACTACTACTTGAAGAAATCTTTCAAAAATCTATGAAAGCTATGATAGTTTTCTTTTCATTTTCATTTTTGCTTTAGAACCATAATAAAGTTCTCAGAAGAGTCGTAATTTGCGAACCTCTTCTTACATATTGAACAAGACTGATAGTTCTATTGCAGAAGGTAAATGAGTATATATATATTTCTTCTTATCAGATTATATACATATTCATAACAAAACAGAGATTTGTGTTTTATAAAAAGAATGTTTCTCTCTCTCTCTCTCGACAACAAACATAAGTAAATATGAACTATAAAAAAGAGAAATGAAACGCAATTTGTTAAACCTTATAAAATATTAAAAAAGACTATAAACAATTAAATCAGATACAATAAATAAATTTTTGAAACCCAAAATAAAATACTTTAATATAATGAAATGAGGTTACAAAATATTCGATTACGTTTGGAATACTGTTTTGAACAAAAACAACAATTTATAAATGACTAATTTTCTATATATTGTGTGTAAATTTTAATTTAAAATACATTATAAAGATCTAAATTTTTAAAAATCTAGAAATATTTTAAAATAGCAACCTTTGAATCTAAAAATGCAGAAAAAATTTATTTTCAAAAACTTTCTGCATTATGGAATAAACCTTATGATAGTTATTTTTTAAAAATATTTCTCACATTGCATTGTTAAAGGTTTTATCTGGTAATTTTAGTGTATTCGGAATGTTTGTATTGAAAATGGAAATGATAGAAGCAAGAGTTTTTTCATAAAATTGTTTGCTTTTGTCAACTTTAAAACAACATAAATCTACTAAGTAGTTCATATTGCTCAAACCTGTAATATTTCATTTGTATAATTTCTACTTACAATCTTTACCTTTACAAAACCTCTACCCAATATTCCGAATTTGTAAAATTTCAAAACAAATTTTGAATTATAAAAGAACTTTTTAACAATATATACTTGTTAATTATTTCTTTTAATCTTAAAGGCAAGGACAGTATTAAAAATCAAAGTTTTGAAATATTTTAATTGTTTCATTTTTGGATATAATGACCCAAGTTTCAATTTTCCACGTAGCTGGAGTTATAAAATAACAAGAAAAGTTTAATATTTAAATATCTTTTGAAGAGATACTTATTTTTAAAAATTAATTTAAATGAAATAAAGAAGTAATTTCTTTCATTGCTAATTTCGAAAAGAACTTTTTTGTTTACTTTATTTTTTTCCGTATTTTCATTTAATTGCTCTTGGCACCAAAGAGACATTTTGTGATTCTGTTTCTTTCATTCTCTGTTGAAGTAGAAACTATCCAATTATATACGAAGAGACAATCAGTTGCAGAAAAACCCTAAAATTATGCATGAGACGTATGTTTGTACTAGACAGAAATTGCTTGCATATTGAACCAAAATTTTGGGAAATGAAAGCTTTTTTACTTCTCATTTACTAGCTTATTAATCAACGTTAAACATGTTACAAAGGCGTATTTATTCGCAGCATATACTTTTAATTTTCAGCCTTGACAAGCTTTAAATACATCTTTATAATAAAAGCAACGTAATGATTTTTTTAAAAAGAACTTCACATTTTTTTAGGAACAATTGAATGACTAAACACTGAAATGATAACCTATTTTTTAGATTTATAGAAGATACGATATTTGATCTCCAGTAAAATATATATTTATTCGTATAGATTTCAGATATTAATAATTTTAAATTAAAACCTAAAGTTTCATAAAACCCTTCAAAGATCATAAGTTTTACATAATATTGATATTCATATGTTTTAGTTCAATTGTTTTATAACTAATAAAGCAGTGCAGTTGTTTTTTATGCATATATTTATCAAAACATTATCTGTGTTTGTCTTATGTCTACAAATTCAAATAGAATGTGTTGAAGTAACTAAATTAAATAAAATATAGATTTTTCTTCAAAACACATTAGCATTTATAAAAAATAAATTTCTTAAAAAGCACTTTTGAGATGTGAGCTTCTTCATATTCACGCACACATAAGATGAACTACATACTTCTGAATGTATTTGGTTACAAAGTGAAAATTATTGTTCAGTTAGTGCAAAATACAAGCTTAACACAATCATTTTCAAACACAAATGAAAAATTTGAATTATTTCAATAACATAAAAGTTTTAAAAAGGAGAACGAAACTTAGTTTTAAAGTCCATTTAATTATAAAAAAATCAAAAATTAAAATAATTAAAAATTAAACAAACAAAAATTCAAAGTCATATGCTAAAGAAAATATTGAAAAATTCAAAAAATAATGTAGTATAGGCAAAAAGCTGTAATAGCAAGGGCCTGCACACACAAACACTCATACAAACTCTCTCTCTCACACATGAATGATCTACAATGTATCTGTGATTGATGCGCAATGTTTTTGAGAAACTCGTAATTATTTTAAATTATTTTTTTTAAAAGTTTTGAAAAAATTGTTTTAGAAGGGATTTGAATTCGCTCAAAAGATTTATTCTCAGTGATAGCTTATAACTTTTTAAAACAACTCTATCGAAAAAATGATAATTGGATGGTAAATACATTTGATTGATTGTTGTTTCAAAAACTATGAATTAAAAATAATACGAATTGTAATATATATACATAAATATGAATGCCATCAATTTCTTCTGTAAATAAAAATATTGTTATGTTTTATAGAGAACAAATTTTAGATTCAACATCTGTTCTTCAGTTTTGGAAAAATATAAAAAGAAGAATGTTTTATTTATGAAATTACTTTAGTAATTTTTCCGTAATTTTCCTCATCAATTCATTTCGAAATTCTAAAACTCAGAGTTCAATTCAGCTAAATATTAATATTTAAAAACTTTAGAAAACCTAAATTAATTTTAGACTCGTTTTTGGTAAAGATTGTTTTTTACATTTTATGAATGAAGTTTTGTAAATATTTCCTATCATATTTACATTTGATTTAAAAAGTTTATGGAAATTTATTTCCGAGAATTCAATACTTTTAATACCAATACAGTAATATGTTAAATGCAATAGCTACTAACAAAAAAAAATCTTATCGATGGTAGAAGAATGTCGAAGCAAAAATGTTTACTTTCAGAAAAATGGTTGAAGAGTAATAAATTTAATCTTTCTCTCTGTTTAGTGTCCAGTAAATGTCCTAAAAAGACCAATCTTTCCAATTTGACCTACTCCAACGTTAATCTCAGTCTACAAAAAGCAATATTTTTTCTTTCAGTATACTATAAAGTAGTTTTTAAAGATACTAATGAAAATTAAATGGGAGCTATATATAGCCTTAACATTTTAACCTCTTTACTTTAATAGTATTACACAACTAAGAGGTCTCAATAAATTTCAGTCGACTCTCGCTAATTCAAACCTTCGATAATACAAACCTCTCGCTAATTCGAAGTATATGCTCAGTCCCTAGAAAAACCCTTGATATTTCGAACTAAAACAATACGTTTTGGTACACTCAGTATTTCAAAGTAAAGTATGTGGCTAGCCAGATTACAACACGCGATAATTCGAAGTTTTCTTATAAAACTTTCGACTATTCGAACACCACTATCATGTACAGCCCTGTAGCAAACTGATCGAAGCTTATAAGTTTTGTTTTGTATTGTCTCTCCGTGTCTCCCCTGTAACGTAACCTTTTTGATTGCCATTTTTACGCTACCCCTTCTTAGTGCTTTCTTCAGGCAAAAAGGCACATTTATTGCTTTCTTCTTCAAGTGGACAATAGACCGTCCGCACCTGTTATCAGCCGTCCATATCTTTCGTTTAACATGTGGCCTTGTTACACATGTGTTCATAACGGAAGATCCGCTATTGGGAAGAAGAGATACGTAGGATTGTGTAGTTTGCCTCGGACTAATATGGCGATTTATTGCTCATCTGTGTGACTTATAGCATGTGCAACCAAATAGGGCATTGGTGAGACTGAGGTTTGCCTTGAAAAACCAATATTGTTGGGGAACAGTATCTGAGGGAACCGGGTGCGAAATATTTTATTTCCTGTATTCTTTTTAAAAATACAGGACTTTTAACTTCTGTATAATATTTGTACTGTATAATATGTACTTTTTAAAAATACCTAAGAACAGTTTTATACATATGTACAATTTTTGATTTATTACATAGTTTGAAATTTAACTGCATTAGAGAAAAAATTCTCTTCGTGTGTTTTGGAAGTTTTTTCCTAACCTCTTGATAATTCGAAGTTTTTCATTGGTCCCTTCAACTTTGAACTATCGAGAGTCGACTGTAATTTTACGAATTAAAATAATTATGAAGCAAGCATTTTACTTTCTTTACTTTTATCATTAAAATTTCAATTTTTTTTACATACTTAATACAGATATTAAAACAAAACAAAACATTTATTGAGTTTTTGGAAAATAATCAGTTATTTTTTTTGCATTGTTTTTTTAGCAGCAATTTGTCAACAAATTGTTCCATGTCGTCCATTTTTTATTCATTTCACCATTGAAATGTGCATCTAAATAGATGCGAATACTTTTTACGATGTTCCTCGTTTCGGCTATCGTTTGAACAGGAGCTGCATTATTTATTTCATTTTTGCCGTTGGAATCTGCATTAATGATATTTTTTGAACTTTGAACAAACTCCAAAATGTCTTTATCTGCTATAATTGGGGCTGTACATACGTTATCATCATTTACTACAACGAATCCTTCCGATGATATAATAGGACAATCCAATGCGGATGGTGTTTTCCGCATTTTTTTCATTTCCAGAAGGAAAATCTTTTCGTGTTAAGAGAAAAAAATGCATGAAAATACAAAGTAGTTTCTCGGGAGCGTTGTATTATTTCGTGTTGACAGATATTTCATCTTAAGCGTTTTCATGTTAAACGGATTTCACTGTATCTTAGAATAAAAGTTTAAGTAGATTTCTATATGTAATAGGTGCTTAAGTGAAGACAATTATATATTTATAAAAAATTCTGTATCTTTTTCCTAAAATGTTGTAACATAATATTAATGTAATTTACTCTTAAGGTATCCGACTACGTTCAGAACCGTGATTTTGCAAAAGCGCATAAATTGGATAATTTTCATGATATTTAGCATCACTTAGATTAGAATATATGCATTAAATTGTTTTAAGGACATTTTGACAAAAAATTTATTTAAATACAATATTTTGGTAAAAAATTACCTTAGAATAATCTTTTTTCCAAATGTTCTCCTTTTGTGAAAAAGGCTTCTATTATAATAATATTTTGCCTGTATATAGCTCAGACCTCTCTACAGAGGCTCAACTAGAATTTTTGAAATATATAACTTAGAAGTGGGTTTATTCATATTTTACGACAACAGAGGGGAGCAATTTTAAGAAAAAACGCCATTAATTATTTCAATTGGTGGTAACTCTGAAAATAATGTGAATTTTTCAAAAATTCTAGTTGAGCCTCTGTAGAGGGGTCTGCCGGTTAAAAGTTACGTAACTCCTTCCCCAATGCCACCGTTTTATGTAGGCGCGCGCGTGTGATACATTGGGAAGGGGGGGATATATAAAAGGAATAAGTAAGCAAATTCTCCCTGAAATAAGTAAATTCTTCGCAAGCACCGTCAAAGTCCATTTATTGCATTCCAAAGCCTTCGGAATAATTTTATGGATAGCAGTGCACAGAAAAGATCGTACTTCGGAAAGACGTATATATACGTCCGGAGCAATTATCGTTTTGGTTGAACAGGACGTTTATATACGTCGGTGGCACTTAAGTTGTGGAATTCGTGTTTTAGCTTTAGGGTCCAAGTATAGTGTTATTGAATTCAATACATTGTTACTGTATGGAAGGGGGGCGCGATGAAAATTGTGATTGAATATTGGGTCGCAAATAGTGAAAGTTTGAGAAGCACTGGATTAAGCAAATAGTGGCTTGCGGAACCCCCATCAAAATTCCAGTAAATCCAGGTTGAAGACCTCTGATCTATATGAGGTTCTATAAGGAAGCTAAGGGACCCCATAAAGATTAGTCTTGTAGAATATTCTAGTATATAGGGGGTCTATTATCATAGTTGGAAAAGATCCTTAAATATTGGGAAAAAGTTAATATCCTTCAAAAATTAATGTGGCTGTAATAACTTCATAAAGATTTGTACTATTCAACTAATTAAAACTTTGCTTCTCGAAATTTTTCTTTGGGACATCTGTAACTCGAACAAATATTTTCACAACCTTGAGAATGCATGCATTTTAACAATAAATACGAATGAAAGCATTTTAAAATAATTCATCTTAAATTAAATTTTTTTAAAAAAACATTTTTTTAGACTTCATATATACGAAATAATATTTACTTTACGCTTTATTAAAGACAGAGGAAAATATTCGTACAAATGAGCTGTTTACTTTAATGTAATGTTTTTTTACAGAAATGGAGATTCCTGGACGGTTTTCTGAGTTAACGATTTCTTGATTTTATACAAACTATTGATGAAAATTGAATTTTTTAAAAAAATAAATACATAGGCTAAAATTATCTTAGCACGTATTTGATTATTTTTTAAAAAATGCAAAACTTATCTTATTTTGGAATGGAAATTCAAAATAAATTTTACAATTGAAAAGACAAACCAGTGCTTTTTTATAGCTCGGAAATTGTTTTAGAATGCTTCATGTTAAATGATTGATATAAAATGTTTCAAATAAAACACGCCTATTAATTTCATTTTTTTAATAATTAGAATTTTTTTTATAATGAAAACATTATTAAAATTATGTCTTTAAATTTTTCAAATGATAAGTTATAACTGTAAAGATTAAATCTTTAAAATGAGCATTTTTGACTATAAAAGTATATGTGTGTGCAGTGGCGCACACAAGGGGGGGTCCTGGGGTCCGGACCCCCCAAAGCCCTTGATTTTTTTCCGATTGATTATAATTCTAAGTATATAGTACGTAAAATTTAACTAATTACTTGCTATTAATGGTTAATTTTATTAATTAATGCTAATTATTTATTCAAAAACTAGTTTTTTACTGTGTTTTGTTCCCGAAAATCGACAAAATCAAACGGAGCATGATACAAGAATGGTGAACTTTCGACCCCGGACCCCCCCTTGAAAAATTCCTGTGTGTGCCACTGTGTGTGTGTGTAACTAAGTTTTTAAATATATATTTTCTTTTTATTTCTTTATATGTTCAATTTAACAAAACTTTTTATATTTTATATTTTATAGTAAGAAATAATTACTTTCTTGAAGGGACATATTAAACTATTTAACATCTTTAAAATATTGCTAAGCTTTTGCCATCTGAAACTTAAATATAGGATCCCTTTTAAGACTGTGATTCACTCTTTGGGAGCCCCTGAATTATGATACTTAAGGCTAATGACAAACATGTTATGAAAGGTGTTTTCCTATTCAAAATAATACGAATGCTTAAATTTTTTTAAGTGATCATTTATACCTGTTATCGAAACCTGTTATGGTGTGGTGTGGAAGTTGGAGAAGAAGGTGCCAGCTCAAGTATCATCCTCATAACTTGACTATGCTTCAAAATTACTAGACCCGTTGCCAATAACCCTCTTGTTGCCTTAGAGTTGACGTAAATTAAAACCACTTAATCAATACATGTAACCGATTGAAAGAAAACATATTTTACACCATTTATCGAAGTGTTTAAGATTTTAATTCTTTAGAACAGGGGTGACCCGGCGAAGTTGTACCAGTGGTACGTGAAGACTTATTGAAAAATTTGAAATTATGATTAAAAATAACGTTAAATTTTTTTAAATGCAATTTTCTTAAAATGTGGTTGTTTCTGAAAAAAAATCCCTCAAAATTTATTTTAAACACAATTGAATTACAATAGAAAAATATCATATAAGGAATACTCCTTCCTTGTTGATTGCGCTGGCTTTCCAAAGGAAGTGCACTCTCAAGATATTGGAATTTGAGGGAGCGTGTTTTAAAATATCTTGAAGGAAACAATTAACTACCCCTCCTGATGAGTGCTCGCTACTCAAGAATGAAAATTAACTTTGGGATAAAGCTGTTTTTACTGATACTATAGGACATTTAAATAATTTAAATACAGGGAAAAGATTGTGCTTTTTTCCTACCCTATCTTTCGTAAACTAATTTATGCACCTTTATTTCTATTTTGAAGGAAAAAACAGGTCTAACTTTGTACCAAAGTTAATAATTCTCCGAGTTATAATAGATTTAAAAATTTAATATTCATTCAGTGCTAGGCTGGATGATTTTTAAGACGATAAAAAATGCTGATCTTTTCATAAATCCTCTTTCAATTTCTCTACAAGGCGCGTTAATTGTTACCCATTTGAAATCTAAATCGGAATTATTAAACTATAGCACCTCACTAGACTGAAAAGCAAATATAAGGAGCTTAATTCAACTGAAATGATTCAAATTATATTGAATGGTGGAAATTTGAACCGACAGGCAATTTTCCAAATTTACTCGATTTGGCTGTCATATTGTTGTAGTTTTGAATCAACATAAGCTTGTGAATAAATGCTTTTAATTGCGAACATAATATAAAATCATAATATCGCTCAAAATTAACTGATTTACACCTAAAAAATCTTAATTTTGTTAGCATCTTCAGGAACTAGTTCTAATATAGATGAATTGGTAAAAAAGCTATAAATTCAAAAGCCATTTTAAGCAAGTACTGACTGTATAGTAATAAATTAGAATTAAATGTTTTTAGTTACTCATTTTTATTGTACACGTAAATTTTTTTTAATAAAAATTAAGTAAAAAGTTTATTAACAATAAAACCTAAGTATTAATTATATTATTTTCAAATTTTCACTTCTTAGCCTTCCTAAAAAATATCCTATTTCAATAAAAATCCCAAAAGATAATAAGTAACATTTTTTCACCTTTTTATATCTTTTTGTTTGTTGGAAGTGATTGAATATTAGATAGTGGCACTCTTACCATAAAGGTTGGCCATCCCTGCTTTAAAATAAGTTATAGTTTAAAAAAAAAACTAAAAACACGCTTTTATGGTTAAAATCGAACTAAAAAATAAAAAAATAATTCTTAATATAAGAATAAAATGATTTACGAGAAAATTAATGCTATCGGGGTAAAAAAGTGGGGTGCTCTATATCAGTTGTTATAATTTCTTACTAGTTCTATTCCAAAATGCTGAGTTAGTGTAAAAATTCAGTACAAAGCACACACCCCACACTTTCACCATAACGACATTAACCTTCCCGTAAATCATTTTATTCTTATATTGAGAATTATTTTTTTACTATTTAGTTTGATTAATCATAAAAAAAAGCGTGTGTTTTTTTTAGTTTTTTTAAACTATAATTTATTTTTCATTTTTTAATTCGATTTGCAATAAAAGCATGTATTTTTAATTCTTTAAAATTTTATTTATTCATGCACTTCTTTCTTTTAATTTTCGGCCCACGACCGCAAAAGTTTGCTCATCCCTGAGGTAGATCAAATTATTTTTTTTTTCACTTGCACGAGTCTTATTTTTTTATTTCTATTTTCAGAAAAATTGGACTTTTTTTATATAAAAAAAATTGCTGACGCAACCCCCAAAAAAACACGTTTTCGCTTTTAGGGTTATTTTTAATCTTTTTGTCGCCAATTGATTGATTGATTGATTATTAACGTCGCACTGTTTAGCTACACGAGGGCTTTTGGCGACGGTCCACGTAATTTTGAACCATGGTCAAGTGACTTGGACGACACCTGAGCTGGCACCCCCTCTCCTAACTACCACACCGCACCAACGGAAGGACATTTCAGCTCTCGACAGATTTAACGTGCATCGCTGCTTTTTGTCGCCAAATCTGGAAATGGGATCTTGAATTACTCGCCAAACCTAGAAATGGTCTAATGAATTAGTCGCCAAATCTGGAAATCGTTATTCCTAATGATCCTGATCAGGACAATGGAACAAAATTATGAAATTATTCTATTGTCATCGATCCTCGGCAGGTGTGCAAAATTTCGAATTAATCTGACCTTTTTAAGTAGCTAAAAATCGAGTTGAAAGATTCCGTTACATACAAGTGAAACTTATATAAAAGCGTGTTAATATAATGCAATATATACCAGTTCCATTTATTCCTAGATATTTTGTTCCATCTATAGATTCAGTTGTATCGTTTTTCATGGATTATTTTATTTATGTTACGTTATGAAAAGGTTCAAATTTCTTTCGATGTTCCACAGTTTTTATACATTGGTTCAAAGCTCTCATTGATTTCCTAAGAACAGTTTTGTTCCAAACTCTATTTCTACTGTCGCTTCCCTTCGAAAAAAAACTCTTTTACCAAGAAACTTATGCGACCATTTACTGTAGACATTCCTCTAGACATTTAATGAAGTCTTTAACTTGTAGACAAATTCTGAATCAATTAATATTCTATACCTAAAATATGCTGTCTCGCTTTGGGTCTCATAAAAAAGATGAAAAGATCTAATCAAAGTCAAAGAAAAGCTTTGTCATCTATTGTTGCAGAAATGACTTGTACTGGCAAATAGTCAATAAAGAATAAATTAATCGGTGTCTCAACTTTCTTTCAATACATTTTATTGTATGTCGTTTGTCCAACCGTAAATCGCAAGCAAAACGCATCCTAGTCACTGAACCATCATTCATAAAACATTTCTGTTCTTAGTTTATTTATTTTTGGACAAAAATAGATAACTAAATAAATAAAGGTTTAATCTACAAAAAATACAAATCTGTTATTACACATTTTTAAATAAAAGTTAATTATATTCGAACAACAATTTTTAGAAAATAATTCTTCAATCTTCTTGCTGTGTACTAATATAAATATATAAAAATTATTTTTTTTTATATAAACTGATATCCACTCACCAATGCGTTTGGAATGCTAATTTAAAATCAGAAAAATCTGGCAATGCGCGCAGTCTAAATATAAATTGGAGAAATGTAACATAACTTAGGATAAATATTTTTAAAAAGTTATCTAAATTTCTTGGAATGGGCAAACACTTTGTATTGGCAGAAATGATTTTTCATTTATATAAAAGACCCTTTAGTTGAATGCACTCAGTTAAGCACCTGCATCAGCAATGCAATGAAATATGCTAAAAACATAATTTGATTTGTGATTGTTTTTATATTTTTTCTTATAATTGCTCCAGAACTACGTATGATGAGTTAGTTTCTTCGTTTCGTTTTATACGTTTTACAACCGATATAATGGTTAGCGACCCTGACTGCGATGCCGTAGGGACTGGGTTCGAATCCCGGAGAAGGCATGAATTTTTGTAAATGTGTAGTGCTTTTGCGGCAGGGGGTACTCTAATTAGCCGTCGAGCCGCAAATCCTCTCGTGTGGTTGGTGGAAGGGGAGAGAGGTGGGAGGCCCCTGACCACCCCATGGTGCTCTCCCTCAAAATTGGGGTGGAAACGATGTGATACCCCCCTAGGGTGAACATCCCTTTGAGTATCAACGTGAGCTAGAGGTGTAGGATTAACGGAAGAACTAGAAGCATATATTATCTTAATATGGTTTTATTAAGATATTTAACTTAATCGCTTAACAAATTAGATTATAATAATATATCTAAGAGAATCTACGGTGGCAAAACACACAATTTATATAATATCGAATTAACCTAACCCGGACCACTATCAATTACTGACTCGCCTAAACTCAATTCTCATACTATCACTGATCCTAATATCAAATAGTCAATCCTACCTTGCTGTAGTTTGAAGTAACGATCACAACAATTTTAGATGAAACCTTGTAATTACTCGAGCGCAATGGTATGCACCTTGACTCAATGGATATCGATCACGTATGATTTCTGTTCGTCGACACGTAACGTTTTCCAAAACTTCTTCACGCTTGAACCTCGGATTATGTTTACATTCCTCTAATTGCCATCGCGCTTACTCTAACTTCTGATATTTAAAAGCTTCCTAATTTGCATCTTTCTTTCACACTTCACTTCTTGGATTTGGTTGGAAAAGGGTTGCCATTAATTCTGGCCTCAAAGAACCCAAAGGAGATGTTAAAGAAGAGATGCGTGAGCCCGTCACAACGAGAAAAATTGTACTGTCACCTGCATTGTGCTCAAAGCTAAGGCTAACGACAGCCGTAAAAATTCAAGCCCTTAGCCACGATGCATTTCACGAGTCTCGATATGACTTCGTCAGGCAGGTGTCATTAGTCTCAACAACAATAACTCTCCTTGATCAGTTGTGCAAAGAATGAAACGTCCCCGTGGGAGCGAAATGTAGATGATCACGAACTCGTGACCGGCGTTGTTAAGTCGAGAGCTAAGTTCTAAGGCCAGGGAAGATCCTTTGTGTAGAGGAGCAGATGTACACTAAATTTATCGTGGCTAAAAGTCTTCATGTTGGCATGGCTTGGAAATTAGCAGAAGGCGTCGTCGTAGATCAAGGGTCATCACTTGATAGCGGTTCGAAATTACGAGGTCTATCGCCAATAGCCCTTCGCGCTTTAGAGAGCGACGTTAATAATGATAATAATAAATATTCATGTAATGAATGAGACGAGGAAATTCATTTAATCGTGATCTTGAATAAAAAGTATATCAACTTAAATTCTTTGGTTTACTAATGTCTTAAATGTGTTTATATATTACCAGAGTAATATCAATTATATTTAATACTTTTTTTTTATTTATTTTTGGATAGACGTTAGAGCGTTAATTTGTTCAAATTTTCAGAACAAAAATAAGAAAATTGCAAAACTTAAGGGATTTGTTATAAAAAATTAAGATTTAAAAGAAAAATTTTTAAAAGTTGAATACTTTTTTTTAATAGAAATTCCTTCTTTTGCGATACATTATAGTATTTGCATTAATTTATGCATAAATAAAAATGGCATTCCTTATTTAATAACACACATTCAGAAAACTCGAATTAAATTTATTTCAAAATATATTTTACTGCATATTTTATACGTTCTAGTATATTGGATACCACTTTAAGAAAGAGAAGAATATCTTCTTAAAACATTTTTCTACGGCATTTCCCAGTAGTAGTGTGTTATTAAAAAAATTCAAAACGTGTTAAAAAAATCACTTGGAGGGAGCTGTACTACATAATGTATTTTATATATACAGGGTGGTCCTAAACTATATGTCAAAAATGAAAAGGTAGGTAGTACACATCAAGACGAACAATAGTCATTAGGAAACCAAGGGTGCCAAACGTCTTCCGAAGGAACTAGGGACCATTAAAGTTTAGGGTCCCAAAATTCAAATGATGATAAAAAAAACAGAAAAAAAGGTAAATTCGATTGTGTTTTTCACTAAAATAATTCTTCATATTAGTATTTTCTTTAAAATTAATTTTAAAGACAAAGTTCAAAAATGCCGACAGAGGGCGCTTTAGACTTTGAAACAATATAAATTAATTTTTGTTACTATTTTTGAAACTTCGATGAATGTTTCCGTAAATTTAGTTTCTAACTTAACTTTTGATACCAAAATTACAATCATTTGTCTAAAAAAAGTCAGTATACAAGAGGTTCAAATTTGAAACTCTTGGAGAAATGAAGAAAAAATAATTAAATCAATCGATTTCCATAGGAATAATCCCTCACTTTCAATTAAAATCACAAAGTAATCAATCGATAAAAATGCCTGTCTTATCCATGTTTAAAACCTCACCCGTCCAAGCTCATGTAGTTGTTGTATGTTGTAAATGGCGCCCCATCTAAAAATTCAGCCGGTAGGGAGCGCTGATTACTGCGGTGTATAAAAGTGCTTCATTAGGTGGATTCATCATTTACCGCACGGATCTCGAGCAGCATGG
Organism: Trichonephila clavipes; assembly: GCA_019973935.1. NCBI lineage: Eukaryota > Metazoa > Arthropoda > Arachnida > Araneae > Nephilidae > Trichonephila > Trichonephila clavipes. The sequence goes on from BMAU01019659.1 coordinate 1,863,357, forward strand.
ATCGTTTTACCAATGCGGAGCTAGCAGATATGCATTTAATGTATGGAGCTGCACAAGGAAATGGCGCAACTGCTGAAAGAATGTACAGGGAGAGATTCCCAGGTAGAAAAAAAAACACCCGGATCGTCGAACATTCGAACGCATTCGCAAGGAGTTACGCACGAGTGGGACGTTTTATGCTTCAAGGCGTGGAACTGGCATTGGAAGATATCGCAAAAATCCTTCATTGGAACAAAGAATACTGAACACAGTTGATAATAATCCTTCGACATCTTCGAGAGCTGTCGGTCGTGCGTTAGGTGTGAGCCATCAAAGTGATTTAAGGACTTTACATGAAGACAGAATGCCTCCGTATCATTTACAGAAAGTGCAAGCAATAACCCCTGATGATTATCCACGTCGTCTTAACTTTGATACTTGGTACTTACAGCAGGCTGCAGAAAATCAAACCTTCCCTGCAGATGTATTATTTACTGATGAAGCTACCTTTACGCGGTCGGTTATGTTTAACATGCATAATTCTCACCAGTGGGCTCATGTTAACCCACATGGTACAATAACACACGCCTACCAAGAAAGGTTTTCAATTAATGTATGGGCAGGCATTGTGCACAATAACTTAGTAGGTCCGTACATTCTACCTAGTTGTTTGACTGGCCGCACCTACAACATCTTCTTACAGGAAGTCTTACCTAAACTTCTGGTCGATGTTCCTCCATCTGTGCGCAGCCGAATGTGGTTTCAGCACGATTGAGTTCCAGCTCATTTCTCCAGAAATGTCAGGAATCACCTGGATACTGTCTACGGCCAGCATTGGATTGGACGGGGTGGGCCAGTTCCCTGGCCACCACGTTCTCCTGACTTTTAAGTTGTAATGATCCCCTAAGGACCTCACTTTGAGAACTATAATAATTAGGAGACGTAAAAGAACCAGTAGCCATTTTTATAAATAACTTTCTTTATTTGAATAACTTTCTCAATTAAAATCAAAGACTTATTAACAAATCCGAATAATAATATTATGAGGTTTTAAACATAATATCCTTAAATTTAACTCAATTAATTAATAATCTAATTAATTAATTCATTAAATAACGATCACGCAGAAATTACCACGATAAGAGATCCCAGAATTATATTTAATAATGTTCTTAATGAACATTTAACTTTAATCCGATTCTTAAAGTTTTAATGAGACTTTAAATACAATTTTATATTTACCACTCGTAGTCTCAATTCTTCTTGAGATTAAATTATCAACAATATTCCAATTCAAAATTACTATAACTCTATGTCACAATGTTTATCTCCTACTGTTCTAATTTTTACTATTTCGTTTGACTTAAATACTGAATCTAATCTGCATAATAAGGAATCCCGTCCGCTTTTTGGAGTTGATTGGAAATAGGTAGGGAATTAAATTTCCCTAAAAAGGTCGGTTCAGAAGGTTAGTGATAAAGTTCCGTATAGATTCGTCACAACCCCCTCCAAAAAGAAAACGGGATTTATTCGAAGGACTCAAATGTCCTAAAAATAAATTACGTAAATCTATCTTTGTCTTACAGTATCGACGATATTAATTTCTAACTGTATATTATTGAAACATCTTCCGTAATGAAAAAGGATAAAATTACGATTTAGAATTAATTGACAAACCTCATAATATTTTACAAGTTTAAATTAATCCCTGCACTCTATCCATTCGGCAAGGGGGCGTGGGAAAAACCACCCTAGTGGTGGCAAAAACCAGCCCCATAGAGTATGATTTATATACTATACAAAAAAATACAATACAATCTTCTTTGGCACTGGAACATCGAAGACTTCAGGGTCAGCTACCCTGAAAGATTGATATCCATTTGAGAAGTAGGTAAAAGTATACATGAAGTTATACATTTGTTACATGAATGTCATACAATAAATATCTGGTTCCTTTGCCTTCTCATTCGAAAAACTTGATGCGCTAGTTAGTGTTAATGGTTAATCTATCTAACTTCGCCGCGCAATAAGGCACCAGATGTGAAACAAAACATACATAGAAACATACATAGCATATAATAATAATCATTTTGTAATAAATAAATAACACAAACAACCAAATGAATTGTCGCATCTTAGCGAAGTCATACATCGAAGTAAACAAATGCAAAATTTACAGATGTTTTTCTCCAAAATACAAAAAGTAACACAAAAGTCGTTTTTTCTGTTATAGAAAAAAAAAAACACACACAATGTAGTGTCCACTTTTTGTCAGTCTTCTTAATTTTAGAGTCCGCCCTGTGACTTGCTTTAATTGCAAAAATTCTTCATTTGTTCGTACCGCGAAGATAATGAAACAATACAACCTGGATTTTGTCTGTTAAATCCTATGGACTGGATCTCCATTCATCGCTTCCATACTGAGGCTTCTTCTGCGGAATATGCTGCCAGGTATGCCGTTGATTTCGATGTTGTTGAGGTTCTCATGGATTCTGTCTTTTTCTTGTATACGGCTCCGTAGATAGTATGGGCAAGGTCTTCTTGTATTGGTTTGATTTGACGGGACTGTTTTCTCCGCTTGTTCGTTGTGTCTTCTCGTTGTCGCTCTGGTTTGACGGGTCTGGTTATCACGTCCACTAACTTCCATTCGGGATCCACTTGTAGTCGTAGCATTCCTGCGATCAGGCAACTTTGATGGACCTGCAATGGACTGTATTCCTGGTGAAGAGGTATTAGGTCTCTTAAATTTGAAATTTCTGGACGAGATCGAGGAAGGGATCGATCTCTTGACTCCTTGCCTTTGTTCAGGAGCGTGTCTTTTCCGGTCCTGATGATCAGATCCTTGTCGTGATCTTTTCCTACATATCTTTGATCTTTTTATAGTTGGGTCCTTCGACGTAGTACTATTAATTTTACGTTTATTTCTGGGGATCTCCCGTGTGGTGTTACTCTGCCGTGATCTACACCTCTCACTTTCCTGACTAGAGGTTTTCCTATGCTCTTTAAACTGTCCTTGATTTGATCTATTTGACCCATGACTAACTTCTTGTTCGTCATATAGAGTTTCTATCGGACTATCTGAACTAATCGTGTCTGACTGACGAGGTCGGTACACTCGAACCTGATCAATATTAACAGTTATATTTCTTCCGTTTTTCCAAATAACTAAATTATTTCCTTTTATTTCTAAAACCTTATAGGGACCTTCAAACTTAGGCATAAATTTTCCCACTTGTTTCTTACCCGCAGCACTTAAGAAATGTGTTTGAAGTAAAACCAAATCGTTCACTTTGATGTGAACATCCCTCCTTCTGAGATTGTAATGTTTTTCCCAATATTTATGCTGTTTTTGCATATTTCGTCTTGCCTCATCGAATAATCTTTCGATGTTATTACCAACATATTTCGCATCCTCCGTAACATTTATGAGCTTGCTAAACGGAGTTATGATTTTCCTTCCTAAAAACAACTCAGCCGGAGTTTTATTTGTCGTCTCATTTACTGCCGTGCGCAATGCGAAAGCGAACTCGTGTAGAAATTGGTCCCAGTTTTCATGATTTTCTTCAACAAAAGAAGCTATCATTTGAACTAAATTTCTATTCACTCTCTCCGTGAGATTAGACTGTGGTCTGTACGTTACCGTTTTCATATGTTTGATGTCCAACCTGTGACTGAGATGTTCAAACACGTCAGAAATAAATTGGGGGCCGTTATCACTTATCAAAGAAATCGGAGCTCCGTAACGCGCTATATAGTTATTAAAAAAAAGGCATTAGCTATTGTCTGGGCTGAAGCTTTACGAAGAGGAATCAGCTCACACCACTTAGTGAAGTGGTCAGTTATAACTAATATGAATTTATATCTCTCTGGTCGGGATGCGGGGTAGGGGCCTACTAAGTCTAGCGTTACAATTTCATTTGGATATTTCGAAACTATAGGCATTAAACGACCAGCTGGTAGCGCGTTTTTATAATTAAACTTTTGACACCGGTCACAGGTTGAAACATATTCAAATATATATTTTCTCATAAATGGAAAATAGCACGTGTCACGAAGTTTAAGATATGTCTTCCTCTTTCCGAGATGTCCTGCTAATGGCAGATCATGGAATTCTTTCATTATATCTTTTTCGAAGAGAACCAGGAATATAAACTCTTAGTTCTCC